>MNCI01017394.1:435422-493759 GCA_015680685.1 Gnetum montanum
TAATAATATTAATATAAATAATATATTTAATTGGCTTAGTTTTATATATCTATAATATATACAAATAATGATGTGTTAGCCTAGTGATAAGTATTAGAGGTCTTGTTTTGAAAGCTCTAAGTTATAGGTTCAATTTTGTAAGCAATGTTGAGTTATAAAGATCGAGATGTGATTTATTTGTAATGTATTTAATTTTTCTCTATTCAATTTTTTAGTTAATTTATTTTAAATTTTTTTCAACTAATGCCAAAATTTCTACTTTTATTTATGTGGAAATTTTTGTTAATTCTTGTAATACACATTTACAAGTTGGTGAGCAAAAATTTAAGACATTTTCTACTAATGTTGATGTAAGTAAGACATTTGATTTTGTTCTCCTTGATGATGTATATGAGTCATTCATAGCTGATATAACATCATGATAGGTATTCATTCAAAATGTATTTAGTCAAAATTTGTGTTTCCTTCCTCATAATTGAAGTAGATTTACCTTCAATTTCTTCAAGTCATGCTAAAATTCTATGCAAAAATTTCTATTAATTCTAATAATGCATATTTACAAATTCACAAGCAAAAATTTGAAACATTTTCTTTTACTAATATTCATACAACTAATACACCTAATTTTATTTTCCTTAATGATGTATATGAATCATTGATAGTTGATCTTGCATCATGATATGTATGCATGCAAATTTTGCATTACCTTCCTCGTAATTGAAGTAGAATTACCTTCACTTGATGTCAAAATTTCTACATCTTCTATTAATGTAGAAATTTCAATTAATTCTGATAATACATATGTACAAGTTGGTGAGAAAAAATTTGAGACATCTTCTTTCACTAATGTTGATGCAATTAAGACACACTTTTATTCTCTTTGATGATATATAGGAGTCATTGGTAGTTGATCTTAAATCATGATATATTTTCTTTCAAATTTTGCATTACCTTCCTTGTAATCAAAATTCCACTCCATAGTTAAAATGATGTAATGTAAAAACATGACATTCAATATATTTAGGCCAAATATTATCCTCATTGTTTTCTACTTATTGAGCTAGGCAATGGTGCAACGTGCCATAGGATCATTTATATATAAGCACATAGTGTTAATCATTCATAATAAGACTCCAAGTTTTGAAGTTGAATCTAAATAATATTTTAAAGTTTCATGTTTTGTCAAGTTATTTAATCTTCCACTAATTTTGCAAAAATCTTAACAAGAAATAATTAGTCTTCTTGATCCTATTTAAGTATACAGAATCTATTTCCACACCATTTAGTTTTCATAGACATTTTTTACTAAGATTAATCTTCTCAATTGTAAAAAGTAATTGGTATTACAAGTAAAAAGACTTCAATTTAGCCAATCACATATTATAATCTTCCTAATTCATGTACCTTTTTTCATCATAAAGGACATTTGTTTAATGTTTTTACTCTTTGCTCAATAAAAAAGATACTAATGAAAAGAAAAAATATATTGAAGTTGAAGACTTGAATAATCAAGTTACTCTAAATGATGACAAAGAAGAAACCAGAGAAGATAGAATCTTCTATGAATATATTTTTTAGAGGAAATATTGATCTATGCATTTTTCATTTGACAAAAATACTGTTAACTCAAAGATTAAACCTTATATAAAGAAGTGACATAATGCTAATGGCAAAGAATCTTGACATAAGGTCAACTAGGGTAAATAATTTGTTTGACAATTTATATCATTATTTCTATTGGATATTCCTACCCTACAAAAGTCGGTAATTCAACAAAGCTTTCTATTACTACCTCGAAAGAAATGCAAATGTTGTTAGAATTGTGATTATTCTCTGCACTAATAATTAACTTTCTTTTTTTGATTTTTCAAAACATTATTTTAATTCTATCTTAGTGGATATCCTAACTTTCTTTGAATGGATGAAAATAAATTTTCAAGGTCACATTAAGCAACCCCTACATTGTTATGGAGAGAACATTATTTAAAGTTACCAATGGACTTCCCAAGAATTACATGAAAGACCCCTAAAGCATTATAGAGGAAATGGTAGTTTAGTTATATGTTTATAATACATATGTATAATTTGGCCAATAATATCATAACCTTGAGCATTATGATGAAATATTATTTAACATTATAGTTAAGCTCTTTGGAGTGTTATGGATAGAATATTATTTCATGTTCTTTAGCTTGTTGACCAAAATTATTTAGCGATACCAATCAGTTAGCCTCTCACCTAAAACAAGTTGAGACGTTGGACATTTTGATTATCTAATAAAATGTACTTTTTCTTTTGAATCAGAACTCTCATGTTTGATACAAGTTAATATTGACCCCTCTGCACCATTATAGATGTAATTTTTGCATAATTTCAGTCTGATAATGAGATGATTAGTCGATCTCAGATATGACATCAAATAATGCAATAATGTTGCAGTGCATTTATGGATTCAGCCTTGTACGATAGGTTGAAACTCTTACAAAATCAAGAAATACAATAATTTTGTAGTGTGTTTATGGATTCAGCCTTGTGCGATACTACTCTTAGTTTCTTTTGAGAGGATTGTAGACTGCAAATACATGAACATGAACATTAGCCAGCACGGCCAGCCTCCCTTACTTGGAAGTATTAAATTTGATAGTGGGTAAGTAATGCACATGCTTAGTAGCATTTTCTGTGCTGCTTCTTCACGTGGGAAAACCTAAAAAAATCCATGTTCAAACAACCAACATTATGGTTGTGGGGTAACATTATATTTTGTGGAATTTGAAATATGGAATTTGAAAAATGCGGTGGAGACTGTCTAGGTCTTAGAATGTTCTATCAGCGACACATGGGATAAAAGTATGTTTCTACTAAACGCATGAACGCATGAGGAATGTCGTTTGGTTCAGAAAATAAATCATCAACATAATGAGTCGGCTACTCGTATTGAAGGAAAATAGAAGTGCAAAAATGTTTTTCTACAAATGAATTTGCAGTATAACTTGATTCCCTTCAAGTTAATGCCACTTATTGGTTCGCAGGTTATACATACAAGTTATATGATATGTTTTTTTGGCCGAGAGACCAATCCATTTGGTAGAACAATGGTGGGGTGAGAGGCCTGACTCCATATTTCTAAATTTATAAAATCTCAGCAAAATAAATCACAAAAAAGTACAGTAAAAAAAGAAAAAGAAAAAAAAATCAACAAAAAAAAATCAACATTGGCGACCGTGAAAAATAGAAGGCAACAACTTCTGTGCGTCTGCGTGTGGATTCCGCAGTGCAGAGTTTGGAGCCAGCCCAGCAGACTCGCTGCAGAGGTACAACACAGAAACTCCGTTTGCTCTACAAATCCTGGGAAAAAATACAGGATATCTAAAGCAAAGCAAAGGAAATCTTTGCAGAATCATTGTATCTTACCGTACTTAATTTTTGCAACTGACGGACGATTTCGATTTCTATTCTTCCCTCTACGACGGTCTCGATTGGCCTCACCTGTGCAGGAACCTATACATGAACAAACGCGGCGCAATTTCGGATCGCTTGGCGTAGGGTTTCCAAATCTTTGCAGACAGACATTTCCAGGAAGCTTTTCGCATTTCTATGTATTTTTCCGCTCTGCATTTACTCTACGATCTCATGTGGGCCCGAGGTGGGCATGCGGCAGAGGCAGGAAAGCGCCTCAATCTGCGTGGGCATGCGGTAGTACAGCAACCACCGCCTAATTAGCTCGCTGTACATGCATTGTTTTCCGTCCATGCTCTTGGGCAACCATTTTTTCCATTCCATAGTAAATTTTTTATTATTTTTCAAAGAAATGGAAAATTCTAATTTCGTTTTTTCATTATAGTAATTTCAAACAAAAAAGAAAATTCGAATTTGGCTTCTTAGTTATGCTAATTTTAAATACCAAATGAAAAAATTATAATTTTAAATACAAATGTTCATATAAACTTAAACTACATTATTAAAGATGATAAAGTGAAATATTTGAATTTAGGCATTTTCATATCTACGTGAAAAAGTAATATAACATTATCTATGTGCAATATGAAAACTAAGTCAAACAGCAACACAAGTTACATGGATGTCATTGCGAAATTACCAAAATATTTATATTTGAACCTAAATAGTTAGGTAAAAAAATTAAATTTTATCAAAGAAATAAATTTGACTTCTTCAATCAAAGCTTTTATAAATTCAAATGACATGGTTATGTTACTCTCTAAAGCAATTGCAATTGCAGTATTGTTCTCAACATAGATCCCGCTACTATTAGTTCCAATAGCAAAGTTCGAGATCATCTACAACAACCATCTATTGCAATAGATAATGCAATTCATGGAGGTTGTGGCAATGCCCATG
The DNA here is from genome assembly GCA_015680685.1 of Gnetum montanum. Taxonomy (NCBI): domain Eukaryota; kingdom Viridiplantae; phylum Streptophyta; class Gnetopsida; order Gnetales; family Gnetaceae; genus Gnetum; species Gnetum montanum. The sequence goes on from MNCI01017394.1 coordinate 439,779, forward strand.
GACGTGGGTGTGGATGAGGTCGAGAATGACCATGGATCATAGAGACTACAAATCCAAAATCAATGAGCACAAAGAAGATAAGACAATTTCAAAAACAAGAATCAAATTGACATCAACAAAAATGACAACAAATTCAACCACATTTAGAAATATGTTAGCATAATTATTTATGCATTTTTAATGTTTCAAAATAATGAATTTTTTGCATTTTATATCTCTAATTTTAACATTTATAAATCTTATTGTGTTATTTATGTACTCACACTCCAAACTTTTTTTTAGGTTGTATTTGTTTCTAATCTTCTCTCACTACTTGGAAATTCATCCTCTGCAATGTACTATATTAATAATAATAATACAACAACAAAAATATGCAAGTTGTCATTATCTACTCATACTCAAGTTCATATATATTTTTATTGAATAATTTATTTCCTAACATCATTAATTGTTGTAGCACACATCTACACATGTTATTCAACTTACATTCATGCTAGAAATCGTAGACATAGAAGAACAATTGCAACAAGATCATCAACATGCACATCATCAAGAGTAAGCAGTGAATAATGCAATGTCAACACGAGGAAAAATCATATGATCAAATGCACGTAGCTTCATATGCTACTACTATTATAACAATGAAAGTGCCTTAAGCTATTCATTCTTTTCCAAGCTTGCAAAAGGCACCTACAAAAATTACTTAGGTAATACAAAATTTTAATATGGCAATTATGACTTTTGCAAACACTTATCTTGCAATGTCTACAATGAAATGTATTTTGGCATATCATTAAATTCAACGGGAAGTAAAGATACAACATGTAATAGCTGTATTAATGAAAAACAAAATATTATTGACAATTTTAATTGTGAGATCAAACAATTTTCTGTAAAAAAATAACATGGATCCATGAACCAAACCATATGTCCTAGCTTATTTAACTAGGTGATGAATCGCGATATCACAGCCACCACGCGATATCGCGTCCTGCCTCATCTTCTATAAATAAGAGGCAGTGCCCTTGGTTCCACAAGTTAGAATTAGACCCTTAGCTAGATTCTTGCAGTTTAGTCATTCCAGAGTTAGAATTATTTCTGTGTGCCTGCAGTAGGAGTCATAGAATGAACGGATCTTTATTCGAGCAATTTGTACCAGAGCATAATTTTGTGTACAGCAATAAAGACGAACTTTATGATAAACCTTACAACATACAGATTAAGCTAATTAGTAATTAATGATTTTTTAACGCTTTCCTAATCAATTAATATCTCTCTCAACCTTCAACCCCCTTAGTTAAATACACTCAATATGACCGCTTCGAGCATGCATGTAGCGCTTGGTAACCCAGTAATGATCAGCGTTTAATAACCCTAGCAATGTTGCACTGGTTCAGGATGTGTATGGCAAGTGGGAATGGATACTGGTGTTAGGAACATTTAGAACTTAATTAATGAATAGTTAATGTAAGTTAGTGATGAGTCGCCATTTGGACGACCGCGATATCGCGGCCACGATATCGCAGCCCAACCTTGATATCGCATACGCGATATCACAGCCTATCTCCTCATCTATAAATGAGAGGTAGACAGATCAGTTAGGCATTAGGAGGTAGTCAATTAGTTTTTAGTATTTTCATTTCTTTCTCTCAACCCTTTTCCTCTTCGTGTATGCTCGTAGTGTGGTGATTGTAATTATACGACATCCTTATTCGAGTGTGATGTAATTGGACATGCACATGACCTAAAATAAAGATCGAGATTACTTCATCATTGCAGCATTCACTTAGTTTAATTATTTAATTGTTATTGTTATTTACTTCTTTCATAGTTAATCTCTCTTACCCTTAAACTCCTGTTAAACGCAGAATGAGTACGACTTGATTATGAGCATTTAAGTGTGACTACTTGGTAACCCAGTAGCGTACCTAGGATCTGTGCTTGGTAGTCCTAGTGGTAGTCGTGCACAAAGTCCAAGATGTGTATGAATAATCAAGGGACGGATGCTCATCGCACTTAGGCTAGCTAGATTCCTTCTCACCCTTTCCCTCTTAGCTTAGTTAATATTATCTTCCATTGCCTTCAGGAGTAGCATTAGGTTAGAAACCCATCATGCACCTCACTCTGGACTAAACCATACATGACAAAGCTAATACTAGTCCAGGTGGGAAGATAGTGAACTGTGACCTAAGGCCAACTATCTAGATGTCACAACTAGTCCATCTGCGGAGTTTGACCAGATCGTGCGTGTAATGTTCGTATTTGTATGGTTGAGTGTAGGGGTATGTCACCACTCATCATTGGCACCGTTGGTGGGGATGGTGCTAGTTATCTAGATTAGTTATATCATACAAGGTCCCTATATAGGAATTAACGATATATCTTTTAGAAAGAAATAATTATAAAAAGTCACATATAAATTCACACACAATTTCACAACCATGGCTCTCCTACAAGACTATAACAATGCCACATCTAGTGGGGAAATTCATTGGATAACCAACGAATTATATGACAATGAAGATTGGAGTACACAACCCGAGGTAGGGGTTTCTTACAAACATAAACGAAAGCAACGTCATCCCAACGCATGAAAGCATAACTTCCCCAATGACAATGAACCCCTACTGGCCACTACAAGCCTAACGCAAATACAAGAGGTTGTTCGAATCTCTTGTAGGCATCATAAAGAGAGTTGTCTACCCAGGCTCAATTTAAACAACTTTTTCAATTTTTCAGGAGGCTATGAATTAGATCCGCATTAACATTTACAAGCCTTCTACAATGCCTGCACATGGAATAACATTGATAACGATTGGCAAAAACTCAAGCTCTTTCCTATGACACTCATTGGCCAAGAAAAAGTATGGTATAAATCCTTAAAACCAAATTCAATACGACATTGGTTAACAATGGTAGAACTCTTTAATGAAAAATATCAAACCTACGCAAAAGTGTCGACCTTGAGGAAACAAATCCAAGGATGGAAACAAGCACAACATGAGCCCTTGTACATGGCCTTAGAAAGATATTATGCACTGTTAAACAACTGTCCAAGCAATGGGTTCTCCGAGGAAAGGCTAATGTACCGTATCATTGATGGGCTACTTAATGAAACAAGAGAGACCTTAGGAATGTATGCCCAAGGTCAACTATACGAACTACGAACCCATCAAGTCCAAGAGCTTATTAAGCAGGTAGCAAAAGAAGAAGGAGAAATGGCTAGATGGGAGAGTGTTGAAAAACATCAATGGGACCAGAATCTCAACTTAACAAAGGTCCATAATCATAAAAATGAGAAATCAACCTATCACAAGGATAAAGAATCATCTTTGCCAATACAACAATCACTAGAAGAAGTCGAGGCAAAGATCAATAAGATGTTGGAATGGACACATAAAAAGTGTGGAGAATTTATCGATATTATTGGAGATAGAGTTTTGACAACTCAAGAAGCAGGACAAAACATTAGACAATCGGAAAGAAGGGATAAGAAAAATAAGTGCTCAACTGCCAATCATATGTATGAATGTAACATATGCCTGTACGATCACCCCAAGGGCCAATGCCCAATATTGTTACATTTACATGAGCATTGGGGAAACACGTTACATCCAAAGTTCGTACAGAGATACTGTGTTCGATTACAGTGACAACAATCCCAGTCATGGGGGAGACCACCCCTAAATTGGAGACACCCTTCGTATCATCCGAACCCAAATGATTATCTTGTTCAACATCCTATTTTCCCAACTGGGTCAACATACTCTATCTCACCGCATTACCATTATCCTCAATACTATCAACCCATGTCCTCAACACAACCATCACCTTGTGCACCACACACTTCTCCTAATTTTCAACATTCTCATCCTTTCCCTCCTTCTACATCACCACCAACTGTTCCTAAGGTGTCTGCACCACAGCAACAACCCCCGAATGTTTCTTGTACTAATATTGCCAACAGCAGTGAAATACCTCAGCAACATTGAAGGCGTCCCTCCTTTAGAAATGACCCTAGAAAGGGACAACACAATTTCGAGGCCATTGCACCCTCCAACTCAGCACAAGTCCAACCCTGTGGTGCACCCTTATCTTTGAATCCAACACCTCATGTCACTTCATCAGGGCTACCAACTCACACTCTAACAACAATATGACCCAATGAACACAACCATGGAAGGCATCATCCCAATCCTTGCATACCATCTAACAGTCCCAAATATCATAGTGGGTCAACTCGTTATCTAGGAACTACATCATATAAATTGCCCCAATATGCTTACTATGATCAAGTGTGTTGATGAGTCGTCATTTGGATGACCGTGATATCATGTATGCCATATCGCAGCTTGTCTCCTCATCTATAAATAAGAGGTAGACAAATGAGTAAGGGAGTTTTCAGTTTAGAGTTAGTTAGTTTGTAGTGTTTTCATTTCTTTCTCTCAACCCTTTTTCTCTCCATGCATGCCTGTAGTGTGGTTATTGTATTTGTACGACATCCTTTATTCGAGTGTGACGTACTTGGACATGCACATGACCAGCAATAAAGATCGAGATTACTTCATCATTGCAACATTCACTTAGTTTGATTAGTTATTTAATTAATTGTTATTTACTACTTTCCTAGTTAATCTCTCTCACCCTTATCTCATGTTAAAACATGGAATGAGTACGACTTGATTACGAGCATTTAAGTGTGACTGCTTGGTAACCCAGTAGTGTACCTAGGATCTGCGCTTGGTAATCCCAGTGGTAGTCATGCATGAAGTCTAAGATGTGTACGGATAATCAAGGAATGGATGCTCATCGCACTTAGGCTAGTTTATATTCTCTCACACACACTCTCTCTTAGATTAGTTAATATTACTTTCCATCGCCTTCAAGAGTAGCGTTAGATTAGAAACCACATCATGCACCTCACTCTGGACTAAACCATACGTGACAAAGATAATACTAGTCCAAGTGGGAAGATAGCAAACTGCGACCTAAGGCTAACTGTCTAGATGCCACAACTAGTCCATCTGCGGAGTTCGACCAGATTGCGTGTGTAACACTCATATTCATTGGTTGAGTGTAGGGGTACCTCGCCACTCATCATTGGTGTTGTTGTCAGGGATGGTGCTAGTTATCTAGATTAGTTATATCATACAAGGTTGCTGTATAGAAATTAATGATATATCTTTTAGAAATAAATAATTATAAAAAGTCACATACAATTCACACACAACTTCACAACCATGCCTCTCCTACAAGATTACAATAATGCCACACCTAGTGAGGAAGTTCATTTGAGAACTAACATACTATATGACAATGAAGATTGGAGTATGCAACCTGAAGTGGGGGTTTCTTATAAACATAAACAAAGGCAACATCATACCAATGCATGAAATCATAACTTACAAGGTGACGATGAACCCCTATTGTCCACTACAAGCCTAACGCAAATACAAGAGGTTGCTCGAATCTCATGTAGGCATCGTAAAGAGAGCTGTCTACCCAGGCTCGATTTAAACAACTTTCCTAATATCTTAGGAGGCTATGACCTAGATCCGCATCAACATTTACAAGCCTTCTACGATGCCTGTACATGGAACAACATTGATAATGGTTGGAAAAAACTTAAGCTCTTTCCTATGACACTCGTTGGCCAAGCAAAAGTATGGTATAGATCGTTAAAACAAAATTCAATATGACGTTGGTCAACAATGGTAGAAATCTTTAATGAAAAATATCAAACCTACGCAAGAGCGTCAGCCTTGAGGAAACAAATCCAAGGATGAAAACAAGCACAACATGAACCCTTGGACATGGCCTTAGAAAGATATTATGCATTGTTAAACAACTGTCTAGGCCATGGGTTCTCCAAGGAAAGGCTAATGTACCATATCATTGATGGGCTACTTAATGAAACAAGAGAGACCTTAGGAATGTATGCCCAAGGTCAACTATACAAGCTATGAACCTATCAAGTCCAAGCGCTTATTAAGCAGGTAGCAAAAGAAGAAGGAGAAATGGCTAGATGGGAGAGTGTTGAAAAACATAAACGGGACCAGAATCTCAACTTAACAAAGGTTCATGATCATAAAAAGGAGAAATCAACCAATCACAAGGTGGAAACATAATCTTTGCCAATACAACAATCACTAGAAGAAGTCGAGGCAAAGATCAATAAGATGTTGGAATGGACATATAAAAAGTGTGGAGAATTTATTGATATTATTGGAGATAGAGTTTTGACAGCCCAAGAAGTAGGACATAACATTAGACAATCGAAAAGAAGGGATAAGGAAAATAAGAGCTCAACTGCCAATCATACACATGAATGCAACATATGCTTGTACGATCACCCCAAGGGCCAATGCCCAATATTGTTACATTTACATGAGCATTAGGGAAACACATTACATCCAGAGTTCGTACAAAGATACTGTGTTCGATCATAGTGGCAACAATCCTAAACTAGAGACATCCTTTGTATCATCCAAATCCAAACGCTTATCTTATTCAACATCCTGTTCCCCCAACTGGGTCAACATACTCTATCTCACCATATTACCATTCTCCTCAATACTATCAGCCCATGCCTTCAACACAACCACTGACTTATGTATCTTACACTGCTCCTCAATTTCAACATTCTCATCCTTTCCCTTCTTCTACATTGCCACCAACTATTCCTAAGGTGCCTGCACCACAACAACAACCTCCGAACGTCACTTTTGCTAATATTGTCAACCGCAATGAGAGACCTCAACAACATCGCAGATGCCCCTTCTTTAGAAATCACCCTAAGAAGGGACAACATAATTTCGAGGCCACTACATCCTCCCACTTAGCACAAGTCCAACCCTATGGTGCACCCTTATCTTTGAACCCCACACCTCATGTTACTTCATTAGTGCCACCAATTAACACTCCAACAACCATATGGCCCAATAAACATAGGAATGGAGAGCAACAACCCAATCCTTGCATACCATCTAACGGTTACAAATATCATAGTGGGTCAACTCGTTATCCGGGAACTACATCATATAAATTGCCCCACTATGTTCACTATAATTAAGTGTGTGAACCCCAATGGGGTAAGCATGACCAGGCCCTAATATTTCCAACATGCAAGGATCCTCATCTTCCATTTATTAATCCTTGCTGTCCTCAATTGATTAGTTATGGGGGATATCCTCCATTCTAGTAACAAGTAGGATTAATAACCACTTTTTATTTTCTTTAATTTTACAGCTTTTTGTTTTCCAGTTTTTCATTTTTCCATTTCTTGTTTTATCATTTTTTCTTTTTGTCCTTTTACATTTTTTATAAGTAATCTCGTCTATGAATAAAACACTCATGTGGATCGTTGGTTGAGGTGTGTTCTATGTTATCGAGTCTCGAGTGATCAATTATTTGGATAGTGAGCCCATTACACCCACTCATCCACTCTACAAATAAGAGGTTCTGTTCGAGGGTATAATGATATTATTGACATTCTTAAAACTTAAAATTAATTTTATGTTCATTGTACCCAGAATGAAGAAGGATGGACCAAGATGGAATGATTAGGGTGTGACATCAAGGGGACTTGCGAATTCTCTTTGGTGACGTCTATGGGAGTTATCATGCAACGAGGTTGTACTAAGATCCTTGTAGATCTAATGAAAAATGGGAGTAAGAGTAATCAAAAGGGCACTCAAAAATCCAATTCTGTTCTAGGGGGTCCCACTAGAAAGACATGCACCCATGCTTGAAGGTTGGTGGCTTCTTTGGATTCAGTATTCAAAAAAAGAAAAAAAAAGAAAAAAAAACAACAAAGGAAGTTCCAAAAAATAAAAATTACTCCTCCCTTGAACAAAATGTCAAGTGATCGTACGCCTTATTGTTATGGTACTCTCATAGTTGCTCATCATGGGATGAAACAATGTGATGTCACTGGTCAAAGGAATGGACTTGGTCCTGATCTTGGAACGATGGGTTAATGATATGTTAATCATGCTTTACACGCAGGATTCACTATGACCTGGATCAGTTACCTCATGTCCCACTCTCTATGATCCCTTCTTTATTTCGTTTCATCTCACTATTCGTGTAATTGTAGCTCATGTCGTGTGTAACATAGAATTCTTACCTCATTCCGGTGATAATTACATGTGTGTGTTTTGTGGAATTAGTGCGGATTACATTTAACCCTTCTAGTGCCCACAGACACTTTAAGTGTGGTTACACAAGGACATTATAGGTTAGAACCTACTTTGGGGAGGACCCACTTGTGTAATTTTTTTGTAATCTTCACTTATGACATAGCTCTCACACACCATTTCTTACCCTCAGTATATTTTTAACGATTTTCTTTCCCTACTACTATCCCTTTGAATAATAACGTTCCTATGTACCATTACATGACCTTTTTCTCTCACTTACCACCCAAGGTTCTCATTGATACAACCCACAGATCATTATTCATGCCTTCAAAATCATCTAATTACCTAAGAACCCCTTCATAATAACCCAATGTCCTAAGTTACACCATTGATTTCAAGAAAATCTTCTAAAATTCAGTATTTTATTGTGGTGCCCAATGTCACTAGGGCCATGTTATCGAGTACACAATATCGCGACTGATGGGATATCGCATACGCGATGTATCGTACACGATATCGCATCCCATTTTCCTATAAATAGGTGACCCCCTCGTAACACTTAGCTTCATTTTGCACACATCACATGGGGGAGTTTTTCAAATTTTTCTCTACAACTTGCGATTATGTGACCCTTGCTTTCATATCCATATCTTGCTCGCTGGTACTCTAATTTTAATTCCATCTAAACCTGTTTGAACCTGGAGTGTTCAGGTTAGTCATGGGGGAGGGACACCTGCCAAATAGTGCCTAACATTTTTAGAATTTATCATCACCCAAAGGACATTATCTAGGGTAATTAGCTATAACACTTAGAATAATTGTGCCAAAAACCATTTAATCCCTTTAGGTACACCAGGAAATTAAAATTGGAAACCACCTAAGTAACACGGACTCATTATTACAATCTTTCGGGTAATATCACACGAATATTAAACAAATTAATTAATTAAGGCAAGAAGTAAGGTATAACTTAATTTCAAAAACAACCTTACTAATGCTTGTCCCTATGTTATTGTAGATGGCCCCAAAACATGGACAAAAGGAAGGTCCTGCTCAAGGTGGAAGCAAACGACCTCGGAGAGGTGGAAGATAAGTCCCTGCTAGAAAACATGCACAACAGAAGGAACAATTGTTCAGTATTCATCAAGAGGACCCTCCTACCGTACAGTTCGGGTAGGCAGAAGGAGGAGCTGCAGCAGCGCCTGAACAGGGACAACATCTCACATTGCCCCAAGATTATGTTCAGGCCATCCACAAAAAGTCCACATTCACTGCGGTGATTGTGGAATTAAACTTTGAAGTTTTTGCAGAGTTCACTCCTGAGGCTATTAGGGATCACCTCAAAGGATCTCCCTTATGGCCTACCCTCTTTGAAAGCGATGCTTGGTACCTAGGGGAGATGTACCAATTCTGGCACAATAGGGAGGAAGGCACCACCGTCAATATTTGTGGTGTGATAGTTAATTTCTCTGCATAGGCCATCTCGGAAGTAGTAAACCTTCTGAATATAGGGCCCAAAGTTGCTTAGTTATCCACCTGTTCTGACCTCGATGTGTGACGGGATTGGTTGGAAAGGGCTTATGGCAGAGATAAAACATTTGGTGAGTTGACGATAGAAGAGAGAATCTACTTCAAAATTAGAACATATCACCTCTTCCCCACGAAGGGCTTAAAAATAATATCAATGTATGTGGCAAGAGAATGTGCAATGTTGATGGGAAAGATTAACACTAACTTGTCCCATCTATATTTAACGAAGATCCTGAGGCAGTTCGAGGAACGGAAGATAGGGAAGATGGCGTTGCCTTTCCCTTATCTTATCAGATTTCTGTGCCAACGTGTTGGTATTAGAGGATACACTAATGATGTCCTTCAAAAAGCCCAGACTACTTCATATGCTGAATTGTTAAAGTTGCTAGCTCCAAGGAAAATCACTGGCGAGACGCTAGGACCAAAAGAAGAAGAAGAACAGATGGCTGGACCAACTGCAACTCAACTCGTAGGACCTAGCCGACCTCCAAGTATAGGACCCAGCCAATAATAGGAAGTAGGGCCCAGCACAGGCCAAGATCAGCCACCACTGCAAGACTATAGACCATCAATGAGCCATCTCAGAGCCATCACTGAGACGATCAATTGGGGAAGTCGTGATGATGCAAATCTCTTCCGGGTCATTGAAGATGCCATTCAATCCATTGTTTCTTTGGATCGCAAAAGGGGTGAAGTGTCTATTCATACAAGAGGATGGGAAAGTGTTTAGTCACAACAGATCTTGGGAAACATGGCATCTTTCCAAGTCCAATTAGAAATTGTTGAAGGGGCCACTATGGTGGTCATGTAACACCAGGATGCTATGGGAGCCATAGACATGATCGCAGACCACATCAAAGAATCATTCAATGTACCTGTTGTGCCACCGGAAGATCTCACAGGAGCACGGGATGCTCAAACTTTGGCCAAAACCTCAATGACTCCTACAGAACATGAGGATGCACTTGATCGATTGCTACAAACAAGACAAGTAATGAAGTCCCTATTTGACATCCCTCAGGATGTTACAACAATTCAGTCAGACCTCATTTCCACAAAGGGGAAGCTGGTCTTAATAGAAGTGAGGGTCAAGCATGCTGAAGCTGAAGTGCAGAAATTACAAGAGTAGCTCATGGCCCTACAAGCAGCACAACGGAACCCTTTGCAATTTGTTCTCTTAGACTAGCTAGATAATTTTAGAACTGAGCAATTAACCAAGCTAATCATAGAGAATAAAAAGGTGGTTGAAGAAAAAGAGAAGACTATTTGGGATGCATTTGCAGCATAGGCACAAACTCATGTGCATCTCAAGGCACTCAACACCTTACAGGAGGAAAATAAACAGCTTGTTTTCGACAACCTTCGGTTGACTGCTACAGAGAAGCAAAAGAATGTTCTCGAAGAACATTTTCATTAGTTGCGAGAAATATTTATCTGGGTCAACCAAGACATAAGTCATTTAGCCAAGGAGAACTGAACCCTCTCAATGGAGGAGGTACACGCAATTCGTCAAAAGATAGCCATCGAAATAAGTGCATGGAAAAATGAGGCTAAACAACATGAAAAGCTAAAGGAGCACTTCTGAGATCAGGTGGGAATGTACAAAAAGATCCTTGAGAAGGAGATCCATATGGCCAAGGCCCACATCAATGCTATCAGTGCTCAACACACTGACTAGTGGGTCATATTGGATACATATACCTTTGCCCACCAAGCGGAAGTTAAGAACCGGGACCTACAGATTCAGGATCTGATAAAATACATGGAGTTGGCAAACCTGTGGTATGCCAACCTTATCATGTTAATAGCAGGGTGCCTAAGAACAAAGCTCGAGTAGCAGGTACCAACCACCTATGTCAAATATGAAGTAGAATTTGTAGAACGCAAGAAGTTGTTGGAAAAACTAGAGATTGCAAATTCTAAACTTGAGGTGGTAAAGGAAAGTTACCAAGACCAAAAAGGTGTTGCAGCAAATTTGGCTTGATGGCTAGCAGATTTCCAAGAATACAAAGATAAATCCAGAGCCTATGAAGAGGAACGATAGGTGATTGCGGCTTGGTATGTCAAGGCCAATCAAATGTTTCCATTATTACCCTATCCGTGGGAAGTGCTGACTTCGTCAAACATTAGAACATTAGCATGGACAGCACAAGACACTTGGATCAAAGAGGAGAAGCTCCAAGCCATACTCCAACGCCATCAAGTCTCAAAACCTAGAGCACAAGACAAAGGGAAAGCACCAATGGAGGAGCCACCGCCACCAGGAACTACATGAGTTCGACAAATTTTGTAGATTGTAGCACATTCTTTGTGTTGTGTCTTTGTTTTGTTTTCATTCCACACTATGGAATAGTCCCATTTTCACCATCCAATAATCCCATACCTATCCACTGTGTAATTGCTGTAACTCAAGGATGAGTTTTCATTTAGTTGTGGGGGTATGATGAGTTGTCATTTGGGCATCCATGATATCACAGCCCAACCACGATATCACATACGCGATATCGTAGCCTGTCTCTTCATCTATAAATAAGAGGTAGAAAAATGAGTAAGGGAGTTTTTAGTTTAGAGATAGTTAGTTTGTAGTGTTTTCATTTCTTTCTCTCAACCCTTTTTCTCTCCGTGCATGCCTACAGTGTGGTGATTGTAATTGTACGGCATCCTTTATTCGAGTGTGACGTACTTGGACACGCACATGACTAGCAATAAAGATCAAGATTACTTCATCATTGCAGCATTCACTTAGTTTGATTAATTATTTAATTAATTTTTATTTACTTCTTTCCTAGTTAATCTCTCTCACCCTTATCTCATGTTAAAACGCGGAATGAGTACAACTTAATTACGAGAATTTAAGTGTGACTACTTGGTAACCCAGTAGCGTAACTAGGATCTGCGCTTGGTAATCCCAGTGATAGTCGTGCACGAAGTCCAAGATGTGTACGGATAATCAAGGAACAGATGTTCATCGCACTTAGGCTAGTTTAGATTCTCTCACTCACTCTCTCTTAGATTAGTTAATATTACTTTCCATTGCCTTCAGGAGTAGCATTAGATTAGAAACCACATCATACACCTTACTCTAGACTAAACCATACGTGACAAAGATAATACTAGTCCAGGTGGGAAGACAGCGAACTGTGACCTAAGGCTAACTGTCTAGATGCCACAACTAGTCCATATGCGGAGTTTGACCAGATCTCGTGTGTAATGCTCGTATTTGTATGGTTGAGTATAGGGGTACCTCGCCCCTCATCATGTGTGAACCCTAATGGGGTAAGTATGACCAAGTTTCAATACTTCCAACATGCAAGGATCCTCATCTTCCATTTAGTAATCCTTGCCATCCTCAACCGATCAGTTATGGGGGATATCCCCCATTTTAATAACAAGTAGGATTAATAACCACTTTTTTATTTTCTTTAATTCTACAACTTTTTGTTTTCTAGTTTTTCATTTTTCAATTTCTTGTTTTATCTTTTTTATTTTTATTTTTTGTCTTTTTGTCCTTTTACGTTTTTTATAAGTAATCTCGTTTATGAATAAAACACTCATGTGGATCGTTGGTTGAGGTGTGTTCTATGTTATCGAGTCGCGAGTGGTTAATTATTTGGATAGTGAGCCCATTACACCCACTCATCCACTCTACAAATAAGAGGTTCTGTTCGAGGGTATAATGATATTATTGACATTCTTAAAGCTTAAAATTAATTTTATGTTCATTGTACCCAGAATGAAGAAGGATGGACCAAGAGGGAATGATTAGGGTGTGACATCGAGGGGACTTGAGGATTCTCTTTGGTGACGTCTGTGGAAGTTATCATGCAACGTGGTTGTACTAAGATCCTTGTAGATCTAATGAAAAATGAGAGTAAGAGTAATCAAAAGGGCACTCAAAAATCCAATGCTGTTCTAGGGGGTCCCACTAGAAAGACATGCACCCATGCTTGAAGGTTGGTGGCTTCTCTGGATTCAGCAATCAAAAAAAAAGAAGAAAAGAAAAAAAAGTAAAAGAAAAAAAAGGAAGTGCCACAAAACAAAAATCACTCCTCCCTTGAATAAAACGCCAAGTGATCGTATGCCTTGTTGTTATGGTACTCTCATAGTTGCTCATCATGGGATGAAACAATGCGATGTCATTGGTCAGAGGAATGGACTTAGTCCTGATCTTGGAACGATGGGTTAATGATACGTTAATCATGCTTTACACGCAAGATTCACTGTGCCCTAGGTCAGTTACCTCATTTACCAATCTCTACAATCCTTTCTATAGTTCATCTCATCTCACTGTTCGCATAATTATAGCTCGTGTCATGTGTAACATAGAATTCTTACCTCATTCCGATGATAATTACATGTGTGTGTTTTATGGAATTAGTGTGGATTACATTTAACCCTTCTAGTGCCTACAGACACTTTTAAGTGTGGTTACACAAGGGCATTATAGGTTGAAACCGACTTTGGGGAGGACCCACTTGTGTAATCTTTTGTAATATTCACTTATGACACAGCTCATAGCCACCATTTCTTACCCTCAACCTATTTTTCATAACATTCTTTCCCTATTATTATCATCCCTTTGAATCAACATTCCTATGTACCATCACATAGCCTTTTTCTCTACCACCTTAGGTTTTATTAATCATTTCCACACCATCATAATTATTCGTGCCTTCAAAATGATCTAATTAACTTAGAACCCCTTAACAATAGCCCAATGTCCTAAGTTTACAACGTTGATTTCAAGAAAATCTTTAAAAATTTGGTATTTTCCCTCAGGCCTAAACATTGATAGGCCGTGATATTGCTTAAGCAATATCACGGCCAACACAATATCACGTACACGATGTATCGTACAAGATATTGCATCCCAAAAACTTATAAATAGGCAACCCCCCGCAACACTTTGCATCATTTTTCACAATTCACACGAGGGAGTTTTTCAAAATTTTCTCTACGACTTGCGATTGTGTGACCCTTGCTTTCATATCCATATCTTGCTCGCTGGTACTCCGATTTTAATTCCATATGAACTTGCTTAAACCCGGAGTGTTCAACTTAGGCATGGGGGAGGGATACCTGCCGAATAGTGACTAACTTTTTTAGAATTTATCATTGTCCAAAGGACATTATCCAAGGTAATTAGCTATAACATTTAGAATAATTGTGCCAAAAAAATCATTTAATCCCTTTAGGTACACAGGGAAATTAAAATTGAAAACCACCTAAGTAAAACAAACTCATTATTACAATCTTTTGGGTAATATCACATGGAGATAAAATAAATTAATTAATTAAGGCAAGTAGTAAGGTATAACTTAACTTCAAAAACAACCTTACTAACGCTTGGCCCCATGTGATTACAAATGGCCCCAAAACGTGGACAACAGGAAGGTTCTGCTTAAGGTGGAAGCAAATGACCTAGGAGAGGCGGAAGACAAGATCCTGCTAGACAACATGCAGAACAGGAGGAATAATCATTTACCACTCATCAAGAGGACCCTCTTGCCATACAGTCTGGGCAGGCAAAAGGAGGAGCTACTGCAGCGCCTAAACAGGGACAACATCTCACGTTACCCCAAGATTGTGTTTAGGTCATCCACAAAAAGTCCACATTCGCTGCGGTGATTGTGGAATTAAACTTTGAATCTTTTGTAGAGTTCGCTTCTGAGGCTATTAGGGATCACCTCAAAGGATCTCCCTTATGGCCTACCCTCTTTGAAAGCGATGCCTGGTACCTAGGGGAGACGTACCAATTCTGGCACAATAGTGAACGAGGCACCACCATCAATATTTGTGGTGTGACAGTCAATTTCTCCGCACAAGCCATTTCGAAAGTATTAAACCTTTTGAATACAGGGCCCAAGGTTGCTCAGTTATCCACCTGTTCTAACCCCGATGTATGATGGGATTGGTTGGAAAGGGATTATGGCAGAGATAAGACATTTGGTGAGTTGATGACAGCAGAGAGGATCTACTTCAAAATTGGAACATATCACCTCTTCCCCACAAAGGGCTTAAAAAGAATATCAAAGTATGCGGCAAGAGGATGTGCAATGCTGATGGGAAAGGTTAATGCTAACCTACCCCATCTATATTTAATAGAGATCCTGAGGTAGTTTGAGGAATAGAAGAAAGGGAAGCTTGCCTTGCCTTTCCCTTGTCTTATCAGAAAGCTTTGCTGATGTGTTGGTATCAGGGGGTACACTAATGATGTACTTCGAAAAGCCCAAAATGCTTCCTATGCTAAAATGTTAAAGCCACTAGCCACAAGGAAAATTATTGGTGAGACACTAGGACTAGAAGAAGAAGAAGAATAGACGGCTGGACCAACTACAACTCAACTTGTAGAACTCAACCAACCTCCAAGTACAGGACCCAGCCAACAACAGGAAGTAGGGCCTAGCATAGGCCCAGATCAGCTTCCGCCACCGCAAGACTACAGACCATCGATGAGCCATCTCAGGGCCATCACTGAGATGGTCAGTTGGGAAAGTCGTGATGATGCAAATCTCTTCCATGTCATTGATGATGTCATATATCCCATGGTTTCTTTGGATCACACAAGGGGTGAAGTGTCTATTCATACAGAAGGATGGGAAAGTACTTGTTCACAACAGATCTCAGGAAACGCAGCATCTTTCTAAGTGCAATTAGAAACTAGTGAAGGGGCCACTAGGGTGGTCATGCAACACCAAGATGTCACGGGAGCTGTAGAAGTGGTCACAGATCACATCAAAGAATTGTTTAATGTACCTGTTGTGCCATCGATAAATCTCACAGGAGCACGAGATGCTCAAACTTTGGCCGAAACCTCAATGACTCCTGTGGAACATGAGGATGCACTTGATCGATTGCTACAAACAGGACAAATAATGACATCCCTGTTTGACATCCCTTAGGATGTTATGGCAATTTAGTCAAACCTCATTTCCACGAAGATGAACCTAGTCTTAATAGAAGTGAGGTCTGAGCATGCTGAAGCAGAGGTGCAAAAATTACAAGAGTAGCTTGTGGTCCTACATGAAGCACAACAGAACCCTTTGCAATTTGTTCCTATAGACTAGCTTGATAGCTTTAGAACTGAGCAACTAACCAAGCTACTAACGAAGATTAAAAAGGTGGCTGAAGAAAAAAAGAAGGTTGTTTGGGATGCCTCTATAACACAGGCACAAACTCATGTGCATATTAAGGCACTCAAGGTCCTACAGAAGGAAAATAAATGACTTGTTGCCAACAACCTTCGGTTGACCACTGTGGAGAAGCAGAAGAATGTTCTCGAAGAACATTTCCATCAGTTGCGAGAATAATTCATCTGGGTCAACCAAGACATAAGCCTTTTAGATGGGGAGAATTGAATCCTCTTAATGGAAGAGGTATGCGCAATCCGTCAAAAGATAACTATTGAAATAAGCGCGTGGCAAAATGAGGCTAAACAGCATGAAAAGCTAAAGGAGCACTTCTGAGACCAAGTGGGGATGTACAAACAGATCCTTCAGAAGGAGATCTATATGTCCAAGGCCCATATCAACACTATCAATGCTTAACACACTGACTAGTGGGCCATATTGGACACATATGCCTTTGCCCACCAAGAGGAAGTTAAGAATCAGGACTTGCAGATTCAAGATCTGACAGAATACATGGAGTTGGCAAACCTGCAGTATGCCAACCTTGCCATGTTAACAGCAGGATGCCTGAGAACAGAGCTCGAGCAACAAGTAGCTACCACCTATGTCAAATACGAAGCAGAATTTGTAGAATGCAAGAAGTTATTAGAAAAATTAGAGATCCCAAATTCTGAACTTGAGGTGCTGAAAGCAAGATACCAAGGATAAAAAGGTATTGCAATAGATCTGGCTCGACGGCTTGCAGATTTCTGAGAATACAAAGATAAAGCCAAAGCCTATGAGGAGGAACGACGGGTATTTGTAGCTTGGTAGGTCAAGGCCAATCAAATGATTCTACAACCACCCTGTCTGTGGGAGGTGCCAACTCCATCAAACATCAGAACATTAGCATGGATGGCATAAGACCCTCAGACTGAAGAGGAGAAGCTCCAGACCATACTCCAACACCATCAAGTCCCAAAACCTAGAGCACAAGAGAAAGGGAAAACACCAATGGAGGAGCCACCACCACCAAAAACTACATCAGTTCCAAACATTTTGTGGTTGTAGCACATTCTTTGTGTTGTGTCTTTATTTTTTTTTCATTCCACACTGCGACATAACCCCATTTTCACCATCCAATAATCCCATACCTATCCACTGTGTAATCACTGTAACTCGAGGACGAGTTTTCATTCAGTTGTGGGGGTATGATGAGTCGTCATTTGGGCGACCACGATATTGCGTACGCGATATCGTAGCCCAACTGCAATATCACATATGCGATATCGCAACCTATCTTCTCATCTATAAATAAGAGGTAGATAGATCAGTTAGGCATTAGGAGGTAGTCAGTTAGTTTTTAGTGTTTTCATTTTTTTCTCTCAACCCTTTTCCTCTTCGTGTATGCCCGCAGTGTGGTGATTGTAATTGTATGGCATCCTTATTCGAGTGTGACGTACTTGGACATGCACATGACCGGAAATAAAGATCAAGATTACTTCATCATTGCAGCATTCACTTAGTTTAATTATTTAATTGTTATTGTTATTTACTTCTTTCCTAGTTAATCTCTCTTACCCTTAAACTCCTATTAAACGTGGAATGAGTACGACTTNGGTAGTCATGCATGAAGTCCAAGATGTGTACAGATAATCAAGGAATGGATGCTCATCGCACTTAGGCTAGCTAGATTCCTTCTCACCCTTTTTCTCTTAGCTTAGTTAATATTATCTTCCATTGCCTTCAGGAATAGCATTAGGTTAGAAACCCATCATACACCTCACTTTGGACTAAACCATATGTGAAAAAGCTAATACTAGTCCAGGTGGGAAGACAATGAACTGCGACCTAAGGCTAACTGTCTAGATCCCACAACTAGTCCGTCTGCGGAGTTCAACCAGATCGCGTGTGTAACACTTGTATTCATATGGTTGAGTGTAGGGGTACCTCGCCACTCATAAATTAGCCACTTAGTTCTCTCTCCCTCTCCTTTACTAGTAGAAGACATAAAAAATACAAAAGCTATAAAAATCATATACCTCAAGCTTACTTAACCATACAACCATGACAATACAAGTAAGTTTGGGAAGATAATGATTGATTAACCCTAAGTGTTCCATTAAGGTGCATAAGCACTTGGTGCTTGGAGTTCGACCGGATTGTGCGTGAAATGCTCGTATTTGTATGGTTGAGTGTAGGGGTACCTTGCCACTCATCACTAGGGTTAGAGAAATGTTGAATGAAAAAATCAATCTCATATTGCAAGTTACACATGCAGTTGGTGGACAATTTAGGTATACAAGTCACACAATTAGTTTTCTTCAGGATGTTACAAAGATTTCTACGAGACTTTCTATTAAAATTAAAGATATTTATTTTTTGGTTTTGAGAAGAGTAGATAAAATGGACATTAAGGATAATTTCATTGTTAACAAGAGACAGGTTTATGATGCCTTGATTTTTTAAGAAGGAAAATGATCTATACTATTAGGCTGTCAAGATCAATATGTATGCATTAAATGTTGTTGTTAATACTGGTGATGTTAATATTTTTCCTAAAATTCCTTCTATTGCATTGTTAGAAAATGATAGATAAATGAGTTACAATTTGAAGATCTATTGCTTCACACAAATGAAAAAAACATTAGTTGACATACATCATCAGTTGCATAGCATCTTGGTATTGTAAAAAAGGAAACTGATAGGATAAAAGCATTGTTGCATAATCTATCATTGTAGATGTTGCTCAATGACTTTCCATATCTAATTCTCCTATTAATGAGTTTAACATAATGGGGTTGTTTACGATGGCATTTCCAATTCTTTTTACTATAATTTTCTTGATCGAAGAACTAAAGATGTTAAACTACATGAATATGCAAAACATCTTATTCTCTACAAAGATAGTATATTTGAATGGCACAAGCATTTCAAGTAAATATCATTTTTTAATTTGTTTTTTGTTTTTATTATTCCTTTTTTTTACCTTGACGCAATCATGTATGATTTATTTTTACGTATTATATCTATAGTATCATTAGAAGGCAACAACCAATGGAACCTATCTCTATATTTTTTAAAAAGATTATTGTTGATGCACCCAAAATTATTTAAAAACTACGTGAGTCATTACATAATGCTCCATCACATATCCTTGTTGATAATTTAATACGATATGATACCTCCATTCATAATACACCGTCTTATTGAAGAAAATGTAAAGCATAGCTAACTGACATAGTGAATCAATTAGGAACACCTACTATTTTGTTTACTCTCAATGCAACAAATCTCTATTAGCTTGAGTTGCATAATCTAATGGAAGATCCACCTGAGAACTCATCAAAATTGAAACGATGAAGACAAAGTAATATTATAGAAAATCCACAGATAGTTGTAGAGTTTGTGCACCAATGTTACATGACCTTTCTAACAACACTTTTGATGAAGGAATTCTAAGTTGTTGACTAATAAATGCAATATGAGTGGCAACATTATAGATCTCCACATTTGCATGATTTCCTATGGATACAAGGTGCTCCAAAAGTAAAAGAATTTTTTGATTCAATTATAAATGCATGGAATCCAAGATTTACAGCAAATGGGCAACCAAATAGTGTAAGTTCTCATTTATCTTTTAATATTGGATATCATGAATTTGTAATTGAATCAAAAAATTCCTTTATCCTATGCATGATATTAGGATCATTTTGGTCGATTTCATCTACCTTTGGAGCACCTTGTATTCATAGGAAACCATGCACATGTGGAGATCCACAATGTTGACACTCATATCGCATCCAGTAGTCACCAACTTGGAATTCCTTTATCAAAAGTATTTTTAGAAAGGCCATGTGACAACAGTGCATATGGATTTTTTATGATATTAATTTGCTTCTGATGAATGATGAGGTACCCCTACGCTCAACCATACGAATATGAGTGTGTATGCATGATTCGATTGAACTTTGCGGACAGACTAGTTGTGGCACCTAGACAGTTATATGTTGATCACAATTCATTGTCTTCCCACTTGGACTAGTATTGCTTTGTTACATATGGTTTAGTCCAGAGTGAGGTGTATGATGTGATTTCTAATACTAAGCTTACTTCTAAAGATAATGAGAAATAACTTGAGTAAACTAATAAGCAATAGGAAGTAAAATCTAAGCTAGCCTAAGTGCGATGAGCATTTGTCCTTAATCATCCATATACATCTTGGACTTTGTGTACTACTTCTGTGATTATCAAGCACACATTACTCGAAGCACTACTAAATACGCTACTAAGTTACCATGTAGTTACACTTAAATGTTCGTGATTAAGACGTACTCATTTTGCATTAACAATAGGAATAGTAAATGATAAAAGAAATATTAACTAAGAAAACAGTAAATAATAATTAACAATTAAACAATTAAAAGCTAAGTGAATGCTGCAATGATGGAGTAATCTCGATTTTTATTGTCGATTGTGTGCGTGTCCAAGTATGTCACACTTAAACAAAGGTTTTGTACAATTACAAGCATCACATTGTGGGCATGCACTTGGGAAAGGAACTAAAAATTAACAAAAAGACTCTTGACTCCTAATGACTAACTAATTTCCTACCAATGACCTCCTTCCCGTGCACCTAAGTCCTATATTTATAGGCTAACACAAGAATCACAATATCATGTATATGATATCATACCTAGGCTACAATATCGTGACCCGATATCGTGTACTCAATATTGGGGCCTGGCAAACCGCGATTCATTAGCCTCCATCGTTTCGATTTTGATAAATTCTCAGGTAAATCTCTTTCCATTAAATTATGCAACTAAAGCCAATAGAAATTTGTTGCACTAAAAGTAAAAAAGAAAAAAATATGAAGTGTTCTTAATTGATTCATCATGTCAATTAGTTCTGCTTTATATTTTCTCCAATAAGATAGGTATCATACTACATCAAATTATCAACAATGACATGCAATGGAGCATTATGCAATTGTTGATGGAGCTATAGTACATCAACAATGAATCTTCAAATTGTAATCTCATTTCTTCATCATTTTCTAACAATGTAATAATATAAGCAATGTTATGAAAGATATTACCATCACCAATATCAACAACATTATCTAATGTATACATATCGATATGGACATCCTGATAATACGAATCATTTTCTTTCTTAAAATGCAAAGCATTATAAAATCGTCTCTTGTTAAAAACGAAATTATACTTTACACCCATTTGATCTGCTCTTCTCAAAACCAAAAAAGAGATATCTTTAATTTTAAAGGTAAATCTCTTAAAAATCTCTATAACATCGGAAGAAAAGCTAATTGTGTGATCATTATACTTAGATTGTAAACCAACTACTTGTGTAATTTGTAATATGGAATTGATTTTTGCAATCAACATTTCTTCAACCTTAATTAAATAGGTTAGGATATGTGGTTGGGTTCCTAAATCCATGTTATTTTTAGCAAAAAATCATTTGATCTCATGACCAAAATTGTCAATAATATTGTCTTTTTATTAATACACTTATTGTATATCAAACCTCTACTTTTCATTGAATCCAATAATATGCCAAGATACATTTTATTACAAACATTGCAAAATCTAGTGTTTGCAAAAGTCATAACTATAGTATTAAAATTTTGTATCACATGAGTAATTTTTATAAGCATCTTTTGCAAGTTTGGAAAATACTGAACAACTTTTAAAGAATTCACTTCCACTGTTGGTACAATAGCAACATCTGAAGCTTTGTAGATTCGATCATATAATTCTTTCTTGTATTGATGTTGCCTTGTTCGATGCTCATTCTCACGATTGTATGCCTGTTGGTGATCTTATTGCAATTGTTCTTCTATGTCTACAATTTCTAACATGAATGTAGAAGAAATAGCAAGCATAGATGCATTTCCAATGTGCTGCAATAGTTAATAATGTTTGGAAACATAAATAATTTATTCAATAAAAATATATACAAAACTTGAGTATGGACACATAATGATAACCTACATTTTTTGTTGATTATTTATATTATTATTATCAATAAAGTGGATTATTACAAAGGATGAATTTTCAAGTGGTAAGAGAAGATTAAAAATGAATATAGCCTATAAAAAAGTTTGGAATGTAAGTACGTAAATAACACAATAAGATTCAACAATGTTAAAGCTTGAGATGTAAAATGCAAAAATTTCAATGTTTTAAAATATTAAAAATGCTTAAATAATTTTGCTATCGTACTACTAAATGTTGTAATCGATTGTCATTCTTGCTAGCATTGCTTTAATTCTCGTTTATGAAATCCTCTTCTCTCCTCTATGCTCATCAATTCTAGATTTGTAGTCTCTACGATCCATGGTTCTTCTCGACCTTGTCCACACCCACACCCACAGACACTACCACAACCTTCATGAATTACATTATCTATTGCAATAAATGATTATTGTAAATAATCTTAAACAAACTATTCTACAACTTTGCTATTAGGACTAATAGTATCAAGATTTATGTTGAGAATAATATTACAATTGCTTCAAAGAAACCTATGCAAGAGTAACACAACCATGTCATTTGAATTTATAAATGCTTTAATTTAAGAGGTCGAATTTGTTTCTATGATAAAATTTAATTTTTTCCTAAAATTGAATTTTGGCAATTTCCCAATGACATCCATGTAACTTATGTTTTATTTTACTTCGTCTTCATATTGCACATTACCCTACTCTTTAAAATGATATTATATTACTTTTAATAATGTTCACATAGATATGAAAATGCCTAAATTTAAATATTCTACTTCATCTTTCATCATGCAGCTTAAGTCTAATATTTTCCAATAAAATATAGTTTTGTATTGATATCTTTTCAAAATATTCTCTTTTATAATTTTTCAAGCATGTTCTAAATTCATTATTACATTAAAACTTTATGTTTGTAGTCACAGTTTTGTTTCATATATATCATCCTTGTTATTCAAATTTTTGGGTTTTCCCTCCTAAAATCTTATTGCTTATTAGTTTTTTCATTATTTAAATAGAATATTTAAAAAGTAAACTTTGATATATTACCTCAACTTTAAACCATAACATATTGCCTCTTAATATTGAATACAAAACTTAACGAAATTCAGCCAAACTTAAGGAACATTTTGGTGTGTATTTTCATTGTTTGTTTTCATACAAGAGGCAACACCACCATATTTCAACTTTTCCAAGTGTGAATAAAAAAACACAACTGCTACCTTTCCCTAAGAAAAGCATAATAAAATCTATCGTTCCAAGTGGCATACCTCTAAGGAACCTATTGTTTAAGATAAGCTAAGAAGTTGATAACCCTTGTGGAGAGCAACTGCATAGAATTTTATCTTCTAAAGCTCGATTAACTCTTGGAGCTACTATCGTCGGTAAAATTGAGATGCAGAGAGATTTGGAGAGAAATTATGTTATATAGAGGAAGAAAAGGCAAGAATGGAGGTAGTTACGATAATTTGAAGTTTGAAATTAGCATAAAAAATAAAAATAGAAAGTAAATTAGATTTTTCAATTTTTCAGTAAAAACATAATGTTAATTTATAAGATAGTCTCGCCCAATTCATAGAGATATATCTATATATATAGTATAAGAAATTTCTTTGGGTATCAAAAGCTAAGGGAAAATGTGGCTTAAAATGGAATATTAAGGAAATTATCTTCCATTGCATTACAGAAAAATTATCAACCAAAATGCCATAAAAATTTGAAACAACATGGAGAAAACGAAAAAACTTTGCTCAAAAAATGGTAGAGGAGAAGGTTACTATTCCATTGCAATACAGAAAAATTATCAACCAAAATGCCTTTAAAATTTGAAAGATGGAAAAAATGAAAAAACTTTGCTCAAAAAATGGTAGAGGAAAAGGTTACCATTTTTTCCTCCAACTGAGATAAACTCAAATCAATACAGCAAGAATGGAATTTCATTGTATCTGAATGAAGACAAGTAAATGGCAAAAGATTCTCTGCGAAGAAAAACAGTAATAAAAATAATTTTCATTGATGAATTTGTTAAGTGGCAAAAGATTTTCTATGAAGGAGAACGGTGAAACAATTCTGGACAAGAAAGAATCTTTAGACTCTCTTATACTTTGAAGATGAACCCCTATTTTTCTTCCAAACCTGTAAATGAAAAAAAATTAGAAAATTACAGTTTGTAATTTACTTAATTATTTCAAAATCATGTAATAATACTTAAACTAACCTTGTAAAATTGAAACTGAAATAAAAATTTCAGTCTTGAAGCTGTTCTCTTTGCATCTATCAAGACTAGTTTCAGAATTCCTTTAAAACTATTCTCTTTGGATCTATCAAAACTAGTTTCAGAATTCTTTTCACTAAAGCTGCTCAATAAAACTGAACTTGAGATTACCAGGCCATGACCCTTAGCACTGAGGGAAGAGCTCATCCCTTCAATGGATAAGGCAATGAAACCCTTCCTCCCGATCAAATCCTTTCCATATTCAGTTATCTCAAAAACAAGTCCAACTCCAACCATTCAGACAGTCTCCCTCCCTACCCATAATCATGGAGCACAAATCTGGTATTCGGAACATACCCATGTTCCTTCATCTGGACACTCAATTTGCTCGAGGTTGCATAAATAGCATCAGACTGTGGGTGTCGTGTATCAGCCACACGGAACTCATGAATCTTGCCCGCAATATCGATGAAAGACCAACCAGGGCACTTGCGCAGACCCTGATCCTTCATTGCCCTTCTCACTTTAGCAACATCATCCCACCGCTGAGCATCACTGTAAATATTGGACATAAGCGCATAGAATCCAGAATTCTTGGGCCTCAGCCTGAAAAGCCTCTGCGCCGCTCTCTCGCCAACTTCAACATTTGAATGAACACGACACGAGGCAAGCAACGTGCACCAAATCTCAGGACTCCATTCAATTCCCATTCTGTAAATATACTCTTCTGCTTCATTCAGATGACCCGCTCGAGCCAGAAAATCCACCATGCAGGAATGGTGCTCAATCGCAGGAACAATAGAGTAATCCTCCTGCATGACGCTGAACCAGTGCCGAGCTTCAGAAACGAGACCGGAATGGCTGCACGCGCTTAACACAGCCACGAAAGCGATTCCGTCTGGTTCGAAACCGCTTCTGAGCATTTTCTCGAACAGATTTACAGAAACCCTACCCATTCCCTGCAGGCCGTAACCTGCAATCAATCCAGTCCAGGAAAGCAGATCCCTATCCCTCATTCGATCGAAAACCAGGCGCGCGTACCCAACGCTTCCACATTTGCAGTACATGTCGATAACCGCGTTTTCCAAGGAAACCTGGCCGCGGAACGCGTTCCGGAGCAAGAATCCATGGATTTCGGTTCCTTGTCGCAACAATGCCAGTCGGCCAACGGCCGGCAAAATGCTCATCACAGTCACATAATTGGGCCTGAATCCTCGTTCCAGGGCCATTTTCTGCAACAATCTCATACTCATTAAAAAGCCCTAATCCAACAAATCCGGAGATGATAGAATTCCATCTCTGGACGCTGCTGCCTCTGTTCTGAAGGAAAATCCTAAATGCTTCATGCAGGGAACCGCACTTGGCATACATAAAAATCAGTGCGTTTTGCAGTATTTCACTACCGCTAAGGTTCATGCAGGGATTGATGGTAAGATGCTTGTTTCTCAAAGCAATGCAGGGATTGATGGTAAAATGCTTGTTTCTCAAAGCAATAGATTCCAACCTTGAGGCAAAGACCGGGAAAGAGGTTAGGTTTTCACTTATCCATTGTTTCTTCCAGGGCCATGCCAGGCCAGATGAGCATGGAGACTCCTGGAGACTCCCGGTGATGATCCTGGGAGTCTGCCAGGCACAATGAGCATTGAGGCTCGAGGCCATGATCCTAGCACTCCCCCAGGAGCATTGAGGTTCTGGATGATGATCCTGGCACCGGCGAATAAGCATTGAGGCTCCACTTGATTACCCTGGGATTCCACCTGGCCAGATGAGCATGGAGGCTCCAAGTGATCATCATCGGAGTTGGCCGGGCGAGATGAACATGGAGGTTGCAAGTGATCATCTTGGGAGTCAGCCCGGCAGGATGAACATGGAGGTTCTAAGTGATCATCTTCGGAGTCCGCTGGGCAGGATGAGCATTTGTGGCTCCAAGTGCTCATCTCCGGACTCTGCTGGGAAGGATGAGCATTGAGGGTGCATGTGATCATCCTGGCCCTCCCGTGGGTGAGATGAGCATTGAGGCTCCACGTGATCAATCCGGAACTCCACTGGGCAAGATAAACATTGAGGATCATCCTTTTTGATCCCGAGCAGAGCCATGCGCAGAGCATAGGCATGAATCTCGCGGCCGGCGCCAAGGCGGTGGAACCGGGCGCAAGCCGGCAACACGCTAACGAGCGTTACAGACACCGGATCGGCGCCGGAAGTGCGCATTCGGCGCAGATACAGAAGCGCTTCTCGGTGCTTCTGTATAAAGCTAGCCATATTGAATTACTTTACTTAACCAATGTTGATGGGATAAAGGTACCAAGTTCACTTATGTTGATGACGTAAAGGCATAAATAAGCTAAAGTTTGTATTTATTCATTAGTTAAATAAAATATATTTGGATATGCCAAAGAAGAGGGGATTTGGTATTTATGAAAGCAAGTATTACAAACATATCAACATGAACAATCTACAAAATTTCTATAATTATGAATGATCAATAAGTAATGGGGATGATGTATTGCTTCAAAAATCATAAAGTAATTATTGAAGCATATTTCAAATAACTTAGAAACCTTGTGTGTGTGCATGTGCACATGCATTTAATTGGTTGAGAGGCCAACTAGCTAACCAAAAGGGCCCTTCTTGATCATGCTTTATTGTTGTTATTGTTGTTGGGGTCATAATGGCAAGAGGGAGCTTACAATCATGATAAATAATTTTTGTTGATCGTAATGTGAAGGGTGAGTTTTCCAATCACCAGAAATAATACAAATTAGTCATGAATCAAGAGTGATGAGTGGCGAGGTACCCCTACACTCAACCATACGAATACGAGCATTTCACACACGATTTAGTCGAACTCTGCAGACGAACTAGTTGTGGTATCTAGACAGTTACTCGTAGATCACAGTTCATTGTCTTCCCACCTATACTAGTATTAGCTTTGTCATGTATGGTTTAGTCCAGAGTGAGGTGTATGATGTGTTCCTACACTAATGCTACTCCTAGGTATGATGGGAAATAATATTAACTAAGCTAGGAGAGAGAGAGAGGGTGAGATAGAATCTAAACTAGCCTAAGTGCGATGAGCATCCGCTCCATAATCATCTGTACACATCTTGGACCTCATGCATGACTACCACTGGGATTACCAAGTGCATGCCCTAAGTATGTTACTGGGTTACCAAGTAGTCACACTTAAATGCTCGTGATTAAGTCATACTCATTCCGTGTTACTAGGAGATAAGGGTAGAGAAATATTAACAAAGAAAGCAGTAAATAACAATAACAATTAAATAAATAATTAAGCTAAGTGGATGTTGCAATGATGAAGTAATCTCGATCTTTATTGCCGGTCATGTGCGTGTCCAAGTACGTTACACTCGAATAAGGATGTCGTACAATTACAGTCATCACACTGCAGGCATGCACTGGGAGAAAAGGGTTGAGAGGAAAAACTGATGTACTAAAAACTATTGAAAACTTAAACTTCAAAAACTCCCCTACTACATCTGCCTACCTCTTATTTATAGATGAGGAGGCAGGCTATGATATCACATACGCGATATCGTGTCTAGGCTACAAGAAAGTAGAGATCCACTTAAAGGAGTTGCAAATTGAAGAAATGACAGAGTATATGGAACTAGCCAATCTCTGCTATGTAAAGCTGGCAATGCTAACTACCAGATAGTAGTGGTTAGAACTTGAAAAGTAGGTGGCCAGTTCATACTTACTGTATGAGGTCGAGTTCAAGCATCATAAGGACACCAAGCAAAAACTTGAAACAACAAATGCTAAACTTGAAGTTCACAGGGCACAGTTCACTGATCAATGATCAATTGTTGAGAACTTGGCCAAGAGAATGAATGATTACTAGGAGCCGAAAGATGTAGTCAGAGCATTTGACATCGAGCGTAAACAATTAGCTACTTGGTTCATCAATGGATGCACAATTGAACTACACCATCCAGAACCTACAATCCACCATCCATAATCTGAGTTTTGAAAAGAATGGATCCAACGACAAAGGGGAATCCAAGGAGGTGAGTAAGGATAGGGATGTGGACAAGAAACTTGATCATGATTGTGCTCGTGATCATTGAAGAGGGGGTAGTAGGCACCGTGATGGTGCTAGTCCTTCTTCCTTTTCACCTTTGTCATCATCTTCCTATTCTGTCTCTGACTACAACCATAGGGGGCACGATCGTGATGGGGATAACAGATAGGACCAAGATAATCAAAGTGACCGTCGGGCAAGTTAAGATCTAGGGTGTAGGTAGTCAAGAGAGACCCATCGCCATGAACGAAGGGGTAGCAGAGGACATCATCAACATTAGAATCAAGGCCTTGATGAGCCTTTAGTTGCTACTCAAAGCATGCTCAACATTGCAGAGGTAATGTGAATTCCCACAAGGCATGTAATGGATAGTTAGATCAAGAGGCTAGACATGAACAATATCCCTAGATTCGAAGGGGGATATAACTCATATCTGTAGAACCATCTCCAAGCTTTTCAAGATGCATGTGCCTTGCAAAATATAGAAAATGAGTGGAAAAAACTTAAGTTCCCCAAGACACTCATTAAAGAAGTAGAGAACTAGTACTAGTCCTTAGAACTAGAATCTATCAAATAGTGGAGTATAATACTTAAACTATTTAATGAAAAATATCAAACTTACTCTCGAGTATCTAACTTAAGAAGGAAAATCCAAGGATGGAAATAAGGGGCACTTGAACCCTTGGATGCCGTCATGGACCAATATTATTCCTTATTACACAGATTTCATGGCCATGATTATTATCAACTAGAGCAACTTCACCACATCGTAGATGGGCTCTGATTAGAAACGAGAAGAACTCTTGGCATTTACGCCCAAGGATGCTTGTCATAATTAAGAGCCTATCAGATTCAATGATTGATTGAGTAGATAGTGAAGGAAGAAGGAGAGTTGAGGAAATGTGAAAGTGTAGAGGAATATAATTGTAATCATTCCATTCACAAGAGGGAGGTGCAATTCTATGATAGTGAGGAAGAATCATCCCTTGATGAGGTGATGAATGGGAAAATCTTGCTGCTTCAAAAATTTTAATTTAAAATTTTGACCAAGTTTGATTAGTTATGAAACTCCATGGCTAGAAGATTTCAAGATGTCCTAAAAATTGTTGAAGAGTCCAAAGAACAATTTAGTGATCGTGAGTGTAGGAGGCGCAAGGAAGCTAAACATACCAATTAAAGAGATAAGGGTAAGATTGTTGTAATAAAGGAAGTTGCAAGAACTGAATCAGATGATGATAGTGGATGTGGCATCTACCATTATGAACATCCTAAGCGATGTTACCCTATTATGTCACACTTACAAGAGTCTAGGATGTATGCTTTGAATCCATGAGTAGCACAAAGGTAAACACTTAGAAAATTGCCTTATCCTCAAGGTAATTCTAGGTAGTTCCACTAGCAACAATAGTGTTATCCAAGTGGAACTCCATCGTAATCATACGATTAGTACCAATAGTGGCAGCAACCATAGTCATGGGCGTTGGAACCACCAAGGTAGCAAATACCGTTACAGACAACTTGAACCATGTGGATATCACATTTAGCAACCTTTGTCTCCACTAACTCTTCTAGTTACATTTCCACTTTCCAATCTCAATACTATCCTCCCAATTATTATCAAACTCATTCTCCACATGTAAGGAGGAATATCACCTTTTATCCTTACCCTCCTCTCATTACAACTAGTTCATCAACTGAGTGGTTTGGATACTTGATTAAAGAAAAGACCTTTTTCTGATCCAACAATCTACTAATCCCTCACATACACATGTGGTTGACAACCCTATTCCTTCATCTATCTATGCACCAAATTCGTTCGAGTCCCCTTCAAACCAAATCCCATCCTAAATCCATACTGTTATGCTAACTCATGTCATATCTGATTGGATTTAGGATGGCAATCTTCCTAAGAAATTAGATGATCCTGCAAGTTCTCTTATTTATTTGCAGATTGTTGTAAATGAACTATGTAAGACTCTCCTTGATTTAGATTTTGGTGTCAACTTGATTTCTCATGAAATGTATACTACATGGAACCTGCCCCCTCTTAAGAAAAGCAATATTAAATTAGAATTGGTAGACTAGTCCATCACTGTTCCATAAGAACTAGTGGAAGCCATTGTGACCACTATTTGTGGGTGGCCTTATCTTACTGATTTCCTAGTAATCAAGGTGGAAAACTACAAAGGAGACTTTCCAATCATTATGGGAAGGGCATGGCTGAGCACCATTGATGTAAGAATCGACATCAAAGATCTTTTCCTAAAAATATCTAAAGAAAATGCATTCAGGAAGATTGAGAAGAAGAAAGTTTCATGCATTGTGTACAACAATATAGGGTGCAATTGTGTGCAAAAACTCTAGTCTATTAAATGAGCATACATCTCTACATGTAAGCAGTGTGCACCAGAAGCAAAAATTCAAAGATGTCTTTATGCATCAATGACAAAACAAGAGGGCACCTTGTGGTTGATCGTTGATCTTGAAAGTAGCATACTTTGCATGGAACATATTAAGAGCTTAACATATACATATATCATAGGCATAGATGAACTAGAGCAAGTTCATCACCAACTCTCTAATAATGCAAATGATGATACCTACTAGGAAGAGTTGGAAATTCCTAAAAATTTCAAGTAAGAGCCCCTTGAATTAAAAACTATACTTGTCGACATAAAATATGTATTCTTAAAAATGGAAAGCTGGTAATAATCAATGCAAATCTTGCTCAAGAACAAAAAGGATGCTATTAAATTTGGTTGAAAAATGGTCAACAGCCTTTGCTTGGTCATATTCTGAACTTACCAGGATTGCTTCTTGGATATGCTAGCATTGTATCTACACCAACCTAGCCATGAAGCTAAAGCAATAGCCATAGAGGTGATTGAACCCCAAATTGAAGCATATTGTTAAGGAGGAAATCAAAAACTCCCAAAGGCAAGGTTCATCTATCCCATTACAAATAGTAAGTGGGCTAGTCCACTCATGATTGTGCCAAAAAAGGAGGCAAGTGGCAAGTTTGCATCAATTTTTAGCTAGTGAATATGGCAATATTCAAGGACCATTTTCCATTATCATTTGTTGATTAAGTGTTAGACATAATATCTAGGCATTCCTTTTATAGTTTTCTAGATGAGTATAGTGGATATAACCAAATCTAAATCACACTAGAAAACCAAGCCAAAACAACATTCATGAGTCATTGGGGGACTTTTGCATATCGCAAGATGTCTTTTGGTTTGTGCAATTCCCCTACTACTTTTCAATGTCTAGTCTTAAGCATTTTTCAATAGCAATGTCTATAAATAAGAGGTGGCTTTCCCAGTTTTAGGCATCTAGACTTAGACCTTAGCCAAACTATAGCAGTTTTACCATTCCAGAGTTAGAATAATTTCCATGTGCCCACAGTAGGAGTCTTAAAACGAACAAATATTTATTTGAGCAAATTGTACCTGAGCACACATTTGTGTATGGTAATAAAAATGAACTTTTTGATAAACCTTGTAGCATACAGACTAAGCTAAATAGCATTTGATTATTTTTAAATGTTTAAATGCTTTCCTAGATAATTAATCTCTCTCAACCCTTGACTCTCCTAGTTAAGTGCATTTAGTACGACCACTTCGAGCATGTGTGTAACGCTTGGTAACCCAGTAACGAGTAGTGTTTGGTAATCCCAATAGCGTTGCACTAGTTCAGGGTGTGTGCGGCAAGTGGGAAGGATACTGGTGCTAGGATAATTAGAACTTAGTTAGTGAATAGTTAATGAAAGTTAGTTATTTAGCTCTCTTCACCTTTCCCTATTAGCATAGGCATTAAAAAGATAACTTCACCTTTCCCTATTAGCATAGGCGTTAAAAAGATAAAAGATATAAAAATCATATACCTCAAGCTTACTTAACCATAAAACCGTGACAATACAAGTAAGTTTGGGAAGACAACGATTGATTAACCTTAAGTGTTCCATTAGGACGTGTAAGCACTTAGTCCTTGGAGTTTGACCGAATCACCCGTGAGACACTCATATTCATATGGTTGAGTGTAGGGGTACCTCGCCACTCATCATTGGCACTGTTGCTGGGGACTTAGTTGTTTGTGTGCTAGGTAGAACATAGGAGATAATTCATATCATTGGGATGCTAGAATGAACCCATAGGGTTGATCACAGAAAAAAAATTAGATAATAGTAAATAGCACACTGAACAAGATGAAAATATCTTCTTCTTCGCACAAAAGCACTTCATCGCCTAGGAACAACACTAGAGATAGTCGGCGACACAACACACATAACCAAAATTCGTACAATTCTGTGTGGTATATATTCATCACGATGAGTATATACCCAACTTTACCTTTATTCTCCATGAAGATGAACAACTGCATTGGAGAGACTTGGAGGGTAACATAGTGTTGCCTCCAGACCGAGCAGTCTCCAATATGCTCCTTCGTGCTCTTGCACGAATAGGCATGTTACAATTGTGCGTAGAGTACATTGCATGTGATTATGACACAAGGGACTACCATCCCACAGAAGTGCAACGTCAACAGGACTTGCGGCAGGAGAGTTACCACACATCTTTGAAGGGCAAAGGACCCCATAATGCTTCACCCGTCTTAAGCGAAATTAAGGGTGGTAAACCTATTTTGATAGGTTCTCCATGAAATGATGTTCCCCTTACTAACAATGGTGAGGAGGTGGTGTATCAAAACCTTCACTCCATGATTCACAACCCTGGTTTTGATCCCCATGAACACCAAGTGTTCAATGAGGGAACACAAACACATGATAAGGACGAGCATTCTGGTCATCATCATGATTAGGGCCAGGACCACTGAAGAGAAGGTAGGAAACATCATCATGGTGATGGTTCTCCTTCTTCTTCACCTTCATTGCCACATTCACCCTCTCCTTCGGTATCAAGGCATAATCATAAGGAACCTAACTGTGAGGACAAAGGTAAACAAAGTGAGAAACCTCAATGAGAGAGTCAAGAGAGAGGACAAGGGCACTCTAGAGAATCAAGGCATGGAAGAAGGGAAAGTAGGGAACTGCATAAACATCATAGATAATATGAATGAAATGACCACGAAGAACCCCTACTTGCAACCTAAAGCATGTTAGACATTACGGAGACTGTAAGAATTCCCACAAGGCACCAAAAAGATAGTAGGATCAAGAGATTAGACATGAATAACATCTTACGATTTGAGGGGGGATACAACACTGATCCTCAGAACCACTTACAAGCATTTCATGATGCATGTGCCTTGCAAAATATTGAGAATGAGTGGCAAAAGCTAAAGTTGTTCCCAAGGACACTAGTAAAAGAAGCGGAAAGCTGGCACCGGTCCTTAGAACTGGAATCTATTCGAAGGTGGAGTATGATGCTAGAATTGTTTAACGATAAGAATCAAACATACTCCTAGGTGTCTAATTTGAGAAAGAAAATCCAAGGATGGAAGCAAGGAACTCATGAACCCTTGGATGCTACCATGGGCCGTTATTATGCAGTGTTACATCATTGCCCGGGCCATGGTTACTCACAGTAGGATCAACTACGTCATCTCGTAAATGGACTTAGGCATGAAACTAGGAGAACCCTTGGAACGTATGCCCAAGGAAGATTATCAGAGCTTAGGTTCCATTAGGTCCATAGATTGTTGGAGCAAGTAGCTAAGGAAGAAGGGGAGCTACGTAAGAGAGAAAGTATGGAAGAGTACAACCGCAAACCTTCCCTCCAAAAAAGGGGAGTGAGATTCTGTGAGGAGGAGGAGGAGTCACCACTTGAAGAGATGGTGAATAGGAAAACCTTACTGCTCTAAAAATTAATAATAGAAGTGTTGACGAAGGTAGACCAAATGTGGAACTCCTTAGATAGTAGATTTGAAACTATTCTCAAAATCGTAGAGGAGTCTAAGGGGTGAGGTAGTAACTATGATAAAAAGAAAAAGAGGGATTTGGACCATGCATGCAACAAAGGTAAGGGTAAAATGGCCATCATCTAAGAGGTTGTGGATTCTGATACGGACAATGAAGGTGGATGTGAGATATGCTAGTATGATCATCCTAAGGGATGTTGGCTAGTAATCTCACATTTGCAAGAGTTTGTGGTGTACAAGCTTAACCCATGACTTAACAAACGACAAGCACCCTGACGGTTACCTTATCCCTAAGGTAACAAAAGGCAGTTCCACCAACCGTTAACGTATTATCCAAGTGGAACTCTACCACAACCTATTGAGCAACACCAACAGTGGCAATACCCACAGTCATGGGGGATGCCACCGCCAAGGCAACAATACCCTTACCGATAACTAGACCCATATGGCTATTACATGAAGTATCCAATCTCTCCACATGACTCTGTTGGTTACATGACACCACAATGTCACTACCAAGCTCAGGAGTATTATAGGACTCCTTCTCTTAGGGGAGACACACCACATACATACCATCCTCCAAATCCATCTGCAACTCTCACACCGATAGCTCCATTACCACCCACTCCAACAATGCAAGGGGAACTACCCCCTCAACCATAGCAATACAATGCTACGAGAGCTATAAACCTTTAACCCATTGCTGGTTCTGACAACCGTACTAAGAGAAGATCTTTCTTCAGAACCAATAGTCCAACCAAGCTCTCACAACCACAAGCAGTTGAGCCTCTGAATGCTTCTCCATAAAATAAGGCTTCGAAGCTCCCTTCAAACAAAAAATAGAGCTCAACGCACACGGTTATGTTAACTCATGCCATGACTAACTGGATTAAGGAGAGCCACCTTCCCAGGAAATTCTTTGATCTTGAAAGTCCTTTAATTTATCTCCAAGTCGCTGGGAATGAACCATGTAAAGCTCTTCTGGACTCAGGTTCCGGAATCAACTTAATATCACAAGAGATGTATAAAGCCTGGAACCTACCTCCACTAAAGAAGAGAAATATTCGCTTAGAGTTGGCTGACCAGTCCATCACTATTCCCTTGGGATTGGTGGAGGACATTGTTACCACTGTGTGTGGTTGGTCATATCCAGATGATTTCCTAGTGATACAAGTAAACAATGACTAAGGGGACTTCCCAATAATAATGGGGAGGGCATGGCTAAGTACCATAAACACATGCCTAGGAATCCGTAATCTTTCCTTGGAAATATCTAATGAAAACAGTTTTGGAAAGATCAAGAAGAAGAAAGTTCCATGCATCACATATAGTGATACAGGGGGTGATTATGTACAAGAATGTTCAACATTGCCTGCATGCAATTGGTGTGCCGAAGAAATTAACATACAAAAATTCCTGTATGTAGCAACCACACAACAAGAAGACACCCAGTGGCTGAAAGCTAATCAAGAAAGTAACTCATCAACGTGTATGGAACTAACTGGGGGACCAACTTGCACCCACATAGAAGGCATAGATGCACTGGAGCAAGAGTGTCACCAACTTCCAACCCTTAACCTAAAACATCAATTCGGGGAAGTTGGAAACTCCTAAGAAATTTAAAAAAATGCTCTGATCGGAGAATACTAGTTGATGTGCAACAGACCAAACCTTTTCATGAATCTAGAATAGTCAATGCACATAGTAAATCGGAGAGAGGGTGACCTCACTCATTGTTTCATATTGTCCGCCTTCAACTTAGTCATGGGGGAGATGGCCACCTATGCTGATCAATCAAGGCCCTTAGTTCCTTTTATAGTTTTTGTTTTACAAATTTTTTTAACTTTTCTTGTTTTTGTTTTGCAACATTGTTCATATTTTTTTGTTTATTCATGTGTTTATTTATTTTGTTAAGTTTGTCATCTAATAAGTGCTCCTAACGATGGTATGAACTGTATTCCATTGATTGCTAATGTTTGGTTTTTACCTTTGAGTTATAATGTAGATACTAAGGTTTGGTTCTTTTGATATAATAAGCAATGAGTCCACGTCATCCATACATCCATGAATTTCTATGGTCTCTCTTGGCTTGGAAGTGTACAGTCCCTTTCTTTCAATAATAAGAACTATCAACGAATTAGTGACTAGGAATTTCTCAAACTAAGGAAGGACTCAAGGATTGAAAAGGGTGTGACTTTAAGGGAACTTAATGCATTTTTGTTGCCCATTCTCTTGGGTGCTTGAATGTTTTCTTCTTCAATTTTCCTTAACATTTTGACGCTACTCCAATATCAGGAAGCTGATATAATAAAAATAATAAGTCTTTGCATGGTGTGGTTTTCACGCAAAAGAAAAAAAAGAAAAAAAAAGGAAGAAGAAAGTGAGAATTTAAAGCACATCCCTTAGACAAAATAATCATCTGGGCTACAAGCACTAGTTATGGAACTAAATAAAAATATTCCCTCTAACTAAGGCCCTTCCTCGCTTCTTACTTTCTTCATTTTCATTTCGTTGGAATGGTGGTGACTCTTTGGCAGAAGCATTCTTACTACTTCAAGCGGATGGATTGGCCAAATGTATTAATGTGAAGTCACTAGTTGTGGTTGGTTTGAGGCTGGATTTGGAATGAGATCTACTAAGTCACATTAACCATTAAGACAAAAGGGGCTGTACACCACCTTGTTCTTAAGACTCAATTCCATTCTCTTCTTCCATCCTTCTTTCCCCATTCTGCACCTCATTGTCAGTTGTATCAATATTTTGGTTGATGCATTGTTTTCTTTTTGGTAAAATCTTGTGGTTAAGACTTTAACTCTTGCTTCCAAATGACATTCCAAGAGCCTACAGACTCTTTGAATGTGGGATTGTCAAGGCATTAAGGGCATGAGCTTGCTTTGGGGAGGACCCACTGGCATTCCTATTTGGTGCATCCGTTAATTTCTATCCCTTAAACATTTTTACAATCACCATTTATTTTGTTCATCTCCATCTTTGACGTCCATTTTATCGGTGTTTCTATTGTTTCTTTTTCTCCATCTTTCTTATTCCTTATGTTTTTCCATTATCTCGCTATCGGAAGTTCACTCTTAGTCATGGGGGTCCTGGGTCCAATTTTTTCGATTTCCTCTTAACCCCTACACCTCAGTTAGTCACCAATATTATATCTCTAGATCCGCATTAGCCATATCACAACTCAGCTAATAGACCTTACACTGAGGTAAGGTATCAATTGCATTGTGATTCATTTACCCTTGCTAATATAAGACTATGTTGTGTGTGTAGATGGCAATCATACACCAATGGATTGGATTTGGAGGAAACACTTGGAATGGACTAGTGCTAAACTAGTTATGTAAGGAATAAGATTGATGACATGCTTATGGATGAACAATGAAAAGCATAATCTTAGCGTCGGCAACAACATACTTCTTCTTTTCTCTCTCTTTTCTCTCTTCTCTTTTAGCTGCTAAATAAGGTTGGATGTCAAATGTGTTTAGTGTTCACTCTTGTTGTCATGAACACTAATTTTGTCATGTATTGTAATGATGAATAGTTCACATGTCACCCCATTCACCATTAGTATCATTCAAGTCAATAATCCCATACCTTCCCAATATTTTGTAAGGAACTTAAGGATGAGTTTTCATTCAGTCATGGGAGTATGATGAGCCATGATATCGTATCCACCCCTGCGATATCGCGTACACGATATCACAGCCCGCCGAAATTTCTATTAATAAGAGGTGGATTTTCCTATTTTAGGCATCTAGACTTAGACCTTAGCCAAATTATAGCAGTTTTACCATTCCAGAGTTAGAATAATTTCCATGTGCCCGCAGTAGGAGTCTTAAAGTGAATAGATCTTTATTTGAGCAAATTGTACTTGAGCACACATTTGTGTACATCAATAAAGATGAACTTTTTGATAAAACTTGCAGCATATGGACTAAGCTAAATAGGATTTAATTATTGGTATATGTTTAAATGCTTTCCTAGATAATTAATCTCTCTCAACCCTTGACTCTCCTAGTTAAGTGTGTTCAGTATGACCTCTTTGAGCACATGTGTAATGCTTGGTAACCTAGTAACGAGTAGTGTTTGGTAATCCCAGTAGCATTGCACTGGTTCAGGGTGTGTGCAGCAAGTGGGAACGAATATTGGTTCTAGGACAATTAGAACTTAGTTAGTGAATATTTAATGAAAGTTAGTTATTTAGCTCTCTTCACCTTTCCGTATTAGCATAGGCATTAAAAAGATAAAAGATATAAAAATTATATACCTCAAGCTTACTTAACCATACAACTATGAAAATACAAGTAAGTTTGGGAAGACATCGATTGATTAACCTTAAGTGTTCCATTAGGACACGTAAGCACTTAGTCCTTGGAGTTCAATTGGATTGCACATGAGATGCTCGTATTCATATGGTTGAGTGTAGGGGTACCTCGCCACTCATCAATTAGCAAAAGAGTCACTTGATGGTCTAAGAGGGTATTATATTGAGGCACCGAATCTCACAAGCAAGAATTGAGATCAACCCTGAAAAAATAAGGATCATCTAAGGAATTTCCCACCAACCAAAAACCGTCAAAGATGTTTGACCAGTCCTTGGACACAATAGCTACTACTAGCGATTCATAGAGAAGTTTTGTAAGATTGCAAAATCATTAGTTGAGCTAACGAAGAAAGATGCACCATTTGTCTAGACCAGTGAATGTGAAAAAGCATTCTAACAACTGAAGGAGAAACTTGTAGAAAATCTAATTCTACAAGCACCTGATTGGTCTAGATCATTTCATGTTATGATGGATGCATCAAATTATGCCTTGGGAGCTGTGCTTACATAGATGGATGATAAGAAACTTCCATATTACATCCATTGCACTAGACAAAGCATCATGGGTGCAAAATTGAACTACACCACCACAATAAAAAATTGATGGCAATGGTATTTGATCTAGAGAAGTTCAGGTACTATGTGCTTGGATACAAAGTGTTTGTGCACAAACCATAGTGTCATCTACTTCCTAATGAATAAGCTAACAATAAGCCCCCGTATCATACAATGGTTGGTGATCTTATAGGAATTCGATCTTACAATGGTAGATTAAAAGAAAACTACGAATGTGATCACTAATCACTTGTCTTAGTTACAATGGAACAACAAAGAGGAAGAAATCTCATTATCTGATCTATTTTCTAATGAACTTCTCTTTGCTAGGGCTATAACTCAACAACTTTCCACTAAGCCTAAATGGTATGATGACATTATCACCTATCTTCTTACTCAAGAGATGCCACAAGGGTTGGACCATAAGAAGAAACAACAGTTTCTTTACCAAGTAAAACACTTCATGGAGATCAATAGATACCTCTACAAGGTCTAAACTGATGACCTAGTTTGATGGTGTGTCCTTGATACTGATCAACTATGCATTTTTCAAGATGCTCATGAGGGTCCTTGTGGAGGTCACTATGCTAGGAGATGCACATCCATTAAAATCATGATGGTAGGGTATTATTGGCCAATAATCATTAGGGATGCTCACCAATATGTCCACTCTTGTGAATGCTGCCAACAAGATGGTGGAATGATTGCTTAAATGGAGGGACCTCAATAGTGGATCCAACCATTGAAACCCTTCAACATCTGAGGCATTGACTTCATGGGTCCCATCATGCCCATGTCAAATGGAAAGGTATACATCATAGTCACTGTTGACAATTGTATAAAATGGGTAGAAGTAGTAACCTTCACTAACTGTACATCTTCTAATGCTACTCAGTTTGTACAAAAAAATGTTGTAAAGAGGTTTGGTGTGCCATGTGCATTAATTTTTGATAATAGAACTCACTTTACAAGCACTACCTTTTGGAAACACATGCAATACTTGGGGGTTGAACATAAACTAACAACACCTTACCACCCCCAAGACAATGGTCAAGTTGAGGTTACAAATAGGGAAATCACAAAGATCTTAATGAGAACATTTAGCAAATATAGGAAAGAATGGAGCACAAAACTCAATGATGTCCTCTAAGCCTATTGCTCAACATGAAACTTTCTATAGGCTATTCTTGCTATGAGCTAGTGTATGGAAAATTACCAACACTTCCTATTCAATCCAAGCTCCATACACTTTCAATAGCTTGTGACCTTGACCTTAACTTAAGTCTATTGCAAAAAGAAAGAAAGAAAAATCTCAACTTCCTAGACAAAAATTGATTACTGGCCCTATCAACTGATAAGTTGCACAAGGCATTCAACAAAAAACACCATGACCTTGGCATTAGGAAAGTCAAAATTCAACAAAGAGATAAGGTCCTCTATTGGAACCCCACACATGTACCCCAACAAACTAAGTTCTAGACATTATGGGAATTTATGAAACTTTCCCTTCTAGGGCTATGTTGATCTACAAACTTGAGAGACCAGACAAGAAATAGCTAGTCAACATACAACAAGTGAAATCTTTCCATGAGCCTAAGAAAGCTAATGCAATAAATGCCTCATTGGATGGACAACCATGCTTAATATTTTGGATCTTCTTCTTTTAACTTAGTCATGGGGGAGATGGCCATCCATGCTAACTATATAAGTAACTCCTCTATTTTTCATCTTTTTTTACACGTTTTTTTTACACCTTGATACTTATACAAATTTTTTGGTTTACACATTT
This sequence comes from Gnetum montanum, assembly GCA_015680685.1. Lineage (NCBI taxonomy): Eukaryota > Viridiplantae > Streptophyta > Gnetopsida > Gnetales > Gnetaceae > Gnetum > Gnetum montanum. The sequence goes on from MNCI01017394.1 coordinate 481,407, forward strand.
TTTCTCTTACACCTTTTTGTTTTTATGTATTTAATTTTTTTAGATTTTTGTTTTACAACATCATTAGTACGTTTTATTTTTCTTAACTATTTTACAATTTCTTATATATTTTCCTTTATTTGAATATGATTTTCTTATTATGTTTTAGTAATATCATGCCTTATTACCAACTAGGTACAGTGTGGTTTAATTGATGTGGGCATATGCTATTGGGTTATTTGATTGTTGGTGTTTGGATTCTAGCTCTAAATTTTGTTATGGATAATTAAGACATGGTTTCTTTTCATGAAACATGCAATGAGTCCATAACATCCATCCATTCATAAATTTTATGGTTTTCCCTATTTTGGAAATATGAGGTTACTTTTTCATTAATAAAACTTTAAAAAACTTATGACCTTGGTAGTTTTTGGAATTGGGAAGGATTCAAAGGTTTGAACATGGTGTGACTTCAAGTAAATTCAACACTCTTTGTGCCTTTCTACTTACTTAGGTGCATGTGTGTTTTCATGGATTTCTTACTGTTATGTGTCAACCAATAAAAGGAAGTTAAATAAGTCTTTGCATGGTGTGGTTTCCCATTCGAGAAAAAAACAATGGGAATTCAAAGAACACCCCTTAGACAAAATAAGCGGGCTATAGGCACTAGTCAAGGAACTTAAAAGACATGTTACCCATGCCTAAAGGTTCCCTCTAACTAAGGCCCTATCTTACTTCCTACTTCTCTTTTCTTCTTTAATAATGAATGGTGGTTATTTTATGGAAGCACTCTTGTGTCTCAAGGGGTTATATTGGTCTTAGAATGGTAGTGCGATGTCACTGAATGCAGCTGATTTTGGTCTAGACTAAGGATGGATTTTATCAGGCCATTTAACCACAAAATTTGCAAGGGACTTCATGTAACCTTAATCGAGAACTCCATTTCACACTCTCTTGTCCATCTATGCTTTCCATGTCTCACCTCACTATTAGTTTCATGTTCTTGTTTGATTTCTTGGTTTGATGTGTTAATATTCTTAGGTAGTTTCTTCTAGGTTTTTCTACTTAACTTTTTGTAACCATTAATCATCCATAAGGCCCATAGACTTCTCAGTTTGAAGTTATGCAAGGGCAATAAAGGGCCTATGCATACTTTGGGAAGGACCCACTTGTATATCTTTTGGTTAGGTTAGTTAAGTTCTTTATCCTTAGACATTCTCAAAATCAAATCCTTTTGCATGCCCCATCAATGACATCCAATTGTGCACATCTTCACAACATTTTCTTAGTGAAATTTTCTTTTTATTATTGTGAATTCTTTAACCCTTTTTAATCATTTCATTGTGTTTGGACTTTTTTCAAATTTAATAATGGACCGCTTATCCATTTCACCCTATTCTTTAGTTTTCCCACTAACACTATTAACGGAATCACTCCACTATAATCACAACTTAGCCAAGTGTAACCACTAACAAGACAAGGTACTTCAAAGCTATATGTTACACATTGCATACTAATCTGTGATTTTGTTGTGATTACAATGGAAAGCATGGAATGGAAGTGGGATTATCTTCACCAAGGAAGACGTAGCAGCACCATGCGACGAGGAACCTTCATGATAATTGAATCTTCTCCCCCACTCTTCAACTGCCAATAAAGTTGGATGTTAGTTTTGTCCAAGGTTCAATTCTATTATCATGAACATCCAATTTTCCAAACATTGTATATCCGTACATTTAGGCACTTTGAATTTGTCTATTCCATCTAAGTCAATTTTTATGTTGGTTAATAATCCCATACCTACCCAATATTTTGTAAAGAACTTGTTCCTCCTTTTGTTCACTCAAGGACGAGTTTTTATTTAGTCGTGGGAGTATGATGAATCATGTTTAGTTGTGCTATGATATCAAATATGTGATATCGGAGCCTCAATATTGGATACCCAATATTGGACCCCAAGATGCAATGTTAAATATTTGATATTGCATGATATGTATCGACCTATAAATATAGTGCTTGGGTACATGATTTCTAGATAGTTTTTATCATAATATAGTGAAGCTCTTACAGTTTTTTTCTCCAAAGTTAGAATATTTTCCAAAGTGCCCATAGCAGGAGTCACTGAGTATAGGAATCTTTATTCAAACACTTTTGTACTTGAGCATGACATTGTGTGCGCAAATAAAGATGAGCTTTTTTATCAAACCTTGCAGAACCTTTGCTAGCTTAATTATTTCATTAATGCATTTAATGTTTCATGAAATTTCCTTTAATGCTTCCAAGTAATTAAGCCAAAGTAAGCTAATTAGATTCAATAATAGTCAATTAATTAAGAACATAAGTACAACCGCTTCGAGCATGCATATGGCTCTTGGTAACCCCAACAATGCTTAACATTTGGTAATCCAATAGTGTTATACGTGTTCAGGATGTGCATGGAAAGTGGGATCAGATGCTTATGTTACTGATGAGTTATCATTTTTTTGACCACGATATCGCAGCTATGATATCGCGTACGTGATATCACGTATGCAATATCGTAGCCTATCTCCTCATTTATAAATAAGAGGTAGACAGATTTGGTAGGCAGTTTTTAGAGTTATTAAGTTTAAGTCTTCAACAAGTTTGTACATCAGTTTTCTTCTCAACCCTTTTCTCCCAGTGCATGCCCGTAGTGTGGTGATTTTAATTGTACGACATCCTTATTCGAGTGTGACATACTTGGACACGTGCATGACCGAAAATAAAGATCAAGATTTCTTCATCATTACAGCATCCACTTAGCTTAATTATTTATTTAATTATTATTTATTGCTTTCTTAGTTAATATCTCTTCACCGTTATCTCCTAGTAACATGAAATGAGTACAACTTAATCATGAGCATTCAAGTGTGACTACTTGGTAACCTAGTAGCGTACTTAGGCCATGCACTTGGTAATCCCAGTGGTAGTCGTGCATGAGGTCCAAGATGTATACGAATGATTGAGGAACAGATGCTCATCGCACTTAGGCTAGTTAGATTTTCTCTCACCCTCTCTCTCCTAGCTTAGTTCATATTATTTTCCATTATCTCCAAGAGTAGCATTAGTATAGGAACACATCATACGCCTCACTCTGGACTAAACCATATGTGACAAAGATAATACTAGTCTAGGTGGGAAGACAACAAATTGCAATCTACGAGTAACTGTCTAGATGCCACAACTAGCCCATTTGCGAAGTTCGACTGGATCTTGCATGAAACGCTCGTATTCGTATGGTTGAGTGTAGGGGTACCTTTCCACTCATCATTGGCACCGCTGCTGGGAACAACGCTAGTTATCTAGATTAGTTGTATCATACAAGGTCACTGTATAGGAATTAATGATATATCTTTTAGGAAGAAATAATTACAAAAAGTCACATACAAATTCACACACAATTTCACAACCATGCCTCTTCTACAAGACTATGATAATGCCACATCTAGTGAGGCAATTCATTGGAGAACCAACGAATTATATGATAATGAAGATTGGAGTACGCAATCCAAGGTAGGAGTTTCTTATAAACATAAACGAAAGAAACATTGTCCCAATGCACGAAAGCATAACTTACTCTATGATGATGAGCCCCTACTGGCCACTACAAGCCTAACACAAATACAAGAGGCTATTTGAATCTCCCGTAGGCATCGTAAAGAGAGCCACCTACCTAGGCTCGATTTAAAAAACTTTCCCAATTTCTCAGGAGGCTATGACTTAGATCCACAACAATATTTACAAGCCTTCTACGATGACTGTGCATGGAACAACATTGATAACAGTTGGAAAAAACTCAAGCTCTTTCCTATGACACTCATTGGCCAAGACAAAGTATGGTATATATTATTAAAACCAAATTTGATACAACATTGGCCAACAATGGTAGAACTCTTTAATGAAAGATATCAAACTTATGCTAGAGTGTCGGTCTGGAGGAAACAAATCCAAGAGTGGAAACAAGCACAACATGAACCCTTGGACATGGCCTTCGAAAGATATTATGCACTGTTAAACAACTGTCCAGGCCATGAGTTCTCCGAGGAAATGCTAATGTACCAGATCATTGATGGGCTTCATGATGACACAATAGAGACCCTAGGGATGTATGCCTAAGGTCAACTATACAAACTGTGAACCCATCAATTCCAAGAGCTTATTAAGCAGGTAGCAAAAGAAGAAGGAGAAATGGCTAGATGGGAGAATGTTGAAAAGCATCAATGGGATCAAAGTCTCAACTTAACTGAGGTCCATAATCACAAAAAGGAGAAATCAAACTATCTCAAGGAGGAAGAACCATCTTTGCTAGTAAAACAATCATTAGAGGAAGTTAGGGCAAAGATCAATAAGATGTTGGAATGGATGCATAAAAAGTGTGGAGAATATATTAATATTATTGAAGATAGAGTTTTGAAAACCCAAGAAGCAGGACAAAGTATCATTAGACAATCGGAAAGAGGGGATGAGGAAGATAAGGGCTTAACTGCCAATCATACGTATGAATGCAACATTTTCCTGTATGATCACCCCAAGGGCCAATGCCTAATCTTGTTACATTTATATAAGCATTGGAAAAGCACGTTACACCTAGAGTTCATACAGAGATACTGTGTTCAATCATAGTGGCAACAATCCCAGTCGTGGGGAAAACCATCCCTAAACGAAGACACCCTTGGGATCATCCAAATCTAAATGCTTATCTAGTTTAACATCCTATTTCCCTAGCTGGGTCAACATACTCTATCTCGCCGCATTATCATTCTCCTCAATACTATCAGCCCATGTCTTCAACACAACCACCGCCTTGTGTACCTTACACTTCTTCTAAATATCAACATTCTCATCCTTTCCCTCCTTCTACATTGCCACCAACTATTCCTGACGTGTTTGCCCCACAACAACAACCCATGAACATTACTTGTGCTACTATTGCCAATAGCACTGAGAGACCTCATCAACATCGAAAGTGTCTATTCTTTAGATATGACTGTAGGAAGGGACAACATAGTTTCGAGGCCACTACATTCTCCAACTCAGCACAAGTTCAACACTATGGTGCACCCTTCTCCTCAAACTCAATGCCTCGTGTTATTTCATCAGGGCCACCAATTAACACTCAACAACCATATGGCCCAATGAATACGGCCATGGAGAGTGACATCCTAATCCTTGCATGCCATCTTATGGTCCCAAATATCATAGTGGGTTAACTCTTTATCTGGGAACCATATCTTATAAACTGCCCCACCATGCTTACTATAATCAAGTGTGTGAACCCCAATGGGGTAAGTGTCACCAAATTTTGATATTCCCAACATGCAAGGATCCTCATCTTTCATTTTTTAATCCTCTCCATGTGATGGGATGCGATATCACATGGGCTACCATATCACGTACACGATATCACATTGTTCCCCACGATATTGCATACGCGATATCGCGTTCCACCGCAAAGTCTATAAATAAGAGGCGACTTTCCCTTGTTTCTCCATCTAGATCTATACCCTTAGTGAAAATCTGGCAATTTTACCTCTCCAGAAATAGAATAATTTCCATGTGCCCATAGTAGGGGTCTCAAAGTGAATGAATCTTTATTCGAGCAAATATTATACCTGAGCACATGTTTGTGTACGGAAATAAAGAAAAACTTTTGGATAAACCTTGCAGTGCATGGACTAAGATAAATAGGACTTTAATTAATGTTATTTACTACTTTCCTAGTTAAATCTCTCTCAACCCTTAACTCCTAGTTAAGTGCATTTAGTACGACCGCTTCGAGCATGTGCGTTATGCTTGGTAATCCCAGTAACGAATAGCATTTGGTAATCCCAGAAGGTTGCATTGGCTTAGGATGTGAACAAAAAGTAAGAAGGATACTAATGCTAGGCATTAGAACTTAGTTAGTTAAGTTAGTTACTTAGTCTCTTCACCCTTTCCTCATTAGCATAGGCGATAAATGATAAAAGATATAAAAATCACATTCCTCAGACTTACTTAACCATACAACTATGACAACTACAAGTAAGTCTAGGAAGACAACGAATAATTAACCTTAAGTGTTCCATAAGGTGTGTAGGCACTTAGTTAGCCGAGTTTGATTGGATCGCACATGTAACGCTCGTATTTGTATGGTTGAGTGTTGGGATACCTCGCCACTCATCATCATGCTCAACCATTTAGTTATGGGGGATGTTCCCCATTCTAATAACAAGCGGGATTAATAAATATTTTTTATTTTTTATAATATTATAATTTTTTATTTTCCAGTTTTTCATTTTTCAAATTCTTGTTGTATATTTTTGTCTTTTTGTCTTTTTATCTTTAGAAGTAATCTCATCTACAAATAAAACACTCATGTAGCTTGTTGGTTGAGGTGTGTTCTATGTTATCAAGTCTCGAGTGATCGATTATTTGGACAGTGATCCCATTACACCCACTCATCCATTCTACCAATAAGAGGTTTTGTTCAAAGGTACAGTGATATTCTTGACATTCTTAAAACTTAAAATTAATTTTGTGTTCATTGTACCCTGAATGAAGAGGGATGGATCAAGTGGGAATCATTAGGGTGTGACATTAAGGGGACTTGCAGATTCTCTTTGGTGATGTTTGTGAGAGTTATCACGCAATGTGGTTGTACTAAGATCCTGGAAGATCTAACGTAAAATGGGAGTAAGAGTAATCAAAAGGCACTCAAAAATTCAATGTTGTTCTAGGGGGTCCCACTGGAAAGACATGCACCTATGCCTAAATGTTGGTGGCTTATCTGGATTTAGCATTCATTCATTTGAAACAAAAAAAAAAGTACCACAAAGATAAAATCACTCCTCCCTTGAGAAAAATGCTAAGTGATCATATGCCTTGTTGTTCTGGTACTCTCATAGTTACTCATCATGGGATGAAATAATGTGGTGTCACTGATCAAAGGAATGGACTTGGTCCTGATCTTGGAACAACGGGTTAATGACACATTAATCATGCTTTACATGTAGAATTCACTGTGCCCTAGGTCAGTTACCTCATGTCCCAATCTCTACAATCCTTTCTGTAATCTGTCTCATCTCCCTGTTCATGTAATTGTAGCTCATGTCTTGTGTAGCATATAATTTTGACCTCATCCCAAGGATACTTACATGTGTGTGTTTTGTGAAACTAGTGTGCATTACATTAAACCCTTCTAGTGCCCACGGACACGTTTAAGTGTGGTTACGTAAGGGCATTATAGGTTGGAACCTGCTTTGGCGAGGACCCACTTGCGTAATTTTTGTAATTTGCAGTCATAACACATCTTCCACACACCCTTTATTACCCTTAGCATGTTTTCAATGATGTTCTTTCCCTCATTACTACCCCTGAGGCCCTTATTGATACATTCCACACCATCATAATTATTCGTGCATTCAGAACTAGTTAAATTACCTTGGAATCCTTTAACACTTTTCCACATGTCCTTAACTTCCATCGCAATATCAGGAAAATGTTAAAAATTTGGTATCTTTCATTGTGACCTAATATTGATAGACAGTGATATTGCGTACACGATATTGTGGCCAACACGATATCACGTATGAGATATCGTGTCCCACAAAACTATATATATGTGACCCCCTATGCTACTTAACATCATTTTCAACCATTCACATGGGGGAAGTCTTTCAAATTTTTCTCTACGACTTGAAACTAAGTGTCCTTTGCTTTCCTATCCATAACATGCCCGCTGGCCCTTTGATTTTCATTCCGTTTGAACCTACTTGAACCCAGAGTGTTCAACTTAGTTATGGGGAGCAGCACACACTGAATAGTGCATAGCGTTTTTCAAATTTTTCATCACCTGAAGGACATTATCAAGGGTAATTAGCTATGAAATTAAGGATAAGTGTGTCAAAAATAATTTCATCCCCTTAGTTACATTGGAAAATTTGATTTGAAAACCACCTAAGAAAAAAGGACTAAATATTATAATCTTTTGGGAAACATGACACAGAGATAAAATAAATTCATTAAGGTAAGAAGTAAGGTACAACCTAACTTTGGAAATAACCTTACTAACGATTGGCCCTGTGTGATTGCAGATGGCCCTGAAACGTGAACAACAGGAAGGTCCCACTCAAGGTGGGAGCAAACGACCTAGGAGAGGTGAAGGATAAGTTCCTTCTAGATAGCATGTAGAGCAAGAGGAACAATCATTTAGCATGCACCAAGAAGACCCTGCTATTGTACAATTAAGGTAGGTAGAAGGAGGAGTTGCTACAGTGCCTGAATAGGGACAACATCTCACATTGCCCCAGGATTTTGTTCAGGCTATCCATGAAAGTTTCATATTCACTACGGTGATTGTGGAATTAAATTTTGAATCTTTCGCAAAATTTTCTCTAGAGGCCATTAGGGACCACCTCAAAGGATTCCCATTATGGCCTATCCTCTCTAAAAGCAGTGCCTAGTACTTAGGGGAAATGTACAAATTTTGGCACAACAAGGAATAAGGCACCACGGTTAACATTTGTGGTGTGAAAGTTGATTTCTCTGTTTATGCCATTTTGGAAGTATTAAACCTTCCAAATATAGGGTCAAAGGTTGCTCAGTTGTCTACCTGTTTAGACCTTGATGGAAAACGAGTTTGGTTAGAAAGGACGTATGGCAAGGAATATAAGACATTTGGGGAGTTGACGATGGAAGAAAGGATTTACTTAAAAATGGGAACTTATCACCTCTTCCCCACAAAGGGCTTAAAAATAATTTCAACATATGTGGCTAGAGGATGTGTAGTATTGATGGGAAAGGTTAATGCTAACCTACCTCATCTATATTTTATAGAGATCCTGAGGTGGTTTGAGGAATAAAAGATAGGAAAGCTTGCATTACCCTTCCCTTGTCTTATCAGGAAGCTATGCAGATGTGTTAGTATTAGAGGATACACTAATGATGTCCTCCAAAAAGCCCAAAATGCTTTGTATGCTGAACTAGTACAACCACCAGCTGCAAGAAAAATCACTAGTGAGATGCTGGGGCCAGAACAAGAAAAGGAACAAATGGTAGGGCCAACTATAGCTCAACTTGTAGGACCCAGCCAACTTCCAAGCATGGGATCCAACTAACAACAAGAAGTAGGACATAGCATGAGCTAGCAAGATCAACCACTACCGTCGCAAGATTACAGATCGTCAATGAGCCATCTTCGAGCCATCGCTGAGATGGTCAGTTAGGGAAGTCATGATGATGCAAATCTCTTCCCCATCATTGACAATTCTATATAGGCCATAGTTTCTTTGGATCATGCAAGGGGTGAAGTGTCCATCCATACAGGAGGAGGGGAGAGCACTTGGTGACAACAGATCTCAGGGAACACTGCATCTTTTTAAGTGTAATTAGAAACTGGTGAAGGGGCCACAATGGTGGTCATGCAGCACCAGGATGCAACAGGAGCCGCAGAAGTGGTTGCATACCACATTAAGGAATCATTCAATGTACCCGTTGTACCACTATAAGACCTTACAGGAGCATGGGATGCTCAAACTCTTGCTAGAACCTCAATGACTCTTACGGAACATGAGGATGTACTTGATCGATTACTACAAATAGGACAGGTAATGATGTCCCTATTTGACATCCCTTAGGATGTTATGATAATTCAATTAGACCTCATTTCCACCAAGGGGAAGTTGGTCTTGATAGAGATGAGGGTCGAGCATGCTGAAGTAGAGGTGCAAAAATTGCAAGAAAGGCTCATGGCCCTACAAGTAGCATAGCGGGATCCTTCGCAATTTATTCCCGCAAACAAGCTTGACACTTTCAAAACTAAGCAACTAACCAAACTATTGATGGAGAATAAGAAGGTGGCAAAAGAAAAAGAGAAGGCTATTTGGGATGCCTTTACAGCATAAGCGCAAACTTATGCGCATACCAAGGTACTCAAGGCCTTACAAGAGGAAAACAAGCAGCTTGTTGTTGACAACCTTCGATTGACCTTAGTGGAGAAGCAAAAGAATGTTCTTGAAGAACATTTTCAATAATTGCGAGAACAACTCATCTGGGTTAACCAGGACATGAACTATCTAGCCAAGGAAAATTGAACCCTCTCGATGGAGGAGGTACGCGCCATCCGTTAGAAGATGGCTATTGAAATAAGCGCATGGTAGAATGAGGCTAAACGGCATGAAAAGCTAAAGGAGCACTTCTGGGACTAGGTGGGGATGTATAAATAGATCATTGAGAAGGAGATCCATATGGCCAAGGCCCACATCAATGCTATCAGTGCTCAACACATTGAATTGTGGGCCATATTGGACACATATGCATTTGCCCACTAGGCAGAAGTTAAGAATCGGGACCTGTAGATCTAGGACCTTACAAAATACATGGAGTTGGCAAACCTACGGTATGCCAACCATGCCATGTTAGCAGCAGGGCACCTGAGAATAGAGCTTGAGCAACAAGTAGCCACCACCTACATCAAATATAAAACAGAATTTACAGAACGCAAGAAGATATTGCAAAAATTGGAGGTTGCAAATTCTGAACTTGAAATGGTTAAAGAAATTTACCAAGGATAAAAAGGTGTCACAATGGACTTGGCTCGACAGCTTGCATATGTTCAAGAATACATAGATAAAGCCAAAGCCTATGAGGAGGAATGGTAGGTGTTTATGGCTTGGAATGTTAAGGCAAATAAAATGTTTCTGCAACTACCCTACCCATGGGAGGTGCTGACTCCATCAAACATTAGAACATTAGCATGGACATCATAGGATCCCTGAACCAAAGAGGAGAAACTCTAGGCCATACTTCAATGCCATCAAGTCCCAAGACTTGGAGCACAAGACAAGGGAAAGGCACCCATGGAGGAGCCACCGCCACTAGGAACTACATGAGTTCCATAAATTTTGTAGCTATAGGATTTTCTTTCGCATTCTTTGTGTTGTGTCTCAATTTTGTTCTGATTTCACACTGTGGCATGAATCCATTCTTACTAGTCAATAATCCCATACCTATGCACTATGTAATTAATACAACTTGTTCTCACTTTAACTCGAGGACGAGTTTTCATTCAGTCATGGGGGTATGATGAGTTATCATTTTGTTGACCGCGATATCACAGACGCGATATCGCAGCCTATCTCCTCATCTATAAATAAGAGGTAAAAAAATCTGGTAGGCAATTTTTAGAGTTATTAATTTTAAGTCTTCAATAAGTTTTTAGTACATCAGTTTTCTTCTCAACCCTTTTCTCCTAGTGCATGCCTACAGTGTGGTGATTGTAATTGTACGACATCTTTATTCAAGTGTGACGTACTTGGACATGCACATGACCAGTAATAAAGATTGAGATTACTTCATCATCGCAGCATCCACTTAGCTTAATTATTTATTTAATTGTTATTTACTACTTTCTTAGTTAATATCTCTTCACCATTATCTCTTAGTAACGCTGAATGAGTACGACTTAATCACGAGCATTCAAGTGTGACTACTTAGTAACCCAGTAGCGTACTTAGGCCATGTGCTTGGTAATTCCAGTGGTAGTCGTGCTTGAGGTCCAAGATGTGTACGGATGATTGACGAATGGATGCTCATTGCACTTATGCTAGTTAGATTCTCTTTCACCCTCTCTCTCCTAGTTTAGTTCATATTATTTTCCATTATCTCTAGGAGTAGCATTAGTATAGGAACACATCATACACCTCACTCTGGACTAAACCATATGTGACAAAGCTTATACTAGTCTAGATGGGAAGACAATGAACTGTGATCTACAAGTAACTGTCTAGATACCACAACTAGCCCGTTTGCGAAGTTCGATCAGATTGTGCGTGAAATGCTCGTATTCGTATGGTTGAGTGTAGGGGTACCTCGCCACTCATCAGTTAGGATAGTTAGTTATTGATCAACAATTAGATTAACTTAGATTGATTATAAATTATGTTTCAACCTATTCTTAATTGTAGACAAATAAAATATAAAATAATAAAGAATCATGTTTCTCAATTATGCTTAACCATACAATTAAGCTCCATAATTATAGTTGAGAAGACAATGATTGTCACAATTAGATTCCACATCTTAAAACCGGTGTACTTGAGAACTTAAGTTCTAGGGAATTCAATCCGATTATGCGTGAATGCTTGTGATTCATATGGTTAGGTGTAGGGGTATCTTGCTGCTCATCAACACCATATAAGATAACAGTTGCTATTGTGTGAAATTCCACCTTCAAATTTCTAGATGTTCTTTTATCACATAGAACACCACTACCCTATCTCCATTTTGATCATCCTTCATCAATTCTATTTCTTGTATCTTTATCAATTTCACCATAAGTTAATAAAAACATTAAATTAATAAGTAATAAATTAATT
>MNCI01017394.1:494350-506248 GCA_015680685.1 Gnetum montanum
TACTCTAGCATTTTCAACATTTGAAAAAAGAACTCATCCATGAGTTTTAGCATGGTTTTATAGCTAGCTACCAACTTGATGCTAATCCTTCCTCTTTTATATCTAGGCTTACTACCAATATATATTTAATGAGATGCTAGCCTAGTGATAAGACTCTTGGAAGCTCTAAGTCATGACTTTGATTTTGGTGAGTAGTGTTGAGTTATAAAGTTCTAATTAGACAATATATCTTAACATGTCCCTATTTTAGCAAATTCGATTTTTTTTCTAGTGTATCTAATTTTTCTCTCTTTGATTTTTCTCGAATATATTTAATCCTTCTAAAATTCCCTTATGGAAAAATCTAACTTACCTCTAATTTCTTAAACAAATGCCAAAATTTTTGTTTCTGTACTTAATCTATTAATTTTTATGAATTCTAAGAATGTAAATTCACAAGTTGGTGAGAAAAAATTGGAGACATATTCTTCTACTAAAGTTGATGCAACTAAAACACCTAATTTTGTTCTTCTTGATGATGTATACAAGTCATTTGTAGCTAATCTTATAATATGATATGTATTCATATGATTTTTAGATTAATTTTCTCATAATTCAAGTTTTGCTTCATAGTTAAATGATGTGATGCAAAAACATGGCATTCAAATCATTTATGCTAACTATTATTCTCAACTTTTTCCTACTTAGTGACCTAGACAATGCTTCCATGATACAACATGCCCTTGATATAGAATCATTTATACATAAGCATACAATGTTAATCATTTGTAGGTGGACTCTAGATTTTGATGTTGAATTTCAAGAATATTCTAAAATTCCATGTTTTTTTAAGTTAATTATTCATAGTGCTATTAGTTTTGACTACCATAGGATCACCAATGAAATAGTGTCACCATGTGTGAAAATAATGCATAATGGCAATTATCTTCTTTTCATGTACCAATCATAACTACTTAGTTTAATTCAACTTCTTAAACTCAAATGCCACAAGATGGTTGAGGATCATAGAACTTAGAAGGGGGGATGAATAAGTTCTCCAAATAAAAATTAAACAACTACAAAAACCATAATCAAAATTAACATGGTTCCCGAACTTGGGTAGTCTACACTTGGTGGGTAGATGACTCACACACATTTAGACTTTATTTCTTTGAAATGTGGTTTAGAGGACATCACAACTAATGAGTGGAAAGGTACGCCTACACTCAACCATACGAATATGAGCATTACATGTGCGATACGGTCAAACTCTGCAGACAGACTAGTTGTGGCATCTAGACAGTTAGCCTTAGGTCGCAGTTCGCTGTCTTCCCACCTGGACTATTATTAGCTTTGTCATGTATGGTTTAGTCCAGAGTGAGGTGTATGATGTGTTTTCTAATCTAATGCTACTCTTGAAGGAAATGGAAGATAATATTAACTAAGCTAAGAGAGAAGGGTGAGAGAGAATCTACGCTAGCCTAAGTGCGATGAGCATCTGTTCCTTGATTATCCGTATACGTTTTGGACTTTGGGCATGACTACTACTGGGATTACAAAGCGCAGATCCTAGGTACACTACTGGGTTACCAAGTAGTCACACTTAAACTCTCGTAATCAAGTCGTACTCATTCTGCGTTTAACATGAGTTTAAGGGTGAGAAAGATTAACTAAGAAAGCAATAAATAACAATTAAATAAATAATTAAACTAAGTGAATGCTGTAATGATGAAGTAATCTCGATCTTTATTTCCAGTCATGTGTGTGTCCAAGTACGTCACACTCAAATAAAGTATGCACACTACGGGAATACACTAAGAGGAAAATGGTTGAGAGGAAAAATGAAAACTAAAATTAAACTTAACTCTAAACTGATTAACTTTCTTATTATATTCTAACTCATATTTCTACCTCTTATTTATAGATGAGGAGACAAGTTGTGATATCGTGTATGCAATATTGTGGTTGGGTTGCGATATCGCAGATGCGATATCGTGGTCACCCAATGACGACTCATCATACCTCCATGACTGAATAAAAACTCAATGGATAGGTATGGGATTATTGGATGGTGAAAATGGGGTTATGCCATAGTGTGGAATGAAAATAAAACAAAGATACAATACAAAGAATGTGCTACAACTACAAAATTTTGTGGAACTCATGTAGTTCCTAGTGGTGGTGGCTCCTCCATTGGTGCTTTCCCTTTATCTTGTGCTCTAGGTTTTGAGACCTGATGGCATTGGAGTATGGCCTAGAGTTTCTCCTCTTCGGTCTAAGGGTCTTGTTCCATCCATGCTAATGTTTCAATATTTGACGGAGTCAGCACTTCCCATGGATAGGGTAGCTATGGAAACATTTGATTGGCCTTGACATACCAAGCAGAGAATACCTGTCGTTCCTTCTTGTAGGCTTTAGCTTTATCTTTGTATTCTTGGAAATCTACAAGCCATTGAGCCAAATCTATTGTGACATCTTTTTGGCCTTGGTAGCTTGCCTTCACCACCTCAAGTTTATAATTTGTGATCTCTAATTTTTCCAATAACTTCTTGCGTTATGCAAATTCTACTTCGTATTTAACATAGGTGGTTGCTACCTGCTGCTCAAGCTCTATTCTCAGGTGCCCTTTTGTTAACATGGCAAGGTTGGCATACTGTAGGTTTGCCAACTCCATGTATTTTGTTAGATCCTGAATCTACAGGTCCCAATTCTTAACTTCTGCTTTGTGGGCAAATGCATATGTGTCCAATATGGCCCACCAGTCAGCATGTTGAGCACTGATAGCATTGATGTGGGTCTTGGCCATATGGATCTCCTTCTCAAGGATCTATTTGTACATTCCCACCTATTCTCGGAAGTGCTCCTTCAACTTTTTATGCCATTTAGCCTCATTTTTTCATGCACTTATTTCAATAACTATCTTTTGGCAGATTGCATGTACCTCCTCCATTGAGAGGGTTCAATTCTCTCTGGCTAAATGGCTTATGTCTTGGTTGACTTGGATGAATTATTCTTGCAACTAATGGAAATGTTCTTTGAGAACGTCCTTTTACTTTTCTATGGATGTCAATTGAAAGTTGTTAGTAACAAGCTGTTTATTTTCTTCCTGTAAGGTGTTGAATGCTTTGAGATGTGCATGAGTTTGTGCCTGTGCTATAAAGGCATCCCAAATAGCCTTCTCTTTTTCTTCATCCACCTTTTTATTATCCATGATTAGCTTGGTTATTTGCACAGTTCTAAAATTATCTAATTGGTCTGTGGGAACAAATTGCAAAGGGTTCCACTGTGCTGCTTGTAGGGCCACGAGTTGTTCTTGTAATTTTTGCACTTTTGCTTTAGCATGCTCAGCCCTCACTTCTATTAAAACCAGCTTCCCCTTTGTGGAAATGAGGTCTAACTGAATTGCTATAACATCTTGAGGGATGTCAAATAGGGACATCATTACTTGTCCTGTTTGTAGCAATCGATCAAGTGCATCCTCATGTTCCTCAGGAGTCATTGAGGTTCTGGCCAAAGTTTGAGCATCCCGTGCTCTTGTGAGATGTACTGGTGGTACAATATGTACATTGAATGACTCTTTGATGTGGTCTGCGACCACGTATATGGATCCCATGACATCCTGGTATTGCATGACCACCACAGTTAAAGCCCAAACTGCCTCCTTTTTGATAAGATAAGGGAAGGGCAACACCATCTTTCCTATCTTCCATTCCTTAAACTGCCTCAGGATCTTTGTTAAATATAGATGGGGCAGGTTAGCATTAACCTTTTCCATTAGCACTGCACATCCTCTTGTCACATACGTTGATATTCTTTTTAAGCCCTTCGTGGGGAAGAGGTGATAAGTTCCAATTTTGAAGTAGATCCTCTCCTCCATCGTCAACTCACCAAATGTCTTATCTCTGCCATAAGCCCTTTCCAACCAATCCTGTCGCACATTGGGGTCAGAATGGGTGGATAACTAAGAAAATTTTGGCCCTGTATTTAAAATCTTTAATACTTTCGAAATGGCCTCCATGGAGAAATCAACTATCACACCACAAATGTTGATGGTGCTGCCTTGTTCCCTGTTGTACCAGAATTGGTACATCTCCCCTAGGTACCAGGCACCACTTTCGGAGAGGGTGGGCCATAAGGAAGACCCTTTGAGGTGGGAGAAAACTTTGCAAAAGATTCAAAGTTCAATTTCACAATCACTGCAGTGAATGTGGAATTTTTGTGGATGGCCTAAACACAATCTTGGGGCAACGTGAAATTTTTTTCCTGTTCAGGTGCTGGAGTAGCTTCTCCTTGTGCTTTCCTAGACTATATGGTAGGAGGGTCCTCTTGATGAATACTAAATGATTGTTCCTCCTGTTCTACATGTTGTTTGGTAGGATCTTATCTTCCACCTCTCCTAGGTCGTTTGCTTCCACCTTGAGCAGGACCTTCTTTTTGTCCACATTTTGGGACCATTTGCAATCACACGGGGCAAAGCGTTAGTAAGGTTGTTTTTAAAGTTAAGTTATACCTTACTGCTTGCCTTAATTAATTAATTTATTTTATCTTCATGTGATATTGCCCAAAAGATTTTAATAATGAGTTTGTTTTACTTAGGTGGTTTCCAATTTTAATCTCCCGGTGTACCTAAAGGAATTAAATGATTAAGTGAGAGAAAAAGGTCATGTAATGGTACACAGGAATGTTATTATTCAGAGGGATAGTAGTAGGGAAAGAAAATCGTTAAAAATATACTGAGGGTAAGAAATGGTGTGTGTGAGCTATGTCATAAGTGAAGATTATAAAAAAATTACACAAGTGGGTCCTCCCCAAAGTAGGTTCTAATCTATAATGCCCTTGTGTAACCACACTTAAAGTGTCTGTGGGCACTAGAAGGGTTAAATGTAATCCGCACTGATTCAAAAAAACACACGCATGTAATTATCACCGGAACGAGGTAAGAATTCTATATTACACACAACACAAGAAACAATTACATGAACAGTGAGATGAGACAAACTATAGAAAGGGATTGTAGAGATTGGGACATGAGGTAATTGACCCAAGGCATAGTGAATCTTGCGTGTAAAGCATGATTAACATGTCATTAACCCGTCGTTCCAAGATCAGGACCAAGTCCATTCCTCTTGATTAGTGACATCGCATTGTTTTATCCCATGATGAGCAACTATGAGAGTACCATAACAACAAGGCATACGATCACTTGGCGTTTTGCTCAAGGGAGGAGTGATTTTTTTGTGGCACTTCCTCTTTTATTTTTTTTTGATTGCTAAATCCAGAGAAGCTGCCAACCTTCAGGCATAGGTGCATGTATTTCCAGTGGGACCCCGTAGAACAACATTGGATTTTTGAGTGCCTCTTTGATTACTCCTACTCCCATTTTTGTTAGATCTACAAGGATCTTAGTACAACCACGTTGCATGATAACTTCCACAAACATCACCAAAGAGAATTTGCAAGTCCCATTGATGTCACACCCTAATCATTCCCTCTTGGTCCATCCTTCTTCATTCTGGGTACAATGAACACAAAATTAATTTTAAGTTTTAAGAATGTCAAGAATATCATTGTACCCTCGAATAGACCCTCTTATTTGTAGAGTGGATGAGTGGGTGTAATGGGCTCACTGTCCAAATAATTGACCACTCACAACTCGACAACATAGAACACACTTCAACCAACGATCCACATGAGTGTTTTATTCATAGATGAGATTACTTATAAAAAATTTCAATGGACAAAAAGACAAAAAGATAAAAAGATAAAACAAGAAATTGAAAAATAAAAAATTGGAAAAATGTTGTAAAATCAAAGAAAATGAAAAATATTTATTAACCCTGTTTGTTATTTAGAATGGGAGATATCCCCCATAACTAAACGGTTTAGGATGACAAGGATTAATAAATGGAAGATGAGGATCCTTATATGTTGGAAATATTAGGACCTGGTCATACTTACCCCATCAGGGTTCACACACTTGATTATACTAAGCATAGTGGGGCAATTTATACGATGTAGTTCCCGGATAACGAGTTGACCCACTATGATATTTGGGACCATAAGCTAGTATGCAAGGATCAGGATGTCACTCTCCATGATTGTATTCATTGGGCCATATTGTTGTTGGAGTGTGAGTTGGTGGCCTTGATGAAGTAACATGAGGCGTGGGGTTCAAAGATAAGGGTGCATCACAGGGTTGGACTTGTGCTGAGTTGGAGGATGCAGTGGCCTCAAAATTGTGTTGTCCCTTCCTACGGTCATTTCTAAAGAAGGGATGCCTTCGCTGTTGCTAAGGTATTTCACTATTGTTGGAAATATTAGCACAAGTAATGTTTGGTAGCTGTTGCTATGATGCAAACACCTTAAGAACAGTTGTTGGCAATGTAGAAGGAGGGAAAGTATGAGAATGTTGAAAATTGGGAGAAGCGTACGATACACAAGGTGGTGGTTGTGTTGAAGGCATGGGCTAATAGTATTGAGGAGAATGGTAATGCAGTGAAATAGAGTATGTTGATCCAACTGGAGAAACAGGGTATTGGACTAGATAAGCATTTGGATTCGGAGGATATGAAGGATGTCTCCAGTTTAGGGGTGGCTTCCCCCATGACTGGGATTGTTGCCATTGTGATTGAACACAGTATCTCTGTATGAACTTTGGGTGTAACGTGTTTCCCCAATGCTCATATAGATGTAACAAGATTGGGAATTGGCCCTTGGGGTGATCGTACAGGCAGATGTTGCATTTATACATATGATTGGCAGTTGAGCCCTTATTTTCCTTATCCCTTCTTTCCGATTGTCTAGTGATACTTTGTTCTGCTTCTTGGGTTGTCAAAACTCTATCTCTAATGATATTGATATATTCTCCACACTTTTTATACGTCCATTCCAACATCTTATTGATCTTTGCCTCAACTTCTTCTAATGATTATTGTACTGGCAAAGATAGTTCTTTCTCCTTGTGATAGGTTGATTTCACCTTTTTATGATTATGGACCTTTGTTAAGTTGATATTTTGGTATCGTTGATGTTTTTCAACACTCTTCCATCTAACCATTTCTCCTTCTTCTTTTGCTACCCACTTAATAAGCTTTTGGATTTGATGGGTTCGTAGTTCGTATAGTTGACCTTGGGCATACATCCCTAGGGTTGCTCTTGTTGCATCACAAAGCCCATCAATGATATGGTACATTAGCCTTTCCTCAGAGAATCCATGGCCTGGACAGTTATTTAACAATGCATAATATATTTCTAAGGCCATGTCCAAGGGTTCATGTTTTGCTTGTTTCCACTCTTGGATTTGTTTCCTCAAGGCTGACACTCTTGAATAGGTTTGATATCTTTTGTTAAAGAGCTCTACCATTATTGACCAACGTCGTATTGAAGTTGGTTTTAACGATCTATACCATACTTTTGCTTGGCCAACGAGTGTCATAGGGAAGAGCTTGGGTTTTTACCAACCGTTATCAATGTTATTCCATGTACAGGCATCGTAGAAGGCTTGTAAATGTTGATGCAGATCTAAGTCATAGCCTCCTAAAAAATTGGGAAAGTTGTTTAAATCGAGCCTGGGTAGATGACTCTCTTTACGATGCCTACATGAGATTCGAACAAACTCTTGTATTGGTGGTAAGCTTGTAGTGGCCAGTGGAGGTTCATCATCATCGGGTAAGTTATACTTTTGTGTGTTGGGATGACATTGCTTTCATTTATTTTTATAAGAAACTCCCACTTTAGGTTGTGTACTCCAATCTTCATTATCATATAATTTGTTGGTTCTCCAATGAACTTCCTCACTAGATGTGACATTGTTATGGTCTTGTAGGAGAGCCATGGTTGTGAAGTTGTGTGTGAATTTATATGTGAATTTGTATAATTATTTCTTTCTAAAAGATATATCATTAAGTCCTTTACAGTGACCTTGTATGATATAGCTAATCTTAATAACTAGCACCGTCCCTGGCAATGGTGCTACTGATGAGTGGTGAGGTACCCCTACACTCAACCATACGAATATGAGTGTTACACGCATGATTCGGTTGAACTCCATAGATGGACTAGTTGTGGAATCTAGACAGTTAGCCTTAGGTCGTAGTTCGCTGTCTTCCCACCTAGACTAGTATTAGCTTTGTCACGTATGGTTTAGTCCAAAGTGAGGTGTATGATGTGTTTTCTAATCTAATGCTACTCCTAAAGGAAATGGAAGATAATATTAACTAAGCTAAGAGAGAAGGGTAAGAGGGAATCTAAGCTAGCCTATGCGCAATGAGCATCCGTTCCTTGATTATTTGTACACATCTTAGACTTCGTGCATGACTACCACTGGGATTAGCAAGCGTAGATCCTAGGTATGCTACTGGGTTACCAAGTAGTCACACTTAAATTCTCATAATCAAGTCATACTCATTCCTCGTTTAACATGAGTTTAAGGATGAGAGATATTAACTAAGAAAGTAGGAAATAACAATTAAATGAATAATTAAACTAAGTGAATGCTGCAATGATGAAGTAATCACGATCTTTATTGCTAGTCATGTGTGTGTCCAAGTACATCACACTTGAATAAAGGATGCACACTATGAACATACACTAAGAGGAAAAGGGTTAAGAGGAAAAATGAAAACTAAAATTAAACTTAACTCTAAACTGACTAAATTCCTTATTATCTTCTAACTCATATGTTTACCTCTTATTTATAGATGAGGAGACAAGTTGTGATATCGCGTATGCGATATCGTGGTTGGGCTATGATATCGCGTATGCAATATTGCAGTTGCTCAAATGATGACTCATCAACAACCTTTACAAAGCTTGAGCTTTGCTAAGAAGAGTTTCGTTGCTATGACAACTCTAAACTTCGCAAGGTCCCAACAAGCTCAAGAGTGTTTTGGAGGGCACCACACCTTGTACAAGCTCTAAGCTCCACTCTGGAGTGTTTTTTTGCCACAAAACCACTCAACCTTACTATAGTGATCAAAAACATTGATGGCTAGAACACCGAGGTCCACGGGTGGATAGCCTAACCCTGAATCTACATAAGGGCCTGCTAAAGGTAGAGATAGGATGCCCTGAATGATTTGTTCAATCAAACAATGACTTATTAGGTGCAATGGGAGTGCAACGTGGTTAGCTACAATGCTAGTGTAAAATGATGTTAAGTATGCATATGGTACTTATGGTGTTAATGGTGTTGAGCATAGTCACAGGTGCCCAAAAGGAGATGAGTGTAGTTAAAAGTTTTAGGGAGTTAGTAGTGTCAAAAAGTAGAGAATACTACCCGAGCATAGTTTTAGGAATGACTATGTGATAAAACAACAAAAACATGCAAGTAAAGTGCAAAAAATGCAAAGAAAGAGAGAGAGAGAAGCATAACACCATCCCAAATGGGGTTGAACGTAGTTAACACCAAAAGGGATTAGAAGGTACATAGTGTATAACAGGTGTAGTGGATAGCATAGTCACAGTCTCATGGGTGTTTGGCTGTGAAGACTGGTGTTCCACTAAGGTGTCTATGTCTATCGATTTGGCCACGACGGTGTACCATTGGTTATGGTGTTCTATTGGGTTGTGGGGGTCTATGATAGTCTGCAACTTCACCTCTTCTTGGTTTGCCAAAATGCCTTTGGTTCTCTCCCAAGTGCTTCTTAGATTTGCCAACTTAGATTTTTCCAACCCCAAAAATGTTGAGGACATGGGTATTTATAGGTTTAGGATTAGTGTGAAGTGCAGGATGATTTCCATGTGGTGGAGGTGATGGTTGGTACTATGCTCTCATCCAACTACACTCTTCATTTTGTTGGTGGTGTTATGCTTTGTTGTGCTCTGCCAGACTCTATGAGACTATAATTATGTGACTGATTGCATGTGTGTGCTAAGAAGACCATAAGGCACCTAAAAAAGGAAACTTGGAGACTATGCTTTGGGACTACACTCTCCATGCTCTCGCATGGTGTCAAGTGTAGTAATAATTTTGGGTTCAAAAGGGGATAAAAAAAGCATTTTGCTAACTACACTTGTGGAAGGTGAGTTGGAGCTGAGTTGAGTGGCTTGGCTACACTGTGAAAGCCACTAGGGACTGTTCTGGCAGACTATGCTTGACTACGCTCAGGACTGGGGGAGAGCATAGTCCCACACTTAGGATAAAAACTACAAAAAATGGCCATGTGCTGACTATGCTCTCTACTGGAGGCTGACTACACTTTGAGTTGGGGGAGAGCAAAGTCCTGGGACTTGCCAAAACTTGTGAAAACTGAATTCCTACTGACTACGCTCTCCACTAGAGGCGAAAAATGCTCCCATTTGGGGAAGAGTGTAGTCTCAACACTTAGAAAAAATTGGCCTTCTTCCTGACAATGCTCTCCATTGGAGGCTGGCTACAGTCCCATTTGGGGAAGAGCATAGTCTCAACACTTATAAGAAATTGGCCTTCTTACTAACTATGCCCTCCATTGAAGGCTAACTACACTCCCAATTGAGGGAGAGCATAGTCTCAGCACTTTGAAAAATTTGTAGCCTAAAATGCCGTAGTCTATATTTGGTGGTGTTTCACTCATAAGGTTCTGACAAGCTTATAATGTGGTTTCTAGGATCCCATAGCCTTTCCAAAGGAGATGTCTACTCTTCAAGGAAGACGTCTCTTCTATAGGTGCCATAAATAAAACTACTTGTTTTGATGCTAGTAGTCTTTGAATGCCTTCAAATAAGTCCCCATAGATCCTATAACCTTCTAAACTAGTCAAAATAAGCCAAAAACACTTCAAAACATGTCAAAACATCCAAGAATCGCTCTCAACAAAATCAACACAAACTGACACATTTAGCTTCCTTTCAATCATTGGAGCATCTTTAATTGGCTTGAAGTCTTCTTACTTGTCCATGCTCTCATTTTTCCTATGAATTTTTTTAGCCATGCTTTCTTAAGTCCTTGTCCATGATGTGGAGTTCTTGTTCTTGTTAAGTAAATACAACATTCACAACACACAACCTTTATTCTCCATTTTCCTTAAGGTTTTGACATACCAAAAGGTCAACATTCGAAGCATTCATCTTGTAAATGCACCTAACCAATCATCTCATTTGAAGCATCTCTATGAACTTCGAATAATTTTGAGAAGTCAAGGTGGGCCAACATGGGATACGTTTTAAGGGTCATCCTGATTTTTTCAAAGGATTCATGATACTAATGGCTCTAGTCTTTAGGAACATTCTTCTTTTGCAAGTTAGTTAAGGTTAGTATCACTCTAGAGAATTCCTAAACAAACTTCATGTAATAACTCACCAATGCAAAAAACTGATGCAATTAATGCACATCTTTTGGAATAAGCCAAGTGTTAATGGACTTCAGTTTTTTTTTAATCTAGTTTCACCTTTCCACCCTTAATGATGTGGCCTACGAACATGAACTCTCGCTTATCAAATCTACCCTCCTTTTGATTAACATATAGATTATGCTCTTGAAATTTTAAGAATGCAAGGCCTACATGCTAAATGTTCTCCTCCATCAAGTGAGAGTACATCAAAATATCATCAAGATATACTACCGTATACTTATCTAGAAATGGATAAAACAATTCATTCATGAGTATGCAAAACATAGTTATAGCATTACAAAAATCAAAAGGCATGACCATCCACTTGTACAAACTATAATAAGTGACACATGTAGTCTTCTCTTTATCACCTTATGTGATTTGCATCTAATAATAATCTTGGTAAAGGTTGAGCCAAGAAAAGACTTAAGCCCTTATTAGTCAATCGAACAAGTCTAAAATCAATGGTACTAGATGTCTATTCTTGATGATGTACTTATTCTTTAGTTTGGAATCATAGCACAATCTTATGAAGAACCTTGGTGTTTTGATACAGGAGCATGTGGCATCATCTTCTTCATGAGAACTTTGAGATAAGCTTTCTGACTTT
>MNCI01017395.1:1035-21679 GCA_015680685.1 Gnetum montanum
CCTATTATGCCGAGGTCCAAGGGCACATGTAAAGGATTGGTTCAATAGGAAATAGTGGAGAATTCCATTAATCTTTCATGACAATATTAAACATGGTGAATTTACCAAAATTCTTGACATCTTTAAAAGACATGGCCCTCCTAATTTAGGCCATGAAGATACCTTACATTTTACTTTGATAAACCATAAATAGTGGATCTCATGTCTTTGTAGGTAATCCTTTTAAATTAAGGGAATGGGACCTTATTTGGAGGTTGCATTGCCAACTAAAGGTGAGGTTTTTTGCTTGCCTATTGGTTCATCATATAGTGCTTACTTAGAGAAAACTCCAAAAATAGGGTTTTGCCATGGCCTTCCAATGTATCCTTTGCCATAAGAAAATTCAAACTACAACACATCTTTTCAAGGAATGTCTGTTTATAAAAGCTATAAGTCAATTTGTGTACATATGGATTAGGATCTTGTGGGATCAGTATTGGGTAATGATTAGAGAAAGGTTTCATTATTCAAAGCCACTTGCATAAGATTTTATTATCGATGGTGGTTGCTTAGCAGATTTGGCTTAAGCGGAATGCTCACACTTTTCATGCAAAGTGCCAAAACTCTCCCTTTAATTGCATCTCAAAAGCATTCACTAACTTTCACTTGTGGGAAAATATTCATGAATGCACAATGACAATGTTTAATACTTGTGACTCCTTGCAAGCTGAACTAATGTGGCACCCATAAACTATGTATTCTTCTATTTTCCTGAATATGCATACCTTGTGTTTTAAATGAACTTAATGATGTTGCATATGACTATATTTTTTATTTTTGGTTTCAATGCCCTATAGGAATATGGGCTTTTTTATTAGTATGAGTGTTCATCTATTTTGTTGGAGGATCGTGTACCCTCTATGATGATACTGTTATTGTATTTGTTGATTTGAGGGTTCATCCCTCTTGTTAAATAAATGACTAGACTTTACCTTTAAAAAGGTACCAAAATTAATGGGGAAAAGGCCTTCAACCATGCAAAAGTGAAAAAAAAAACTATCAACAATGAACAATTAATTTAAAAAATATGAATAAACTTGGAATTAAAACTTTCAAACTATTGTTGTCAAAAATTTGTTTGGGACGGCATTGGATGAAGATTAGAAGGGTCTCCTTTAATTTTGTTTCGGAACATCATTCTACCCATGAATAATAAAAAAGACTAATCAAGTAAGAACGGTAAAATAATAAAATATCACTGTAAATCAAAAAAATACTGTGAAACCCGGTAGATTAGTAGATTAGAATAGCTTGTTGGCTTGAGCTGAGCAGAATCTGCAAATGCCCTATAGGTTATGCAGGACATCATTGTGAAATTGCAGCCAATTACAGTCCCTGGCTTAGCCCGTTGCAGTAGCACTTGATAGTATTCATCTCGCTAAGGCTGCATACAAGGCCATGGATTTCTGTTGCAGTTTACATTCCTCTGCTTTTTCAAAGCCTTTACTCCTGCTCTATTCTCACTTCTACTTCCACGTAATATAATAACTAATCGTCTTCTGCACCTGTTTCTGCCTTTTGGTACTCATGGACCTGAAACGGAGACGAGGCACAAGAATTTTAAGTTTTTCAATCAACTGAGAACATGCATGTAGTTATTATCATAGATGATGATGGAAGGCATGGATACGAACGCATGTATACATTTGGTATCCGTCTACGTTACCTTACCTACTTACCTGTCAATTTGTACGAGAAATTGCATGGCAGCTGGAAAGGTACAGATTCAACAACCTTTCTGGTGCATTTTGATGAATCCGTAGCCTTTATTTTGATGAATCTGTAGCCTTTATTTCTAATAACCTTGTATATGCCTTAATGCATGATCACTTAAGCCGTACATAAAGTTATCACTAAAGTGTCACCTCATTGGCTGTAGTCTTTGCAAAGTTTCTCAACCCAAAGATACTTTCTTTCCCTTTATATACCCCACGAGCAAGGCAAGCTTCATCAAAGCCAGCCTTGAACCAGCAATCAGAGCAATTACAATGGCATCATCACAGCAGCAGTCCATGAAAATGGTCCTGATCGTGTTGAGCGCACTTTTCATGTTGCCACTGCTAGCAATGGCAACACCAAATTACGTGGGGGACATGGTGGTAAGTTACGGGTGAATTAAATGAATCGTTCATACATTATTCAATTATCTTTGATTACGTCTGATTTGATGAGAGAGGAAATGCATATACGGGCTTGTTGGTGATTCATTCATACATTAAATGTATCATTCACCCTTAGTTTGTTCCTTCATTTCTTATGTTGGGTTCCTGGTTTCAGGAGAATGAGAGGAAATGCATATACGGGCTGTTGGTGAAGACGGGCAACTCGAGGGACGCAGGAAAGCACTGGACGGTGAAAGCTACGCTGATCGACGATCATAGCAAAGGAGTGTGCTTTAGAGATCTGTGCAAATTTTCAGTACTTCCCAGTTGTCCTTGCTTTCAGAGAGGGAATCTGGACTTCTTCCTGGCAAATAAGACGTGCATGGGGAGGGTACCGTGCTTTCTCATTTTGCAGATAGAACCCAAGAATAAGCAACCCAAACAACTGCCTGGCTGGTTCGTCGAATGGGTTGAGATCATAAGCAACCCATTCGACTGCAGGATCGTGAGCGAGCGCTCCAACGTTCGTCAGTGGCTCACACCAGAGCACCCCTTAGTCGTAGTCCGTCTTCGCAACTGTACCCGTCCAGGCGACGGCAGCCTACTCCAGTCTATCTTTTCTGAATAAGTTGTTTCCATCACGTCTACTACCAGTATTATCATAATGAGAAGACTATCTTAAATAAATGAGAGAGCGCATAGATGCGCTCTCACCACTTAGTAGTACTAGTACGTTTAAATACCACCAACCCACTGCCAAAAACCACTGTGTTACTCATCTCTGAGCGGCCATCGGCCAGCCTGAAGGCCTGTCTCAGGCATATATATGTACCTACCGCCTGCGTTCATAAATGGTAAATAATGCAGCGTATGTTAAGTTACATGAGGGGGAGCCCTTTCAGAGAGACATATTCCGTTTTTGAGATGCGGCGTGCCTGGCAGGGTGGGTGAGGTAACGAGTCTTCCGATGATAAAATATTTTCGAAGAGGTCGGAGGCTTCCGAGGTTGAATTTCGATTTTCGCATTTCATCGTGCACTTCTTTTTCACTTTAGTTAAATCGTGTGCGTTTTATTTTGGTCGTGTCCCTTGTTTCAAAAAAATTTAATTAAAACATCAGCTTGCATTTTCATGGCAACCCTATAATACATAAATATATCTCATCATTTTCTTTATTGATTGTATATTAAGAGATGCAGCAAATGACTTTTGACCCTAAATATCTTTTTTGAGGTGTTAACTTATTAGTAAGACTCTTATAGGTTATAAAATCCTAATTGGACTTTATATCTTGGGGGTGTTCCTATGTTTCAATTATTTTAGATATTAAGGCCTGCCTAGATCTATTAGATAAAGTAGTTCAAAATTCTTTTTAGTATAGTGAATTACATTTGAACTTGTAACCTATGATTTCAAGACCAACACTCTTACGACAAAGTTAACACATCATTTAAAGATAATGGTGTTAGATCAACATACCTATCAAAATCAAAATTGGGACTTACAAACCAATAGTTGAATACTCTAACTAACTTTGTACCATTATTAAAAGAAGATGAATATAAATATATGTTATATATGTATACTTAAAGGCATTAATTTCTAGTTGCTACATAATTTTTAACACTCATTAACTAATGCAACATTGCCTAAATATCTCCGGATGCTCCTCCTATGGTAACATAACTACAACATCCCTTGTGATGGGGTTCATGGAAGTACATGGGATGCCCCTCATGGTTGTAAATAGATTTACCATATTTTGGTGTTCACAACTCTTAGCCTAAGATATCTCATAAAGATAACTTAGAGTAGGGTGATGTACATCAAAGCTACCCATAGGTATATGAGTTTGTACTATGCTAGGTCTAACACATGTGGTTCTAGTTGTTATAGTGGATGTTGTTGCTATTTGATGAATCATCGTTGTGTTGCATTGATGGGTCCCCATTGACATGGCCTCATCAATAAGGCCCCGTTGACACAACCCTATCTATGTGGTGTTTCCCCATCGATGAGGCCTTCTTAATGTAGCATTTGTTGCATCTATGGGGACTTTTCAATGTAGGTCTAGAATAAAAACTATAAATGCATGCTCACCAACTGTGTTTATGGGAGTCAAGTGATAATTGTAATAGAGCTCTTGCAGTTTTTCCATTCGAGAGTTAGAATATTTCTTTGAGTGCCCACAACAAGAATCAGAATGTGTATGGATCTTTATTCAAGCACTGTTATACCTAAACCACACTAGTGTGAACAACAATAAAGACAAGCCTTTTGATCAAACTTTGCAGCACTTGGATTAGATTAATAATTTATCTATGTATTTATTATTTTCATTAATTATGTAATTAATTAAGCTAAATTAGACTTCAAGTGATTATTTAATTAATTAAGCTAAATAAATTAAACACATAAGTATGACTACTTCAAGTGTAAACATGTATTTGCTTAGTAATCCTAGTAGCGTTATTACTTGGTTTGCCCAGTAGCGTAGCACTCGGTAACCCTAATAATGGATACATGGGTTCAGGATGTGTATGGAAAGTGTGATCAGATGCTTATGTTAAGATTAGTTAGAGAGTTAATTAGTTAACTTAAATTAGTTATTAAAATACTTCAATTCTCTATTTTAATCACCAAGAGTATAAAACATAAAATAACAAATATCATATGTCGCGATTACACTTAACCATACCTTTTTACATCACAAGTGTAATTGAGAAGACAATGAATGACTATTAGGGCAAAGTTCACTTCCTAGAAGATTAATGTGCTAGAAGACATAGAGTTCATAGATTTTGATAGGATGATGCATGAATGCTTCATGATTCATATGGTTTGGCATAGGGGTATGCTTCACCGCCTTTCATTAGCATTGTTTCTAGGGATGCTTCTTGTTTGAAACATGTGCTATATAGGTTTAGTGAACATCACTAACATCAGTGGATGAACCCTAAGGTCAACATCATTCTTAAATAATATAATTACATAAGCACAGTAATATTTTATTTGTCTTGCAAAATGTCTTCTTTTCACAGGAATGATGATGCTAAAGCACCAATCCCTCAAGAATGCAAGGTGGTATATACTCATCTAGATGAGTATGTGCCTAACTTTACCTTCATCCTACTTTAGGATGAGCAACTACGATGGCGTGACATAGAAGAAAACATTATAATGCCTTCCAATCGATCTATGTCCTTGATGTTGCTTCAAACTCTTAGGAAGCTAGGCATCCAAGATCTTCAAGAAAAGTATGTTGTGCATGATTATGATGATTGAGACTACCATCCCACTAAAACACAATGGCAGAGAGATTGACACCAGGAGAAACATCATGAGTTTGTGAAGGGAAAATAGTTCACAAATCCATTATTCTTGCTTAACCAAGATGACAATGAAAACCCTTCCTCTAGGGGCTCTCAACATGAAAATTCTCCAACCCTTGTTACTGGTGATGGGGTTGTGGCCCTAAATCTATGACCCACTATCAACAATCAAGGTTTAGGTAAAGATGGTAGTCAAGATAGGGACTCGGACAAGCATCAAGGTGATAAGAAAACTAACAAACGTGGCTATGACAACCGAAGAAGAGTTGGCAGATACCATGGTGGTGGTAGTCCTCCTTTTTCTTTGCCCTCTTCTTTTACATCTTCTTCTTCCTCTTCTAGTTGTAAAAATGTCATAGAAAGAATAACCGTGATGGAGGTGAATAATGGGACAATCATGATGATCACTAGCCTCACAATGATTGAAGGGGTAATAAAGGACATCATCAATGACAATAAAATAATGATGATGATAAGCCTTTTTTGGAAACTTAAGCATGCTAAACATTGTAGAGGCTATAAAAATTTCAACTAGGTATGTGAAAGATAGTTGGATCAGACGACTTGATATGAGTAATATTCCTAGATTTGAGGGTGGATATAATTCTAATCCATAGACACATCTTCAAGCTTTTCATGATGCCTGTGCCTTACAAATTATTAAAAATAATAGGTAAAAAATCAAGCTATTTTCTAGGACACTCATCAAAGAAGCAAAAAGCTAGTACTTGTCCTTAGAGCTAGAATCCATCTATAGGTAGAGTACAGTGCTTGAGCTATTTAACGATAAGTATCAGATGTACTCTAAAGTGCCTAATCTAAGAAGATAGATCCAAGGATAGAAGTAAGGAAATCATGAACCCTTGGATACTACCATGGATAGATACTATTCTCTTATACACAAATTCCTTGGCCATGATTATTCTCTTATCAAAAAAAATTTGACCTTGTGGCCTTGGATTAATCATCCCTGGCCCTTCAATGATGCTCATTGATGCTACTTGTTGCTGGTCTGTTGTTGCTTGTGATCCCTACAACTCTATAGCTAGAAAATTTTAAAACTATATAATAATAATAACAACAACAACAACAACAATGTTGGCCTTCATGAAATCTAGCTTAGAACTAGAAACCTAAAGCAAGTAACAATAGCATCATCTCACATTAGCAAAAGAAGATTAAGATGCTCATGATGATAATGGTGAGTGTACTTTTCCTGTTGTGACTATTTGCAACAATAATGGCAGTTGCATAGTCCATCAAATACTCATATGTGAATAAAAATTATGTGTATGTGTTGTTCATATAGATGGAATGGAAGGGCTTCATAAGAATAGGTCTAGCGATTAGCATGACATTGTTAGATAAGGAAGACAATGAGATCGTGATTCCTAATTTGAAGAAAATTGGACTCATGGGATCTGACTGGGATTACTTCCATATTGAAAATCTATATCTCTTTAGTGGATAGAAGATGTGCCTAGGATTGGTGTCATGCAAGATCATTTTGGAATCAAATGGCATCAGCACCCTCCTAAACTAGTATTGTAGCCATGTTTAGGTCATAAGAAATGCATACAATTCCTCTTCCATTGATCAATTCTTCTTAGTTAAGAATTGGATCACTCTATTAGCATCTAATGCTATGCACTACTAGCCTTTGCACTACTAGCCTTAGATAAAAGAAAACAATAAAACATAACAAAATAAGGATAAACAAATGCAACTGAATTTCTACTTTTTTATTCAACTAATAATGGCCTTTAAATAGGCAAATACATCAATGGAAAATAATGAATTCTATAACAGTCAAACCTTTAACTTCCGTAACGGTCAATCCTTCAACTTCTATAACGGTTGACCCTTCAACTTCTATAATGGTCAACCCTTCAACTTTTCTAATGACCAACCCTTCAACTTCTATAATGGCTAAACATTCAACTTCTAAAGAATAAAAATAGCAACTAAATCCCTAAGGATCATTCCTAAAGACTAGGAGAAACAAAAAAAGCATATTTAACAATTAAACACATTTAACATCCTCCTGTAAACTAAAAGTTTGCAAATTATTAGTCTAACAAGAATCATTCAACATGTAGACTCCAAGCTACTTTCTCAACCTTTGGAATGTTGATAACTTGAGGGGTTTCGCTAGAATATTAGAGAGTTGATCTTCACTTTAAAAAACACCAAATTAATATTACCATCATTGCATAGATCATGCAAGAAGTAAAATCTCACATCAATACGCTTGCTTCTTCCATGTAGCATAGGATTTTTGAATAACTTTATGATGGACTTGTTGTCACAAAAAATTATAGTAGCCCCCTC
Organism: Gnetum montanum; assembly: GCA_015680685.1. Classification (NCBI taxonomy): domain Eukaryota; kingdom Viridiplantae; phylum Streptophyta; class Gnetopsida; order Gnetales; family Gnetaceae; genus Gnetum; species Gnetum montanum. Next base: position 8,839 of record MNCI01017395.1, read on the forward strand.
TTCCTTGAAATATAGCTCATTAAGAATGTTTCTTAGCCAAATAGCTTGGCAAGCACAAGATGTTGCAGCAACAAATTCAGCCTCTATGGTAGACAATGTGACATTTGATTGCTTCTTGGATGACCATGAAACAACCCCTGTGCCCTTCATAAAAACATATCCTAAAGTGCTCTTCCTATCAGCTTGATCTCTTGCATAATCCTTATAAGTAAATCCCTCAATATTAGACTTCTCACCTTCCTTGTAAAACAACACAAAATCTTTAGTCACTTGCAAGTAACAAAATATTTTTTTAGTAGCCAACAAATGCATCTTCTTTGGATATTCCATGTATTTGCTAATAAGATTCATAGCATGCATTATATTGGGTCTGGTTGCAGTCAAATACATTAGACTCCCAACAATTTGCTTGTAAAGTGTAGCCTCCACCTTGCTTTCTTTAGGATCTTTGTTTATCCTGAACCCAATCTCATTTGGAGTGCTTACAGGATTGTAATCCTTCACCCTAAACCTCTTCAAAATTTCTTTGACATACTTCTTTTGAGAAATAAACATTCCAATGGGGGATTGCACTACTTCCATGCCAAGATAGTAATGCATTTTTCCAAGATTAGCCATTTCAAACTCATCCATCATTGACTTCTTAAATTTTTCAAATGAATCACTATCATTCCTAGTAAAAATAAGATCATCAACATATAAACATACAATGAGCACTTTTCCTCCATCAATCTTTGTAAAAAGTGTATGCTCATATGGACATTTTTGAAATACCTCCTTAGAAAAACAGGTATTTATATCACTATACTAAGCTCTTGGACCTTGTTTTACCCATACAAAGCCTTTTTTAATTTATAGATGTTGTGCTCACTACCAACCATCACAAAACAAGGGATTTATCAATAAATACCTATTCCTCCAAGTATCCATGCAAGAATGTAGACTTGACACTCATTTGTAAGATAGGTCATGAACTTTGTGCTACCAATGCAATCACCAATATGATTGTATCATGCCTTGCAATAGGAGAAAATACTTCTTTATTTTCAATTCTATAATCTTTCTTGTATCCCTTAGCCACCACTCACATCTTATGCTTGTCAACTTCACCAATCTCCTTTAGTTTTGTTTTTAAGATTCACTTCACACTAATGGTTTTGTGCCCTTTTGGAAGATTAACCAGTTCTCAAGTACCATTTCTCTTAATGGCTTCAATTTCATCCTCCATTGCCTTTCTGAATTTTGATTCTTTAATAGTACTTTCAAAATTTGTGGGATCAAAATCTACAAACAATGCAAAGTGGATGATTAGGTCATTAGATTGGTCAATCCCAATTGCCTCATAATCCATCATCAATAAGGGTATTTTTCAAATATAGCGATATTGAACTATTGTTGTTGTTGGTAAAGTCTCTAACTCCATAGTTCTTGGTACTTCGAAGTTTGTAGTTCTAGGTTCTGTAGTTTTGGGTGCTACAGAGTCTGCAATTTCACTATCAAACATAATTGAAGTAGGCTACTACCCATTCCAATTCCTAGTACTCTCTTTATTAAAGATGTCATCTTTTCTAGTCACAATCTCCTTTGTCAAAGGATTATATAGTTTATATGCTTTTGATACTTCACTTACACTAAGAAAAAAACATTTTTCACCGTTATTCTCTAGCTTCTTCCTCTTCTCATTAGGGATATGTGCATAGGCAATGCAACCAATGATTCTAAAGTGATCCATTGCTAGTTTTCTTCCACTCCAACCCTCTTCTAGTGTCATGTTTTGAATAAGAAAGGTAATACTTCTATTCAAAACATGGCTGCTTCAATTCATATCATCTAGCTAAAAACTCTTTGGAATAATTCCTCTTTCCAAGAGGCTTCTCAACATATTGAGGATGGTTCTATTTTTCCTCTCTAATACACCATTATTTTGTGGTGTATAGGGGGCTATGAGCTCTCTTTTAATTCCATGATTCTCACAAAGAACATTAAACTCTTTTGAATAATATTCTTTTCCATGATATGTATGAAAAGTCTTAACGATCTTTCCAGACTCATTCTCAACACATACCTTAAAGCTTTTAAATGAATAAAAAGCTTTAGACTTCTCATACAAACAATAAACCCAAATTTTTAAAGCATAATCATCAATGAAGGTGATTAGGTACCTCTTACCTCAATTTGAAGATGGTTTTATTAGCCCACAAATGTCTAAGTGAACTAGCTCAAGAACATTCTTTGCTTTCCATGATTTTCCTTGAAATAACTGAGAACGATGTTGTTTACCAATAACACATTCTTCACAAACTTTAGAAGGAATTGTAATTTGAGGAAGACTAGTCACCATTTTTTTTTTTGTAAAGTCTTTAATGCTCCAAAATTCATGTGGCCATGGTGAAAATGCCAAAGCCATGTTGGGTCTTTTACTTCAGCTTTCAAGCAAGATTGAGCCTAATTTTAGAAGAAATGATTAGATCATTCTATTTCTACTTCATTCAAGTACGTATCACTCACCATTTTTTGTATTGTAACTTCATATTAACATGATCTCTAGATTACTAGTATAGATAGCTTAGGTTAAATTTCCATGGTTTCCCTCAAGAAACATGTTCTATAATTCTAATGTACTCTTTCATTAACGGTAGTTATAATAATTACAAAATTTTTTATAATATTTAATGAAATGGTGCCCATTTAGAAATGAAAATGTTAAAAACTTCCTTCCAAGCTTCTATTCATCCACAAATAAATTTGCATTAGATTTATTCTTCATGTTCTAATTCTTCAAGTTTGTCTTTTTAGGTATGCATTAGACTATTCTCATCCATCCTAAAATAAATAAAACCATTTATAAAATTTAAGATTTAAAATATTAAATTAGTTTTCTTCATATTGCAAGCAATTACAAGAACATGAATTTGATTTCAGCCAATTACTAGTCACAAATCCTCACCAAAGTTACACTAAGTATATTTCATGTACTATGATTATGTGAGTGAAGGTAAAGAAAACTCTTTTTCTTAACTTTTATTACATGTAAATACTTATTTACCTATGCATTTCATTTAAAAATATAATTTATATAAGATATTTTAAAGGTAAATAAAGAAATTAGGTTTCAAAAACTCTATGTTACATTATTTTCTTCTTGATTTGGAAGAATACGATTGCAACTTGGTCATAATGGAAATATAATTTTATAGTCATACCCTTGATGGTAATGTTTCATCTTGCTCTTTTCACTTCTTTCTTAGAAACTAATCCTAAATCTTTGATGATATATAATCTAAGGTCTTTACAAAGAAGGATGTTAACCTATCATCTATGGTTGTAGCAGCATAATTGATAAACTAGGGTTCTTGATGAATATGATTTAAGCTTCATCCATGCTTACATTTGAAAATTATACTTATCCACACATGGTTCAAATAAGTTTCACCTACATTGATCAATGATGTTTTTTATTCAATTAACTAAAATGCACTCACTAAGTCTAACCTCTAATCTAGATGCTATCTAATGCAATCATACTTCAAGACCACTATATGTTATTTTCAATCTTAACATTAAAAGTATTTACAAGAATGAGTGGTATGAGATCCTAACTAGGATAGGATATGAATAACTTATCACTCAAAATATACTTGCTCTAATTAATCAAGTAAGATGCTTAATAGATTCTAATGTCTAAACATATTAGATCTACAATGAGATGTCTTGTAATCATACATTTGTATCTTCTTGACATCTTCAACATTGATGAATTGTATTTTTCATTGGCTACAATATCGAAGCCCTGATATCATAGCATGTGCTACATTATCAAATATTTGATATCATGGGATGCATGCCTTCCTATAAATACAACACTTAGATGCACTATCTAAACATTCCATTCCTTATTTGTAGCAAAGCTCTTATAGTTTGTTTTCTCCAGACTTAGAATATTTTCTTAGTGCCCACAGTAGGAGTCAAAGAAGTTTACAGATCTTTATTCAAGCACTGATGTATGTAAGTAGCTTAGTGTGAATGGTAATAAAGACAAGCCTTTTTTATCAAACTTTGTAGCACTTGGGATAAATTAGTGTTTCCCTTATGCATTTATTATTCATGCACTTGAGTTTAATGAATTTTAATTAAGTAATTAATATCCATAAAATAAAAAACATAATTATGACCACTTCAAGCATATGTTACACTTAGTAATCCTAGTAGCACCTAATGCTTGGTAGCCCAATAGCATTGCAATGTGTTTAGGATGCGTACAAAAAGTGGAAATAAATGCTTATGGTAGGATTAGTTAAGTGTTAGCTAGTTATTAGATTAATTAGATTAATTAAATATCAAATTTACTTTACTTTATTTCCAGCACTTAGGTGAATCTAGCAAAAAAGACAAAATGATAAAAATCATGTGTCTCAGTGACACTTAACCATACCTTTGCATTCCACAAGTGAAACTAGGAAGACAATGATCACATCCTTGATATTCACTTTCTAGACCCAGTGTACTTAGAGAGCTAAAGTTTGTAAAATTTGACCAAATCACTTAGTGAACACTAGTGATTCATATGGTTGGGCATAGGGACTGCTTGCTACTCATTTTTGGAACATTGCTAACAAATTTAGTTAGCTACATGCACTATCTAAGACTTAGTGAAATTATTTAAAGATGTTGTAACAAACTTTAAAGATGCAGTTACTAAGAATAATAGTAGTAGTAATAAGTACACTATTTTTCTTTTCAAAGATAAAATGGCTTCTTCTCATAGGGTTGATTCTCCACCATCATTCAAACATACATCCAATCAACAAAGACATGGGGGGCAAATTAACCAATGCCCTAGCAATGTAAAGTGGCATATATTCATCAAGATGAGTGTGTGCTAGATTTCACCTTCATCCTACACCAGGATGAACAACTGCAATGGAGGGACATAGAGGGCAGCATCGTGTTACTACCCGATCAATCAATTCCTATGTTGCTATTCCAAACTCTTATGAGGTTGGAAATCCAAGGACTTAATGCTAAATATGTTGTGTAGGATCATGACTATTAGGACTACCATCCCATTGAGGCATAATGCAAAAGAGATCGGTAATAGGAGAGACATCACAAAACATCAAAAGAGAAATAGTTCAATAACTCATCATTCCTACTAGTTTAAAAAGAAGGAAAGGATTTATTTTTTGGGGGTTCTTAATTCACTAAATTTTCTTCCCTTGGCATTGATGAGGGGGGCTTGAACCAAAACTTATAGTTCACTATAAAAAATCCTAATTCAGGCAAAAATAGGTCTCATGACCATGGGAACTCCATTGGCGAGAGTCAAGGTAGGAACAATGATTGACATGATGATTGTGGTTGTGATAGTAGAAGAGGGGGTAGTAGGCACCATGCTAGTGTTGGCTCTCCTCCCTCTTCTTCATCTTTAACATCCTCTTCTTTCTCCTCTAGCTTCAACCAAAGCTACAAGCAACATAACCATGATGGAGGTGACTAGCGACATAGAGATGAGCATAGGGTCCATCGAACTAGTAGAGACTAGGGATGTGGACAATTAAGGGAGGCCCACCACCATGAAAGGATGAGTAGCAGAGGACATCATCGAAAGCATGGCCATCACAAATGCTATCACAATGATGAGACTTTGCTTGCAACAAGGAATATGTTAAACATTGCAAAGGCCATCAGAATCCCAATGAGGCATGTGAAAGATAGGAGAATTAAATCATTGAATATGAAGAATATACCCAAGTTTGAGGGGGATACAACTTAGATCTACAAAATCATTTTCAAGTCTTTCACGATGCCTATGCCTTACAAAACATCAAGAATGAATGGAAAAAGTTAAAGCTATTCCCAAGAACACTAATTAAAGAAGCTAAAGGTTGCTATTGATCTTTGGAGCCAAAATCAATTTGTCAATGGAGTATGATGCTTTAGCTCTTCAACAAAAAGTATTAAATGTACTCCCAAGTGTCCATCATAAGAAAGAAAATCTAAGGTTAAAAACAAGGAACACATGAACCCTTGGATATAACTATGAATAGGTAGTATTCTCTCTAACACCAATGCCCTAACCATGGTTATTCTCAGTGAGAGCAGCTTTGCCATATCATAGATGGGCTTTGCATAGAAAAGAGAAGAAATCTTAGGGTCTATGCCCCAGGAAGACTTTTGAAATTAAGGGCTCATTAGATTCAATGGCTAATAGAGTAGGTTGCCAAAGAAGAAGACGAGTTGAGAAAAAGTGGTAGTATGGAAGAGTATACCTAGGACCTTTTCATCCACAAAAAGGAGGTCCAATTCTATGACAATGAGGAGGCATCACTTAATGAAGTGGATAAGCAAAAGACCTTACCAACTCAAAAGTTGATTTCCAAAATTTTGACAAAGGTAGAAAAAATATGAAACTCTTTGAATGAGAAGTTCCAAACTACTCTAAAAATAGCATAGGAATCCAAGAAGTAATGTAGTGTTCATGATCACATAAAAAGAAAGGAAGCTAAATGTGCCCACCAAAGGGGTAATGGAAAGGCTGCTATAGTAGATGAGGTTGTGGACTCAAAATCAAATGATGATGATGGATATGACATCTATCAATACAAAAATCCTAAGGTATGTTATCCCATTATGTCACACTTGTAGAAGTCTAAGATGTATGCTCGAAATCCTAGATTGGCAAGAAGGCAAGCACCTAGAAGATTGTCTTATCCTTAAGGCAATCCGAATCAGTTTCACCAATAAGAAGCCTACTGTTTGAGTGGAGAACCACCACAACCTTATGAGTAGTATCATCAATGGTAGCATCCACAATCATGGGGGATGCCACCACCAAGGTAGCAGTAACCTTACCAATAGCTTGATCTATATGGGTACTATGTTCAGCAACTCATTTCTCTACATGACTTTTTTAATCACACTTCATTCCAACATCACTACTACCCTCCTAAATACTATAGAGTCCAATATCAAAGAGGGAAATCCCCATTTCCTCATTATCCTCCTTATCTTTTGACACATGTCCCTCCATCCTGAACTCAATTACCACTTGCTCCATTAATGTAGGGTGAAATTCTAGCTCAACCATAGCAATGTAACACCACTAGGGCTATTAAATTATAGTTAACTCCTCAACTAAGTGATTTGGAAAATGAACCCCAAAAGAGATCCTTTTTTCAAATTAACATTTCTATAAATCCCTTATAGACACACATGGTTAATAGCCCTACTTCTCCCTCATTCTTTGCATAATCTTTAAAGTCCCAATGAAACTAAAACCTCCAAAGATCCACACTATCATGTTAACCCATGCAATCTCCAATTGGATTAAGGTTGGACACCTTCCCAAGAAAAGAACTAATCCTAGGAGTCCCCTAATCTATTTTCAAATCACCAAGAATGAGCTATGCAAGGATCTTCTAAACTCAGGGTTTGGTGTAAATCTGATTTCTCATGAGATGTACAAAGCTTGGAACTTGCCTTCTCTCAAGAAGAGCAACATTCATCTTGAGTTGGAAGATTAGTCCATCACCATTCTAGTGATTAGGATTAATAACTTCAAGGAGAACTTTCCAATCATCATGGAAAGGGCTTGGCTAAGCACTATTGATGTGTGGTTAGGCATTAAAGACCTTTCCTTGGAAATCTCAAACAAAAACAATGTTGGAAAGATAGAGAGAAGGAAAGTTCCATGCATCACATGCAATGACACAAGGTGGCACTATGTGTAGCAATTATGGTCCATAAAAAGTACATCTATCATAGCATGCACATAGTGTGCAGATGTGACAAAAATTCAAAGGTTCCTATACACATCAACCATAGAGCAAGAGGACATCTAGTGGCTGATAACTAATCTTGAAAATAGCTCAACAGTATGCATGAAACCAACTAAGAGCCTAACGAGTGCCTATGTTGAAGGCATGGAACAACTAGAGCAAATTCAGCATCCTCTCCCCAATGATAAACCTGATGACATCAACTAAGAAGAGTTGGAAATCTTTGAGAGCTTTAGGTAGAAGCCCCTAAAGTTGAAAAATCTATTGGCCAAAATAGAAAATGCTTTCCTAACAAATGCTAGGCCAGTTATAATCAATGTCAATCTTGCTCCTAAATAAAAAGAGAATTTGTTAAAGGTAGTTAACAAATGGCCAATACCCTTAACTTGGTCATATCACGAACTGACTAGAATTGATCCATAAATATGCTAGCATCGTATCTATACAGATGTCTCCATGTAGCCAAAGAGGCAACCGCAATGACGATTGAACCCCAAATTGAAGTAGATAGTCAAAAGAGGAAATTGAATAACTCCTCAAAGTGGGGTTCATCTATTTTCCATTACAATTTGTGGATCATGTGTTGAACACCATCTCTATGGCTATAGTGATTATAACCAAATGTAGATCACACCTAAGGATCAAGTCAAAACACCATTCACAAGTCCCTATGAAAATTTTGCATATAGAAAAATGTCATTTGGTCTATGTAATGACCTTGCAACCTTTCAATACCTTGTCCTAAGCATGTTTCAACAATAGATTGGTAGTGAGATGGAACTCTTCATGGATGAATTCTTCACCTATGGGGCTATGTTTGAACAAGCTCTGGACCATCTTAAGCAAGTGATGAAAAGGTGTGTGGAGATAAAGCTTTGGCTCAACTGGTAGAAAAGCCATCTGATGGTCTAGGAGGGCATTATTTTAAGGCACAGAATATCACAAGCAAAGATTAAGGTGGATCCTAAAAAATAAGGTTCATCCAAAGAATTACTTACCAACTAAAAACTATTAAAGATGTCTAGTAATTCCTTGGTCACATTGGCTACTATTGGTGATTCATAAAGAATTTCTCTAAGATCATCAAACCTTTGGTGGAGCTTACAAAGAAGGATGCTTCATTTTTTTGGACCAAGGAATGTGAGAATTCTTTCCAATAACTTGAGCAAAAGCTAGTATAAAATCCAATTCTACATGCACCTAATTAGTCTAGACCATTTCATATTATGATGGATGCTTCCAATTGTGCTTTAGAAGTTGTGCTCATACATTTGGATGGTCAAAAATGTTCTTACTATACCCATTGTATCAACCAAAAGCATTGTGGGTGCACAATTGAATTAAACCATAACAAAGAAAGAATTAATGGTAGTAGCATATGTCTTGAAGAAATTCAAGCACTATGTTCTTGAATACAAGGTGTTCATGCACACATACTGTAGTGTAATCTAGTTCCTTATGAACAAACCAATGGTAGGCCCCTATGTCATATAGTGGCTAGTGATCTTACAAAAATTTGATCTCAGAATGGTAGATCGAAAGGGAACTGAGAATGTGGTCACCAACCACTTATATTAATTGAGATGGGACAACAAAGAGGAAGATAGCCCAATTTTTAATTAGTTTCTTGATGAACTTCTCTTTTCTAGTGCTATGAATGAATAAGTGTCCATTGAACCTAACTGGTACAATGGCATTCCCACCTACCTTCTCACCCAAGAGATGCCACAAGAGTTGTACAAAAGGAAGAAACAATATATTTTTATTAGTCAAAATGCTTCATGGAGATAAATGGAAACCTTTACAAGGTGTGCACTAATGGCTTGGTTCATTGGTGTGTTTCTAATGCTAATCAACTATGCATTCTCCAAGATGCTCATGAGAACCCTTGTGGGGGCCACCATGCAAAGAGATGCATGATCATTAATATCATGATGGTACGGTATTATTGGCCAACACTTTTCAAGGATGGTCATCAATTTTTTCTCTCCTATGGTCATTGCCAATGTGATGGTGGGATGACTACTTGTATGGAAGGGACTTCAATAATGGATCCTTTTGAAAACTCATGCAACACTTGGGGGTAGAACATAAATTACCAACACCCTACCACCCCCAAGCCAATGGTCAAGCTAAAGTTATTAATAGGGAGATCACTAAGATCTTAATAAGAATAGTTATCAAATATAGGAGAGATTGGAGCACTAAACTTAATGATGACCTTTTGATCCATCGCTCAACCTATAAACTCCCTATAGGCTACTCTTCCTATGAGCTTGTATATGGAAAACTACTAACTTTTCCTATTTAGTCTGAGATTCATACACTTTCAATGGCTTGTAACCTTGACCTTAGCCTTAGTCTATCATAGAAAGAAAGACTAATAAACCTTAATGTACTAGATGAGAATTTATTGGTGGCCCTATCCTTGAATGAAGTGCATAAGGCATTCAACAAGCAATGCCATGATCTCAAACTAAGGAAGGTAAAATTTCAGTCATGAGATAAGGTCCTTTACCAGGAACCCCACACATGTGCCACAAAAAACTAAGTTCCAAACATTATGGATAGGACCTTATATCATCTATGAAACCTTTTCTTCTAGGGTCATGTTGATATACAAACTTGAAAGCCCAAATAAGAAACTATTAGTCAACATGAAAAAAATTAAACCTTTCCATGAGCGTAAGAAAGTGAGTGACCAGAACACCTCAACAAATGGAAAAGCATGCTTAATTTTTTAGATTTGATCCTTCCAACTTATTTGTGGGGGAGATGGCCATCCATGATAAATCATACAAAGTGGCTTCTCAATTTTTCATTTTTTCTTATTTTTCACCATTTTTGTTTTACACCATCTTTAGTACATTTTATCTTTCTTGAATATTTTACAATTTTTTTATGTTTTAATATATGTTTTTCTTATGGCTTTCTTTTATGTTTTTCTTATGTTTGTTTTTTTTCCTATATTTCCAAATAGGACTAAGTGCAACTATAGCTATTTGCTGAAGGTTGTTTGTACCATAATGTTATTTGATTGCTAATGTCTGGATTCTATCTTTGAGTTTTGGTGTTAATAATTGAGACACGATTCTTCTCATGATTACAAGTAGTGAGTCCATGTCATACACCCATCCACAAAACATTATGGTTTTCCCTTATTTGGAAGTATGAAGTTCCTTCCTTAATGAAACTTTTAACAAACCGATGACTTTAGTAGTTTCCAAACTTGGAAAGAATTAAGTGGATATACAAGGATATGACTTCAAGAGGATTTGAAACTTTTTTGTACTTACCTATCCTTTGGGGTGCATTGGTATTTGTATGGATTTCTCACCATTCCATTGTTGACCAATAACAAGAAGTTAAAGTCTTTGCATACAGTGGTTCTCATCCAAAAATCATAAAAATATAAAATTAAAAAAAAAACATACACACATAATAATGGAAATTTAAAGCACACTCCTTAGACAAAATAATGGGCTATAAGCACTAGTCATGGGACTAAAAAGACATGTTACCCATGCCTGAAGATCCCCTCTACCTAAGGCCCTTCTCACATCTTACTTTTCTATTCTTTTCTTTTTGGAATGATGATTAATCTATGGGAGTACTCTTATACCTTAACAAGTGGACAAGTCTAAGAGTGTTAATGCAAAGTCACTAGAAGTAGTTGGTTTTAATTTGGACTGGGAATGATCATTATCATGTCACTTTAACCACAAAAAATTCACAAGGGACTTCATATGACCATAATTCAGGACTACACTCCACTCTCTCTCTCTCTTTCATCATCCACCTCACTACTTCTTCTCATGTTTGTTTCAAATGTCTTAGTTTGATATGGCCAAAATTCTTTAATAGTCTCTTTAGTGATTTGGTGCTTAACTTCCATAATTATTAATCAACCATGAGGCCCATGGACTCCTTGGTTTGAGGATATATAAGGACATTAAAGGCATGAGCCTACTTTGAGAAGGATCCACTTGCATATCTCTTAGTTGACTTGGTTAAGTTCCAAATCCGTTAGGTAGTTTTATGATCAAACCTTTTTTGTGTTCCATCAATGGCATCCAAATATGCACTCCTTCACAATGTTCTCCAATGAAAAACTCCATTTTTGTGAATTATCTAATCCTCTTCAAGATTATCATTGTGTTCATGGCTTTTCTAGCTTTTCAAGAACTTTAAGTTTGTATTAAAACTCTTTGTTTTTTCTTTATCTTTAATGTTGACAATTTTTAGACCCTAGAATCTTCCAGAGCCCATAAATTTCAAACTACTTATCCGATTTACCTTATATTCTTAGTCCTACCACTACTAGAGGTACGTTCTACATCATGGAGGGCCACAAGCCTTAGGTTTTTTGTGAATTTTTTTTTTCAAAATTTCTCTCAATCCCACAAGGGTTTAATGAATAAAATAACATTAAAATCACTCATTTATGCAAGTTAAAACCTTTCAATGAACTCTACTAGCCACAAAAATAAAATAATATTAAAATAATCAATCTACCTTGATTACAACTTAGCCAAGTATGACTATCCAAAGAGACAAGGTACCTAAATATTATAAGTTATATATGACATGCTCATCCTTGATTCTATTGTGATTACAAATGGCACCAAAAGGGAAGCATGGACTAGAAGCGAAAGCATCCCAACCAAGGGCTAAGCAACCTAGAGCTAGAAGGGATTAATAACTTGAATAGCTCTAGGGGAAGGTAGCAGAAGCCCATGTAATGGGACCTCTTTAGAACCATTTGATCTTCTCATTCTTCTTCAAGTTTCTAGAGGGGTTTGGATGTTAATTTTTCTTATGATATTTAATTTTATTGTCATGAAAATCAAATTTTGTAAAAGATTGTAAATCTATATACTTGGGAAATTACCATCTTTTTCTTTGGTCTGAATCAGTTTGTATGATAGTTATTCAATAATCCCATACCTTCCCAATATTTTGTAAAGAACTTATTCCTTCTTTTATTCACTCAAGGATGAGCTTTCATTCAATTATGAGGGTATGATAAATCATATTTTTCATTGACTATGATATTGGAGCTT
>MNCI01017403.1:3725-18564 GCA_015680685.1 Gnetum montanum
TGGCTACCGAACGCTAATCGTTACTGGGATTACCACACGTAACGCACATGCTCGAAGCGGTCATACTGAGGCACTTAACTAACCTATGTGTGACAAGCAGCCAATTCCTTGACTAGCCGTACACATCCGTAGATGCTCGTAATCAAGTCATACTTGTCCCATGCTCTAGGAGGAAAGGGTTGAGAGAATCTATTCGCGATGAGTAGCCGATTCCTTGGCTAGTCATACATGTTCGTCAACGCTCGTAACCAAGTTGTACTCATGCCACGTCACTAGGANGGTGCAACTGTGGCTACCGAACGCTAATCGTTACTGGGATTACCACACGTAACGCACATGCTCGAAGCGGTCATACTGAGGCACTTAACTAACCTATGTGTGACAAGCAGCCAATTCCTTGACTAGCCGTACACATCCGTAGATGCTCGTAATCAAGTCATACTTGTCCCATGCTCTAGGAGGAAAGGGTTGAGAGAATCTATTCGCGATGAGTAGCCGATTCCTTGGCTAGTCATACATGTTCGTCAACGCTCGTAACCAAGTTGTACTCATGCCGCGTCACTAGGAAAGCAGTAAATAACATTAATTAAACCTATCCATGCACTGCAAGGTTTATCCGCGAAGCTCGTCTTTATTGCCGTACACAACTTGCGTTCAGGTACAAAGCTGCTTGAATAAAGAATTGTTCACTTGGGGGACTCCTACTGCAGGCACATGGAAAATATTCTATCTCTAGGGTGATCAATCCACCAGAGCTTCACTACTTTACGCCTAGGATGAGAAATGAGGGGAGTGTCATCTCTTATTTATAGATATGGCGGCAGACCATGATATCACGTACACGATATTGTAGGGAAAGACACGATATCGCAGGGGATACGATATCGCGTCGGCCGCTGTATTGCGGCTTGTGCAATCTGCGTCACATCAACTATGATAACGCAACAACTAGTAAGGTAATTCATTGGAGAACCAACAAATTATATGATGATGAAGACAAAGTTTGTAGTACTCAATCTAATTTAGGGTTCTCCTATGTACATAAATGAAGACAACATCATCCCAATTCATAATTCGATAACCTACCTAGTGATGATGAACCCCTACTAGCCATTAAGAGCCTAATGCATATACAAGAGGCTATTCGAATATCCCACAGGCATCACAAGGAAAGACGTCTACCCAGGCTTAATTTAAAAAACTTTCCCAACTTTTCAGGAGGGTATGATTTAGATCTCTAACATCAATTACAAACCTTCCATAATGCCTGTGTATGGAAAAAATATTGATAATGTATGGAAAAAAATTAAGCTCTTTCCTATGACACTCGTTGGCCAAGCAAAAGTATGGTATGGATCCTTAAGATCAAAATCGATTCAATGTTCGGTGACAAAAGTAGAACTCTTCAATGAAAGATATCAAACCTATGCAAGATTGTTAGCCTTGAGGAGAAAAATCCAAGAATCGAAAAAGGGACAACAAGAACCCTTGGACATGGCCTTAGAAAGATACTACTCTTTGTTAAACAAACTCCCAGGCCATGGGTTCTCCAAAGAAAGGCTAATGCATCACATCATGGATGGGCTCTATAATGAAACAAGGGAGACCCTAGGGATGTATGCCCAAGGTCAACTATATGAGCTACGAACCCAACAATTCCAAGAGCTTATTAAGCGAGTAGCAAAAGAAGAAGGAGAAATGGCTAAATGGGAGAATGTTGAAAGCTTCCAATAGGACCAAAATCTTAAAGTAGCAAAGGTCCATGATCCTGATGAGGAGAAATCAACTCACCCCAAGGAGGTGGAATCATCCTTGTCAATACTACAATCACTAGATGAAACTGAGGAAAAGATCAATAAGATGACAGAATGGATACATGAAGAATGTTGAGAATATGCCAACACTGTTAGAGGTGGAACCATGACGAACTAAGAAGCAGGACAAAACATCCTTAGATAGTTAGAAAGAAGGGTTGAAGAACATAAAAACTCAACTACTAATCATACGTATCAATGTAACCTTTACCTGTACAATCATCCCAAAGGTCAATCCCCAATCTTGTCACATTTACATTAGCATTGGAGAGGAATGTTACATCTAGAGTTTCTGTAGAAATACTGTGTTCAATCATAGTGGCAAATATCCTAGTTGTGGGAGAGGCCACCCTCAAACTGGTCACACCCTTCATACAATCCAAACCCAAGCACTTATTATGTCTAGCATCTTGTTTTTCCAACTGGGTCAGCGTCCTCTATCTCACCACATCATTATTATTCTCCTAAATACTATCAACCCATGTCCTCTCCAACAAGATCACCACCTCATGTGCCTTCCACTTCTTCTCGCCCTTAATGTTCTTATCCTTCACCTCCTTCTACATCGCCACTAGTTGTGCTAGAAGGGATTGCACCACAGCATCAACCCATGAATATTAATTGTGCTACTACTGTCAACCGCAGTGGAAATCCTCCATAACATTGAAGGCGTCCTTTCTTTAGGCACGACCAAAGAAAGAGACAGCATGCTTCCAAAACCACTGCATCCTCCAACCCAGTGCAAGTTCAATGTTGTGATGCATCCGCCTCCTTGGATACAATGCCTCCTATTATCGTATCTGGGCCACCAATCAACACTTTAATAACTATGAGACCTAGTGAATATAACCATGTAGGTAGACATATTGATCCTTGCATACCATCTTACAGTCACGGGTGCCATAGTGGATCAACTCCTTATCACATGACCACATGGTAAAATCTGCCTCACTATGCCTACTACAATCAAGTGTGTGAACCCCAATTTTGGTATATTCCTACCACCACCTCAAAAGACACCTAGTGGTTTGGATATGATCAATCCCCAATATTTCCAAAATGCATGGATCCCAACCTTCCATTTATTAATTCTAACTATGATCAAAAGTTTAGTTATGAGGGATATCATCCATTCTAATAAGCAAAATTAATAAATGTTTTTCCTTTTCTTCAATTTTACAATTTTTTTCTAGTTTTTCATCTTTCAATTTGTTCTTTTATCTTTTTATTTATTGTTTCATCTTTTTATCTTTTTATGGGTAATCTCATCTATGAATAAAACACTCATGTGACCCATTGGTTGGGGTGTTTTTCTATGCTATAAAGTCTCAAGTGACTAATTATTTGGACAACAAGCTCACCACATCCACCTCATCATTCTATTAGTAAGAGGTTCTACTCTAGGAATGATGATATTCTTGCCATCATTAAAACTTAAAAGTAATCTAGTGCTCATCCTACCAAGAGCGAAGAATGATGGACTAAGAAGGAATGGCCAGGGTGTGACATCAAGGGGGACTTGTGGATTCTCTTTGGTGGCATTTGTACATGCTATCATGTAGCCTGGTTGTACTACAATCCTTGTCAATCTAAAGAAAAATGGGAGTAAGAGTAATAACAGCACTCAATAAGGAAACTCAATGCTATCCTAGGGGGTCCCACTAGAAAGACATGCACCCATGCTTGAAGGTTGGTGGCTTCTCTGGTTCACTGTTGAAAAGAACATAGTGCTAAAGTGGCTTGAAGAAAAGCAAAAGAAAAAGAACAACATAAGAAATGATCAAGAAAAAAATGATGATGTGTGTGTGTGCCGCAAAGAAATTCCAAAGCACACCTCCCTTGGACGAAACACCAAGTGATCATCCACCTTGCTATTATGGTGCCCTTATGGTTGCCCATCATTGGATGAAATAATGCGATGTCACTGATTGGAGGAATGAACTTGGTCTTGATTTTGGAGCAATAGGCTAATGACACATTAATCATGCCCTACACTCAGGATTCATCGTATCCTGGGTCAATTGCCTCATGTCCCAATCTCTAAAATCCCTTCTACAATTCATTCCATCTCATTGTTCATGTATTTGTGACCCGTCTCTTGTGTAGCATTGAGTTCATATTGCATCATGGTGGTATCTACATGTGTGTGTTTTGTGGAACTGGTGTGGATTACATTTACCCCTTTTACTACTTATGGACATTTTGAGGTGTGGTTACGTAAGGGCATCGTAGGTAGGAACCTACTCTGGGGAGGACCCACTTGCATAACTTTTGTAATTTTCTTTTTTGCACATCACCACATCAGTTTATACCCTCCAAGCATTGCATTGCTACCATAATCTTTCCCTCTATCATCATTCTAAATTCTAGCATTCCTATGTAGCATAACATGTCCTTTTTCCTCATCCTATTCATGAAATTCATTGCCAAATTCTACTTCATTATACTTTTGGTGCCTTCTGGTTTCTTCAATGTTACCCTGGACCTTTCAAATTAACCTCAAATCCTTCATTTTTGGCCTTGGGACTTCAAAAATTCATCAAATCTTGTCAAGTACCCTATTTTCAATTGGTTGCGATATTAAGTCCACACTACCAAGTATGTGATATCGCGTTATTAAAAACTATATATATGGAACACACCCCCACCCCCACCCAGTGC
Source organism: Gnetum montanum (assembly GCA_015680685.1). Taxonomy (NCBI): domain Eukaryota; kingdom Viridiplantae; phylum Streptophyta; class Gnetopsida; order Gnetales; family Gnetaceae; genus Gnetum; species Gnetum montanum. Next base: position 8,201 of record MNCI01017403.1, read on the forward strand.
ACATCAACATCATTTTCACTGTTCATGCGAGGGGAGTTGTTCAAATTTTCTTCCATGAATTTTCTAGCTTATGCACCTATCATTCAAACATCCATAACTGCTCATCAATGCTCCAATTCCCATTCCAAATGAACCTGTCTAAACTTGGAGTGTTTAACTTAGTTGTGGGGGAAGGGTATGCTCCAAGTTGTGCATAATTTTTTTAAAATTCATTATTTCCCGAAGGATATCATAAAGGCTAAATGACTTTAAAAATGTTAAACATGTTGCCAAAATTAATTTTATCTCTTCACCCATAAAATGAGAATTAATTTTTGGAGCCACCTAATCAAATTGGGCCTAATATTTAAACTTTTAGGGGACATTTTCATAAAATTTTCTAACTTTGGATCACAGTAAACAAGAAACAAAATCATTAAAGGTAAGAAGTAACGTATAAATCAATTTTGGTAAATAACCTTACTAATAGTTGACCTTGTGTGATTGCAGATGGCCCCTAAAAGAGAACAAGGAGGACCTTCTCAAGGTGCATAGAAACAACCAAGGAGAGGAAGAGGCCAGGCATCTCTCAAAGAATGTATGGAATAGGAGGCATAATCATTCAGTATCCATTAGGAACCTCCTATTACTGTACAATCGAGACATGTCGAAGGTGGAGACGTTGGAGCACTTGAATAGGGACAACATCTCACGTTGTCCCCGGAGTGTGTTTAGGCAATTCATGAACCATCCATGTCAACAGCTGTGATAGTGGAACCCAGCTTTGGACCTTTCACTGAGTTTGCTCCTGAAGTAGTTAGGGACCAACTTAAAGGGTTTCCACTATGGCCTATTCTCTCTGAAAATGATGATTGGTACCTAGGAGAGATGTACCAATTTTGGCACAATAAAGAAGAAGGTACGACCATTGATATTGGTAGTGTTTCTATGGATTTCTCTGCCAAAGCCATTTTAGAGGTGTTAAATCTTCTGAATATAGGGCCAGATTTTGCTCACTTGCCCACTTGCTTTGATGCTGATGCATGAAAGATATGGTTCAAAAGGGCGTATGACAAAGAAGACAAAGCATATGGAGAGTTGACACTTGAAGAGAGAATCTACTTCAAGATCAGCACATATCACATCTTCCCCACAAAAGGGTTAAAGGGAATCTCCACATATGTGGCTAGAGGAATTGCTATCTTGATGGGAAAGATTAATGCCAACCTACCTCATCTATATCTTATAGACATTTTGAGGCACTTCGAAGAATGCAAGATGGGGAAGTTCACATTGCCCTTTCCCTATCTCATCAGGAAGCTATGTCGACATGCTGGAATTCTAGGGTACTCAATGACATCCCCAAGAACACCCAAAATGCTTCATTTGCTAAATTACTAAAGTCACCAGCCCCAAGGAAAAGTGCTAGTGAGACACTGGAGCCTGAACAAGAATAGACGATGGGGCCCACTACACCTCAAACTACAGGGCCTAGCTAACTTTCAAGCACAAGGCCTAGTCAATAAATAGTAAGTGGGGCCTAGCATAGGCCAGCAAGACCAACCACCACCATGGTCGTAGGACTATCGATCGTCGATGAGCCATCTCAGAGCCATCATTGAAATAATCAGTTGGGGAAGCTGTGATGAGACCAATCTCTTCAGGTTCATAGACTATGTTGTACAACCCATGATCTCAATTGATCACACATAGGGTGAGGTATTGATCCAAACAGGAGGAGGGAAATCACATTGGTCATAGCAGATCTCTGGGAATACAGCATCCTTTTAGGTGCAATTAGAAACTGGTGAAGGTGCCACAGTAGTGGTCATGCAACACCAAGATGCAGTAGGAGCCATAGAAGTGGTCATGACCATACAAAAGAATCATTCAATGTTCCTATTGTGCCACTGGCAGATTTTACAGGAGCACGCAATGCTCAAACTTTGGCTAGTCCCTCAATGCCTCCTACAGAGCATGAGGATGTTCTCGATTGGTTGCTGTAGAGAGGGCAAGTAATGACATCCCTATTTGATATTTCTCAAGATGTCATAGCAACTCAGTCAGACCTCATCTATACAAAAGGGAAGTTGGTCATGGCAGAGATCAAGGTTGAGCATGTAGAGGTAGATCTAGAAAGACTCCAACAAAAGCTCATCACTCTGCAAGTTACACAATTGGATCCATCTCAATTCATCCCCGTAGACCAACTAGAGTTCTTCTGGACTGAGCAACTAAATAAATTGCTAGCAGAAAATAAAAAAGTGATAGAGGAAAAGGAGAAGGTCAATTAGGATGCTTCCAAGGCACAAGCTCAAATGTATGCACATGCAAACGCACTCAAGGCCTTACAAAAGGAGAATAAACAACTTGCCGCTGACAATCTCTAGTTGACCACCATAGAAAAATAAAGGAATGTTCTTGAAGAAAATTTTTAGCAATTACGAGAATAATTAGTTAGGGTCAACCAGGACATGAATCTCTTAGCCAGAGAAAACAAAACCCTCTCAATGGAGGAGGTACGTGCAATCTGTCAAAATACGGCAATTGAAATAAGTGTGTGGCAAAACAAGGCCAACCGACATGAGAAGCTTAAGGAGCACTTCAAGGATCAAGTGGGGATGTAAAAATAGGTGATAAAAAATCCATATGGCTAAGGCCCATATCAACACTCTCAGTGCTTAAAAAACTGATTAGCGAGCCATATTAGATACTTATGCCTTCACCCACCAAGCTGAAATGAAAAGTTGGGACTTGAAAATACAAGATCTTATAGAATACATGGAGCTGGCCAACCTATGGTATGCCAACTTGGCCATGTTGACAGTAGGACACCTAAGAACAAAATTAGAAAATTAGGTAGCTACCACCTATGCAAAGTATGAAACAGAGTTTGTTGAACACAAGAAAATGCTGTAGAAATTAGAAGTGGTAAGTTCTAAATTAGAGGTGGTCAAAACCATCTACCAAGGATAAAAGGATGTTGTGGTAGATTTGGCTTGATAGCTCATGGATTACCAAGAATACAAGGAGAAAACCAGAGCCTATGAAGAGGAACGATGACAGTTGATAGCTTAGTATGTCAAGGCCAACTAGATGTTTCCACAACTACCATGTCCATAGGAGGTGCCAACTTCATCAAACATTGGAGCATCAACATGGATGGCACAGAACCCCAAAACCAAAGAAGAAAAGCTCCAGGCACTCCTTCAGAGACATCAATTTCCAAAACCTGGAGCACAAGATAAGGGGAAGAGACCCATGGAGGAACCACCACCACCAGGAACCACATGATTTCCAATAAGTTTTGTAATTCTATGTCTATGTCCCAATTTTATTATGTTCAATTCTCCACTGTGACATGAATGATTTCCCAGTTAATCAATAATTCCATACCTATCCACTATGTAATCAATTGAACTTGTTCTCATTTTGTTTAAGTTGAGGATGAGTTTTCATTAAATCATGGGCGCATGATGAATCATGATTTGCCAAGATCTGATATCAAATCTGTGATATTGGTAACGCAATATCATGGCCTACATAATGATATTGGATACACAATATCATGACTCCTATGTAAGCCTATAAATACCACATTTAGGCATACAGAAAAGGGGATTCAAAGTAAGTAAGTGTAGGAATAAAGTCTTTTTTGTCAGTTGTAGTTAATTTCCATTCTTTCCCCAGTGCATGCCCACAGTGTGATGATTGTAATTGTATGGAACCTTTATTCGAGTGTAACGTACTTGGACACGCACATGACTAACAATAAAGATTGAGATTACTCCATCATTGCAACGTTTACTTAGTTTTAATTGCTTAATTGTTATTATTATTTATTCTTTTCTTAGTTAATATTTATTTACTGTCATTTACTATTCCTTTTGTTAATTGTAGAATGAGTACAACTTAATTACGAACATTTAAGTGTAACTACTTGGTAATCTAATAGCATATCTAGGAGCGCTCAAGTAATATATGCTTGGTAATCCCAGAAGTAGTACATGAGGTTCAAGATGCATACGAATAATTGAGGACAGATGCTCATTACACTTAGGCTAGTCTAGATTATGCTTCTCATTACCTATTAGCTTTTAAAAATATTATTTTCCATCGTATCTATGAGTAGCATTAGTTTAGGATCACATCATTCACCTCACTCTAGACTAAACCATACGTGACAAAGCAAATACTAGTCTAGGTGGGAAGATAGTGCACTGCGATCAACGTGTAACTATCTAGATACCACAACTAGTTCGTCTGTGGAGTTCAACCAAATTGTGCATGAACACTCATATTCGTATGGTTGAATGTAGGGGTACCTTGCCACTCATCAATAAGCCACTGATGGTTACAATTGGTATAACATGAAAAATCTATATTTTATTTTACAAATTCATACAAAGTTTGTAGTATCTTGTTATGCTAAAAGAGAGATGAGAGGGCACACAAGCTTGCTTGTTGTAGGCTAAAAAGTCCACCAATGTTGCATTCTCATCTAAACCTACAAACAAAAGGTCAAGAACACTAAAAGCAATCATGTAAATATTAGATGTAATTAGGGCCACGTGAAGGCTTCAATGTTGCTTTGTATAGGTTTGATGATGTTTCAAGCAAGCTAAGGTTATAGTAAGGACCTTGGTTATAAGGTTTTCTCCTCACTATTATGGTTGAAAATGGGGGATTTAACCAAGAAACCCTTTGCGATGTTTCTAGTTTCAAGGTTAAGGGTGGTTAGACCATTCAAGCATGTTAAGGCTATATGATCAAAGGCTCTTACTCCCAAGGTTTAAATGTTTAAGGTCATTTGGTCAAACAACATTATGAGAAGGTTCTATTCAAGCTCTAAGACTAGTCAAATTGCCTCCTCATCTCCCTATCTCAATCCTGCATACCAATGTAAACACATCAAGTGGCATCTATGTGATGAAATTGTTAAATAATGTTAGAATAATGCAAAATAGTTACAATAATAAAGTGAAATGAGGCAAAGTAGGGCCAAAACAAAGTGAAAAAAGCTAGAAAAGGCCAAAACAAGGTTATAACAAGGTAAAGCAAGGTTGATGAGTGGCGAGGTACCCCTACACTCAACCATATGAATACGAGCGTTACACATGTGATCCGGTCGAACTCCGCAAAAGGACTAGTTATGGAATCTAGACAATTAGCCTTAGGTCACAGTTCACTGTCTTCCCACCTAGACTAGTATTAACTTTGTCATGTATGGTTAGTCAAGAGTGAGGTGTATGATGTGTTCCTATGCTAATGCTACTCCTAAAGACAATGGAAGATAATATTAACTAAGCTAAGAGAGAAAGGGTGAGAGAGAATCTAAGCTAACCTAAGTGCGATGAGCATCCGTTTCTTAATCATCTATACACATCTTAGACCTCGTGCACAACTACCACTAGGATTACCAAGCACAGATCCTAGGTATGCTACTGGGTTACCAAGTAATCACACTTAAATGCTTGTGATCAAGTTGTACTCATTCCATGTTTAACAGGAGTTTAGGGTGAAGAGAATATTAACTAGGAAAGTAGTAAATAAATAATTAAACTCAGTGAACATTGCAATGATGAAGTAATCTAGATCTTTATTTCCAATCATGTGCATGTCCAAGTACATCACACTCGAATAAGGATTCCCTACAATTATAATCACCACACTATGGGCATACATTGGGAGGAAAAGTATTGAGAGAAAGAACTACTAAAAGCTAAACACTTAAACTTACTAAAAAACTAATGCCTATCAAAACTGTCTACCTCTTATTTATAGATGNACTAATGCCTATCAAAACTGTCTACCTCTTATTTATAGATGAGGAGACAATCTATGATATCACGTATGCGATATCGCAGCTAGGCTACGATATTGCATATGCGATATCGCGGTTGACTAAATGGCGACTCACTATAACCCCATGACTGAATGAAAACTCATCCTCGAGTTACAGTGAGAACAAGCTCCATTGATTATACAGTGGATAGGTATGGGATTATTGAATGGTGAGAATGGATTTATGTCGTAGTGTGGAATCAAAAAAATTAAGACATAACACAAAGAATACAGAAGGAAATCCTACAGCTACAAAATTGGTGGAACTCATGTAGTTCCTGGTGGCAGTGGCTCCTCCATAGGTGCTTTCCCCTTTCCTTGCACTGCAAGTCTTGGGATTTGATGGCATTGAAGTATGGCCTAGAGTTTCTACTCTTGTAAGGCCTTAGGTGCCTTGGCATGCATGTAAGTTTGTGCTTGTGCCATAGAGGCATCCCAATCAGCCTTCTCTTTTTCTTCTGCCATCTTTTTATTCTCTATCAATAGTTTATTAAGTTGCTCGATTCTAAAAGTATCTAGATGGTTCTAAGAAACCTTTGACCCTATATTCAGAAGGTTTAGTACTTCCATAATGGCATGAATAGAGAAATCAATAGCCACACCATAATTGTTAATGGTGGTGCCTTCTTCTTTATTGTGCCAAAATTGGTACGTTTCCCCTAAGTACTAGGCACCACTTTCAAAGAGAATAGGCCATAACGGGGACCCTGTGAGGTGATCCCTAATGGCCTCTGGAGAAAATTCTGCAAATGAATGGCCTGAACATAATCCTGGGGCAACGTGAGATGTTGTCCCTGCTCAGCCGCAGCAGCCGCTCCTCCTTCTGCTTGCCTTGATTGTACAGTAGCAGGGTCCTCTTGGTGGATGCTAAATGATTGTTCCTCCTGCTCTGCATGTTTTTTGGCAGGAACTTGTCCTTCACCTCTCCTAGGTTGTTTGATCGCACCTTGAGTAGGACCTTCCTATTGTCCACATTTCGGGCCATCTGCAATCACATGGGGCCAAGCATTAGTAAGGTTCTTTCTGAAGTTAAGTTATACCTTACTGCTTGCCTTAATTAATTTATTTTATCTTTGTGTGACATTAATTATTAAAATAAAAATGTTCTCGAAAGATTTATAGTGTTTGATCCTCCTTGCTTAGGTGGCTTCCAAATCTACTTTCTCGATATAACTAGGGGAATGAAATTTTTTTTTTGGCACATTTATCCTTAATTTTATAACTAATTACCCTTAATAATTTCCTTTTTGTAATGAATAATTTCAAAAACTTTATGTGCTATTTGGTGTGTGCCCCTCCCCCATAATTAAGCTGAACACTCCAGGTTTAAGTAAGTTCAAACGGAATAAAAATTGGAGCACCAGCGAGCGAGTTATGGATATGAAAACAAGGAACACATAATCACGAGTCGTAGAGAGAAATTTGAAAACCTTACCCTACATGAACAGTTGCAAATGATGTTGATTAGCACAGGGGGCTCACATATATATATTTTCATCGAAGTTAGGACACTTAGAGAATGTATCGAATTTTGAAGATTAAGATTTTTTTTTTTGAAATTGACATTGTAAACTTAGGACATTAGGCGATTGTTAAGGGGTTATAGGGTAATTAAATTAGTTCAAAAGGCACAAATAATTATGATGGTGTGGAATTTATCAATAAGGACCTCAGATGGAAGAAAAAGGCTATGTGATGGTTCATAGAAATGTTGAATCAAAGGGATAGTAATAAGGGAAAGAAAATCGTTGGCAATATGCTAAGGGTAATAAATGGTATGTGGAAGATGCGTCATGAGTGAAAATTACAAAAATTATGCAAGTGGGTCCTCCTCAAAGCAGGTTCCAACCGTTAATGCCATTGCGTAACCACACTTAAAAGTGTCCATGGGCACTCGAAGGATTAAATGTAATCCACACTGATTCCACAAAACACACACATGTAAATATCATCGGAATGAGGTAAGAATTCTATGCTATACGAGACAAGAGCTACAATCACATGAACATCGAGGTGAGACAAACTACAAAAGGGATTGTAGAGATTGGGACATGAGGTAACTAACCCAGGGCATAGTGAATCCTATGTGTAAAGCATGATTAATGTGCCATTAACCCATCGTTCCATGATCAAGACTAAGTAAATTCCTTGAAGTAGTGACACCACATTGTTTTAGCCTCTGATGAACGACTATGAAAGTACCAAAACAATAAGGCATACAATCACTTCGCATTTTGTTCAAGGGAGGAGTGATTTTTGCTTTGTGGAACTTTTCTTTTCTTCTCTCTTTTTTCTTTCTTTTTCTCTTTTTTTTTTTTGAATGAATGAATCCAAAGAAGCCGCCAACCTTCAGGCATGGGTGCATGTCTTTCCAATGTGACCCCCTAGAACACCACTGGATCTTTGAGTGCCTTTTTTATTACTCTTACTCCCATTTTTCATTAGATCTACAAGGATCTTAATACAACCACGTTTCATGATAACTCCCATAGATGTCACCAAAGAGAATCCACAAGTCCCCTTGATGTCACACCCTAATCATTCCCTCATGGTCCATCCTTCTTCATTCTGGGTACAATGAACACAAAATTAATTTTAAGTTTTAAGAATGTCAAGAATATCATTGTACCCTTGAACAAAACCTCTTATTTTTAGAATAGATAAGTGGGTGTAATGGGCTCACTATCCACATAATTGATCACTCAAGACTCAATAAAATATAACACACCTCGACCAGCAAGCCACATGAGTGTTTTATCCATAGATGAGATTACTTATAAAAACGTAAAGAGACAAAAAGACAAAAAGATAAAATAAGAAATTGAAAATTGAAAAACTGGAAAACAAAAAGTTGTAAAATTAAAAAAAAATAAAAGTTATTTATTAATCCTTCTTGCTATTAAAATGGGGGATATTCCCCATAACTAAATGGTTGAGCATGGAAAGGATTAATAAATGAAAGATGAGGATCCTTGCATGTTGGAAATGTTGAAACTTGGTCATACCTACCCCATCAGGGTTCACACACCTGATTATAGTAAGCATAGTGGGGCAATTTATAAGATGTAGTTTTCAGATAATGAGTTGTCCCACTATGGTATTTGGGACCGTTAAATGGTATGCAAGGATCAGGATGTTTCCTTCCATGACTGTGTTCATTAGGCCGTATGGTTGTTGGAGTGTTAATTGGTGGCCCTAATGAAGTAACATGAGGTGTTGTGTTTGAAGATAAAGGTGCACTACAGCGTTGGACTTGTGCTGAGTTGGAGGATGCAGTGGCCTTGGAATTGTGTTGTCCCTTCCTAGGGTCATTTCTAAAGAAGGGACGCCTTCGATGTTACTGAGGTCTCTCAATGCTGTTGGCAATAGTAGCACAAGTAACATTCAGGGGTTGTTTCTATGGTGTAGACACCTTAGAAACAGTTGGTGGCGATATAGAAGAAGGAAAAGGATGAGAATGTTGAAAATTAGAAGAAGTGTACGATGCACAAGGCAGTGGTTGTGTTGAGGACATGGGCTAATAGTAATGAGGAGAATGGTAATGCGGTGAGATAGAGTATGTTGGTCCAGTTGGGGATCCATGATGTTGAACTAGATAGGCATTTAGATTCGGATGATATGAAGGGTGTCTCCAGTTTAGGGTTGGCTTCCCCCATGACTGGGATTGTTGCCACTATGATCAAACACAGTATCTCTGTATGAACTCTGGGTGTAACGTGTTTTCCCAATGCTCATATAAATGTAACAAGATTGGGCATTGGCCCTTGGGATGATCGTACAGGCATATGTTGCATTCATACGTATGATTAGCAGTTGAGCTCTTATTTTCCTTCCTTATCTCTTCTTTCTGATTGTCTAATGATACTTTGTCCTGCTTCTCGAGTTGTCAAAACTCTATCTCCAATAATATCGATATATTATCCACACTTTTTATACGTCCATTCCAACATCTTATTAAGCTTTGCCTCGACTTCCTCTAATGATTGTTGTACCAGCAAAGATGGTTTTTCCTCCTTGTGATAGATCGATTTCTCCTTTTTATGATCATGGACCTTTGTTAAGTTAAGATTTTGGTCCTATTGATATTTTTCAACACTCTCCCAACTAGCCATTTCTCCTTCTTCTTTTGCTACCCACTTAATAAGCTCTTACAATTGATGGATTCATAGTTCATATAGTTTTCCTTCAGCAGACCTCCCTAGGGTCTCTCTTGTTTCATCATGAAGCCCATCAATGATATGGTACATTAGCCTTTCCTCAGAAAACTCATGACTTGGATAGTTGTTTAATAGTGCATAATATCTTTCTAAGGCCATGTCCAAGGGTTCATGTTATGCTTGTTTACACTCTTAGATCTATTTCCTCAAGGTCGACACTCTTACCTAGGTTTGATATCTTTCGTTAAAGAGTTCTATCATTGTTGACCAACATCGTATTGAATTTGGCTTTAACGATCTATACCATACTTTTGCTTGGCCAACGAGTGTCATAGGAAAGAGCTTGAGTTTTTTCCAACCGTTATCAATGTTGTTCCATGTACA
>MNCI01017403.1:18908-55525 GCA_015680685.1 Gnetum montanum
CAATTTGTTATCTTCCCACCTAGACTAGTATTAACTTTGTCACATATGGTTTAGTCCAAAGTGAGATGTATGATGTGTTCCTATGCTAATGCTACTCCTAAAGAAAATGGAAGATAATATTAACTAAGCTAAGAGAGAAAAGGTGAGAGAGAATCTAAGCTAACCTAAGTGCGATGAGCATCCATTCCTTAATCATCCGTACACATCTTGGACCTCATGCACAACTACCACTAGGATTACCAAGCACAGATCCTAGGTACGCTACTGGGTTTCCAAGTAACCACACTTAAATGCTCGTGATCAAGTCGTATTCATTCTGTGTTTAACAGGAGTTTAGGGTGGAGAGAATATTAACTAGGAAAGTAGTAAATAACAAGTAAATAAATAATTAAACTATGTGAATGTTGCAATGATGAAGTAATCTCGATCTTTATTTCTGGTCATGTGCATGTCCAAGTACATCACACTCGAATAAGGATGCCATACAATTACAATCACCACACTACGGGCATACACTGGGAGGAAAAGGGTTGAGCGAAAGAACTACTAAAAGCTAAACACTTAAACTTACCAAAAAACTAATGCCTATCGGAACTTTCTACCTCTTATTTATAGATGAGGAGACAAGTACGCAATATCGCGATTCACTAAATGGCGACTCATCAAAGGTAAAATTAGGCAAAATGAGGTAAAACAAGGCTATGTCATAAATGATAGAATATGATACCAAATGATACCCAATCATGCCAAATGAAGGTGAAACAAGGCCAAATGTAATCAAAGTATGTCAAAATGAGGTCAAATGATGCCAAAATAATGAAAAATGACATCAAATGGGGTCAAAATGATACAAAATAATATCAAATGAATTTTTAATGATGAAGAAATGATGTCAAATGATGAAAAATGATGTCAAGATGGTGTGAAATGATGTTGAATGGTTTCCAACATGGCAAAATGGAGTCAAAATTGTGAAAAATGAAACCAAACCATACCAAATGATGTCAAATGATACTGCAATAGTATCAAGGAGGATGAAACAAGGTCAAACAGTACCAAAAATGGTATGAAATGTCATCAAATGACACCAAATGATATCAAATAATACCAAATGATGTTGATTGGGTCAAACTTGATCAAATAAGGTTGCACAAGTATGGAAATAGTATAGATAATAATATTTATTTTTGTTTTCTATCTTCATAATAGCAATAAATAAATATCCAATCAAAATAAGTTTTAAACTACCAAAATAGATGAAAAATTGGAGAAGATAGGTTGCTAATTATCAAAATAGGTAAAAACAAACTAAGGAAAATAGGTTGTAAATTATCAAAATTGGCAAAAAGCTAGAGAAAAAAGTTGTAAAGTGTCAAAATAATTAAAAAAGCTAGAGAAAATAGGTTTTTTTGTAAATAATAAAAAAGTTAGCAAAATTAATAAAACAAGAAAAAAAGTTGGTAAAAATAGAAAAAGCTTGTGAAAACTAGTAAACTATTAGAAAAGTGATTTTTTATGCCAAAAATATATAAAAAAGCTAAAACTTGTTTTCCCAACATGAATGAGCCATTATCCCAACTTCAATCATAGTTTGGGCTTAATGTTTGGCTTCTAGGGCCTACCAGTGACCACTCTAGATCAACCTTCCAACATGTGAAACCTACTATGATGGTGTTTGAGCTTATTTTTAACTTGTTTTTGGTGGTAGAGGTTTCTTACATTGGTATTCACATTGGCCAACATATTTGAAGTGATTTCCAATGTAATTGAGTTGTATTCTAGGTTGGAGAAGGATTTTTGACCAAGTTTTAGAAGTTTGAAGCCTCCTACTGTAGCGCCCAAGGTTTGGTTAAGAAGTTTATCATTCTAAAGTTGTTTTGAGTGAAGTAAAGACTTTTTCATACCTACACATCATCATGCATGATGGTCCAATGTATTTGATACAAATACCAACATATTTCATTTTTTTGTAAATTTTTTATGAAGTTTCAATCACATCTTGGATCCTGTTAAATTCCCATGTCAATGTTCGGCAAGGAGAAGGAGATCTGCATTTTTTTAAGGCAACATTGACCCATTTGGAGGCTTGTTTAGGTCCACCCATTGGCTTGCATGCTATTCCAACTTATGGAATTTAATCCTCCACATATAGAATCAAATTTGACCATTTTTAGTAGGTTTTAACATGGCTTTGATCTCCCCAGGCTCCCAATGCAACAGCTAGGGTTTTGAAGAAAGATTTGAAGTTTTAAGGTTCATATTGATCAAGTTTTTGGTTTCCTTATCTCCTCACATTCACATTCACATTGTTGAACATATTCAACACATATTTTCAATGTGCATATCAATTTTAATTTATTTTCAAGGCCATTCAATAGGGTTTTTTACTTCTTTCATTTTTGAGACCATTCCTAGTGTAGTAGCTAGGGTTCTAGAGCAAGATTGATGGTTTGTGAGACTATAAAATTTAAATTGCAGGTTTCTTAATGTTCTCACATTGGTATTCATGTTGGCCAATGTAATTGACATGAACACCAATGTAAATACCAAGTTTGAAAATTTTTCAATAAATTTTAACAAGCTCGAAGGGCTTCTAGATCTCTACCTCAATGCCTAAATTTTTGGGCAAGAATGGCAAGTTTTGGGATCATTTATATTAATTTATGAGGCCACTTAGTTGGTATTTGGTGTTCTCATGGTGTCTCACATTGGTATTGACATTGGCCAATGCACTTAACATGGGATTCCAACATAAAAGCACTTGACTTTCAATGTATACATTCTTTTGTGCTAATTTTTGTTGTATTGGAACATGATGAAATTTTGAACTTTGATGGGGCCCTCTAAATGGTTAGAACTTGTTCTTAATATGGTTAATTCCTTATCATACATTCTATATGTTTATCAAATACGTTGACATTCTTGTTGCTAATGTATTGCCAATGTTTCAAGCTCTCCAAGTTGATGTATGCACTATTGATGAGTGGCGAGGTACCCCTACACTCAACCATATGAATACAAGCATTACACGCGCGATCTGGTCAAACTCCATAGACTAAGTGCCTACACATCTTATGGAACACTTAAGGTTAATCGTTCGTTGTCTTCCCAGACTTACTTGTATTTTTCATGGTTGTATGGTTAAGTAAGTCTGAGGTATGTGATTTTTATGTCTTTTATCTTTTATTGCCTATGCTAATGAGGGAAAGGGTGAAGAGACTAAGTAACTAACTTTAATTAACTAAGTTATAATGCCTAGCATCAGTATCCATTCCCACTTTCCGTTCACACCCTGAACTAATGCAACCTTCTGGGATTACCAAACGCTATTCGTTACTGGGATTACCAAGTGTAATGCACGTGCTCGAAGTGGTCATACTGAATGCACTTAACTAGGAGTGTTGAGGGTTGAGAGAGATTAATTAACTAATAAATAATTTAAAAATTAACAATAATTAAAGTCCTAATTAGCTTAGTCCATGCACTGCAAGGTTTATCCAAAAAAATTGTCTTTATTTCCTTACACAACTTGTGCTCATATTTGCTCAAATAAAGATCTGTTCACTTTGCGACTCCTACTGCGGGCACATGGAAATTACTGTAACTCTGGAATGGAAAAACTACAAGGTTTTGGCTAATGTATATATCTAGATGGAGAAATAAGGAAGAGTTGCCCCTTATTTATAGATTTGGTGACATGCTGCGATATTGCGGCCCATGCGATATCGCGTCCCATCAACTATCTTAGGAAGCTTGACTTGGAAGGTTAAAATAGAAAATTTCCACAAAACCTAATATACAAGGCTTGATATCTCTTTAAATAATCTCAAGCTCAATGTGAATAAGGTTCTCCTAATTTTCTAAAGATATTTTCTTATCTACATTCAGGACAGTTAAAGGTCTAAGAATTTCTTACATCCAACCTCAGCACTACAGTAATTTTCTTCAAAGTCTCCTAAGTGTGGCAACTAGAATCCATAGTGGTGGTTAGAAAACTGAAATGATAACATCTCCCTAGTAATATTAGCATTCATCCACCTCTATGCACAACATTGGTGTAGCAATGTGAGGATTTTTAGGCTTTTCTTCCATTACAATCGAGGCAAAGGTTTGAAGCTCTCAGAAACCATGGTGAAGAAAATCAAGTCAAGTAGTCAAAATCCAATTTTGGACAAGGAAGAGAAGGCCATACAAATTGTTGCAATTCTTCCAGATCCTACTATGGGAGAAGGATCTTCATCAAGATCTACATAGCACCAAGTTCTCATCATTTTTTCTAATTTTTTATAGTTTTATGGAAACATTTTTCCACCTTTAGGCTTACCTAGGTTGAAATTCATCGCTTTATTAGTGTTGAATGGAATATTCAGGCTTGTTAATTACATCAAAATTAAGATTTTAATTTTTGGTGATGGATTGAGTGAGATTTGGATTTTTTTCCCAAACCGGCGCTTAACATTTTTTCTCTATTCTTAGTGAATCTTAACTCAATTTTGATATTTTTTCTAGAACATATAGGATGAAATTTTGCAATTTTGAGTGCATATATGTATTACTCTAGATTTTTTAGTGGTACTGGAGGTGGAGTTATATTTTTAGGATTTTTTCTAATTTTTTTTGGATTTTTTACCAACCCAATTTTTAGTGTTATGGCATGCTCTATTAAAATTTTACAATTTTTCAATGGAAAATTGGCAATTTTTGCAATTTTTAAGGCACTTATGGTTAGTGTTTTAGGTCTCTGGGTATTGCAAATAGAGTGTAGAAGGATTCTCAAACAAGTTTTAATCTTTTATATATATATTTTTGAATTTTTCTTGGAGTATTTGCTACAATCAATTCACTACAAATTAGGGTTTTCTTCAAGAAAAATTCAATGAAATTCTAGATTTTCCTACACTATAATGAGAGCATTGATGGTCAATTTTGATTTTATTTTATGTTGTAATTTTGATTTTGATATTAGCATGTTCTAATGTTCATTTTTTTTTGTTCACATGCCCTAGGTTATGATGGTGACTAGCGTTGATGTTGATGATGATGATCTTTCTCCTCTTTATGGTTTAGTTTTTTGGCCACTAATGGACCTTATTATGTTTTATTATTTTAGTTGCATCACTATTGTAGCTATTTTTACTTGGTTATAATGACCACAAAGACCATGTATTGTTTTTTCCTCATCTATTGCACATTGCAACTATGGATATTAGACATTTATTGTTATCATTTGTTATTGTCACACAATGTGACCATGGTTTTTGTTTTGATTTTTTATCTTTTTATATTTTTGTATAACGAGGATATAAAGAAAAATTTGGGAATATGATATAATACAATGAAAAAAGTGTGGAACAAGACATAATTTTTGAAGTACAAATTGGTCATTATGTATATGCAAATGGAAAGGAAGAGAGGCCACATATTCACCAGTTTTAAACCCTGGTAGGCCATGGCTTCACTAGTTTTAGGCCCTAGCAAGCCATCAATTTTAGGCCATGATAGGCCATGGTCTTACCATTTTTAGGCATTTCTAGGCCATTGTATTTTTCTAGTAAGCACAAGGTAGTATTAAAAGAAAATACAAAAATAAAACAAACATGGAAACATGATAAAAGGCTACAAATGTAAATAAATGATTATTAACAAAAGAAGGAATGATAGAAAGATCAAGTTTCTTGGTACAATCCTAGTTTCACCATTCTTCCTATTCAAAATGGCAATCAGTAGGAATTTTTGTTGATTATTTAATGTTGTAGGTTTGACATTGCTAACATTGTCATTATCATTGTTGTTGTTACTAGCCCTAACTTGAGTTTCAAGAGTTTTCGCTTGAAACTTCACCTCTAAACCTCAGTCAATGTTGACATTGTTGTTCAATGATGGAAATGTGTTGTCCCCATGAATTACAATTTCACCACCTTCATATGGTAAGTGGATCTCTTGATGTATAGGAGATAAGATCACCTAAAGCATAGCCAACCATGACCTTCCTCAGATCAAGTTAAAATTGAGTGTCTCTTCAACCACTAGGAAATTAGCAAATGTAGAGAATTGTTCTCAGGCCATAAAGTCCAAGAAAATAGAACCTCAAACCACCACTTGTGATCCATTGAATGACTTGAGCATGAAGGTGGAGGTTTCTTAAATGTTCTCAATTAAGCCTAGTTTCTCAATAATGGTATATGATATCACATTGGTTGTCACCCCATCATCCACATCAACACTATGAACCTTATCCCTACCAACACATATAGTAATGAGGAGTGGAGTAGATAGTACCTCTCCATTTCAAGAGTCAATCTTCACCTTACTATCACAAAATTTGAGCATGGGTTGATGCCTATTTTCCCTAAGTGAAGATTTCTCAATGATAGAGTGGATGGACTCTTTGCCAACAGGGATGTCTCCACCCATAAGGATAGAAGTCAACACTTGAGCTAGTGCATCCCTATGAGTAGGAGAAGTCATGACTAGATCGTATAGGTTCAACATTGTGTTCTTTTATTTGAGGAACCATTTGGCTTATTCAATTACTATGAGGAAATTCTTTTCCTTGGCATGTAATCTTTCAGCCTTGGTGGTTTTAGTTTCCTCCATTCTGCCTAGGATTTTTAGCTCATGTTTCAATGTGTGTGCCTTGGGTCCCTAGTTCATGGGTGTAGCTAATCTTAGTGTAGTTCTAAACAAGTCAACTTGCTTCCAAGTCTTTTGTTGTTGGTAACCTTTAGTGGACTTAGTTGTTGGTTTGGTAACAAGTTGTTTTTGTTACTATTGTGGTGATGGTTTCTTGTTAATCATTGAGTTGTTGGGCACTATAGGTAAGCCTTGGTCATAAGTTATCACAATTTTTCTTGCAAGTGGCAAAGGGACCCTAATAATGAAAGGCTCCCTAGCTTTAGGAGGATTGGTAATGTTTTGCTTAGATTATGACATTGATGCTATTGAAGGTGGGAAACATATAACAAAAGGCTTCTTAGGGGCTAGAGGTGGTGATACCCTAATAATAATGGGGGTTTTAGGCTTTATGTTCTAAGGCTGAGGTGGTACCTTGATAATAAACAATTCCCTAGTTAGACCATTTGGTTGTTGTAAATGAAGCTACCGTATAAGAGTCATTGTTGGAGTTTGGAGAGTTGGGCTCATTCAACACCACCTCTCCATAGTCAATCATCTTCTAGAAGTCATCTTATAAGGCTAGGCCAAAATTAGTATCATGACCAACCATTTGATGATAATGGCAAAACCTATCAAGTATGAAGTACTCGGTAGTTTCATATTGTCTTTGGTTACTATTGTTGAATCCCTAGCTATTTTGCAAAGACAATCATGCCTCTTACAAGCTTCCTCAAATAGTTAATTATGTTGTATATGATTATCTCAAAGCAACTATTCTAAAAGCTCAGAGGGCTTCATAAGCAACTGAGTGTACTTTATCCAATCCTTTCACTCAAAATTCGATCTTGGTTGATTTTGGGCATAGGAGATAGACAATTGAGATGAGTCAGAAGATGTGTTATGTAGTGGAAATCTCCACCTTTCTGCTTGTTTTGTATCCTTGGATACTGTAGTCATAGTTTTTTTTTCTTATTTAATTCTCTCCCTATCCCTCCTCATGTGTTGGTTTTTATAGGCCACATAGGCTGGATCATTACTAGCTTTAGCTTCTTTCTCAATGTTCTTAATTTGCCAAAAGGCTTGGCCTGGTGATTAGGGATCTAAGTAGTAGAGCTTTGACTTGATGAAGTCATTTACCACTTCCTTGAACATGGTCAAGAGGTGGGTTTCAAAGATAGCCTCAAGAATCTTGTTGAGCATTGAATTCCATCTCTAAATAAACCTTTGCACTAGTTCAAGTAACCCCTACTTAACCTTCATAAGTTAGCCTAATGTTGTATCTAGATTCAAGTTGTATCTAAAGCAGTTGACAAATTGGTTTATTAAGTCCTCAAGGGAAGAGGTGAAGCTTCTAAGCAAGGTTTGATACCAATCTAAATACTTTCCCTTGAGAGACATAGGGAAAATATGCAGTATTGTATGTGGCCAAGCTTGCCATAAGAGACACTTAGAATAGAAGCTGACTAGATGTGCATTAGGATCCCCTTCACCATTGTATTTAGTGAAGGCATGCATGCAAGTAATGTTATTTGAGGAACAATAGGACTTATGAAATCATCTTGGTAGAAATCCACAATTTTAACCATTTGTATTGTATTAGCTTTAAGCTTTAAGTTCTTGGATCAGTTGGAAGGCTTGATCCAAGCCTTGGGGCATCTTTGTAGGCTACATTGTTTGCACTAATGGTTATGAAGAAAGTTGAATGGCTTGAGGCTATGCGATTAACATTGGTATAGATGGGAGAGGTTGTATAACTATCATCACAAGGGAGTTAAACAACAAGAACAATGATTGAGTTGGGATATAAGGAATGAAGGGAACAAAGAGATTATGAGAGGCTTGTGAAGCTTTAGGTCCCAAAGAGGGGCCCGAAGGTATGATGAAACGATGGGATGTGGTAGATACCACAGGTGATGGTTGCACAGAATGAGGTTGGATAGCAAATGACATTGTTGAAAATAAGGATATAGAATGGAACACTGACTGAGTTTGGTGCACTACTACAATGGGTGTTGAGGTGAACATGGTAGGGAATAAAGGCAGAGACTGAGGAATTTAATGTATAGAGGAGATAGGAGATGTGAGTGAGAAATGGTCATCTCAAGGAACATTGTAAGAGATCCCTTATGAAAGTATTCAATTCATAATCCACCTCAAACTCATCTTGTTCCTATTGGTTTTTGTCTGAGCTAATCTCCTCACTCGCATCCTCTAGTTATGTATGTGTACAGAAATCTATTATCTCGATATGATCATAAGACAAGGGGATATATTCCTTCCCATTTCAGTGAATAATTTCATATTTTCAATTGCACTTTGATTTTGTGCATGAGATGGGAAGGCCAACTTGAATCTTAGCACAAATGAAGTTATAATACTCTTCATTTATGTTCATGTAAGATGGGCCTAGCCCCATCCATCGAAGGCATTACCTACATTCTACTATAGTAGGATCCTTGAGATCATAAATATGGATAGGTTTTTGGTTGGAGGCCATGTGTGTTATGTTGAGTGGCAAAACAGTGGAACGGTAAAGGGGCATAAAAAGGATGTAAGATTAACTTGTCGAAAATTTCTTACAACTCCAACATAATTAGAGTTTCAACTTGTGAAACTCCAATGTAATTAGATTTTCAGCTTGTGAAACTCCAACATAATCAAGTCAATGTAATTAAGCCATCATAATTAAGCTAGCATAATTAGAATTTTAGCTTGTGAAACTTCAACATAATAATTGCAACTCTAATGAAAAATTAAAAAAGATTCAAATATTTTTTTAACATATTTAACCAATTATAGGAAAAATACTAACAAATTTCAATGTATATGAAAACACTAAGAAAAGTTTTACAGCTTGCAAGCACATAAACAAGCTAAGCAATATGCATTGTAACTACTAAGATAAAAACTTGAATCAAATGCATAGAAAACAAGGGATGTGTTAAACACTGCAACTACAAAAATTAATATTTAAACTACCTATAACATGGAGTTGGAGTTGTGGTGTGCATTGCAACAATAAAAATTAATTTTTCAAGATTGCAAATTTGCAAGAAAGAGGGGGCAACACTACCACTGTGCTATTCAAACAATGATAGGAAAATTTGGTTTTAAGTTAAAAATTAATTTGGGTTACATACGTTGGGGTTTTGGGAAAATCCAAAAAAATTTTCAATGTTTAAATTATGTTGATGAGAAAGGGTAGAAATAGGTGAAGTAATGGCAAATGGGTTTTAAAAAAGAAATCAAGTAGAGGCCCTCCTTCTAGTGCTAGAAATTATAGCAAAGGAAAAATTTGGTGCTACAAGGCCAAAAATTCCTAAATGAAAAAATTTACTGGATCTAATAAGCCTTGAAAAAGGATCCAAAGTGCCTTAAAGATAAGTGAGGAAATTTGATACCAAGGTGATATTACGATAAAAATAAGTGAGAAAATGAATAATGAATAGAGCCAACAATGAAGTATAATTGCAAAAAATACAAAGAAAATATACAAAACACTATAAAAAATTTTGTATTAATTCTAGAAAAATATAGAGTTTAGAGAATACAAAATGTGAAACTGTAATTGTTCCATAGCTCCTTGAAAATGATGATGCAAATCTAGTTTATGGGTGGGTAGTGTGTGTCATGCAATCCTTCCAAATGTTCCTAGTTCACTAGTTCACTCATATGCTGCAATGGGATCTTGGTGCTCTAATAATCTACTCTTGAAGATGGCTCTAAACTCTCAGATCTCCATCTCTTTCAAAAGTCTTAAGCTTAAAAAAGTTGAAAAAACCAAAAAGTCCTTACAATGAAGCAAATTTTGGTTTAAATAGGCTATGCATGTCCTAATTTCTTGTTGGTTGATTCTACCATGATTGTTGCCCAATTTCTGACAAATTATGCCACTTTTGGAAGCTCTTAATGCCCAAAATTTTTAACATATGATGAACCAACGTTTTTTTTTACTTTTTAGGCATGAAATACCAACCTATTTGGCACTTTCATTACCCAAAAAGTGTAGCCCATGAGCCACCAACATATTTTGGCTTTTCTTTCTAAATTTGATGGCATGTTTGGACTATTTTCATTGACAAAATTCCAATGTAAATGCCACCAACATTTTTTCCTTTTGCTACCAATTTTTTTTAACTTATTTGGGTTTTTTTGCAAAATTTTGCCAAAATATTTACATTCCCAAAATTGTGGGTTGTAAATCCCATCTTACATATTCAAAAATGCCCAAAATTTTGCAAGAATAAGGCTACAGTGTAGGATTTTTAATGGGAAAATAGACAATTATATCTACCTTTAAATTCCCACTAAATTACAATGTAAATCTCACTTTGAGAATTCTTATGCAAAATATAAATTTCCTTTGGGGTATTTCATGTTCTTTAGTGGGATCCATCCCACAGGAACAAGGGTTGTTGGATGAATTTCCCACCCTAGATTTTGATTCATAAGTTCATGTAAGGCTATAGATTTAGCCAAAACCATGGCACTAAGCAATTGAGTCTAGTGGTGTGTGGTGAGGCAAAGTTTAGACCTATCCTTCCAATGATATGTGTGCTTTGGCCATTGAGGATGTTAGTAGTGAGGCTATCACCAAGATCTAACCATGAGCAACTCGTTTGGGGACACAAGGCTAATTCAATGATAGTAATGCTATTATTCCAAGAGTTGTTGGTGAGTTTCTTAGACAATGAGGATAATCAAGACCTAGCCTTTGGAGATACCTAATTAAAATACACATTTTTGGATTTTTTTTGGATAAATTATGATATCGATGGACACTAAAGGATTAAATAATTAAAATATACAAATTTTCTTTGGATATTTGAATTTTATTTAGATTTTAGGAAAATTTGTGGCATTTTTAGGCGTTACAACCCTTTTGCATATTTTATTGGAAACCCTTATGAAACCCATATCTTGAGACTTTTGACCCATAATCTTTATGCTCTATGAAGAGGAAATAAAATAGCCTTTCTTATTAGAGGAGTTTTGACTCCTCTTGCATTTCAATGAAAAGAGCCCAAAATACATAAAGAAATGTTAGAAGAGGGACATAGGATGAAAGTTGAACCAATTCTATACAAGATGGACCCTCTCAACTTGAAAAATAATTTCTGTATATTTTGTATTTTTGTAAAATAGAAGCCTTGTACACTACTTGGATGTTTATCCCATGTACCTATTTTTTATGAATAAATAATAAAGTATGATAGATATGAATTTTCTATTTGTGTCTTTAGAACCATGAGATTGCAAGGAACATTTTCTATTTCGATGTGCACTATATGTTTGGAAAATGTTAATATTGTTTATCATATATTGATATTTTATTTAATGATTATCTTTAATTTTATTAATTAATTGGTAAACTTTAAACTTAAATATCTCTATTTCTAGAGGTCCAATCGAGGTGAAACAAGTGTCGTTGGAATCTTTATTTTATGTACTATTTTATATTGCAATTAGTGAAATGTTTAGGCATCTATATTTTCGTGGCTATGCAAAAATCTATTTTTCATTAACTAAATTATATTTAATTATGTAGTCAAGTAATATAAAATTTTCCTACATTGTATTGTTATATTGTATTTATAATTCTAAATAATAGGCTTCGTCTATTTTACCACTTCCTTTTGTGTTAATGGTTCAAAGTTAAATCCAAATCCTTAGGGTTTCGTAGCATCTCTATTAGTTATTTATAGGATATTTGTAAATAATTAATAGGAGTGTTACAGTGTTGATATCGAAGCATGGATTTTTCCTTAGATAGTATAGAATTCTTTTAGACATTGTTTCATTTATATTTTCTAAACTTGATTTAGTTCAAAATGTAGGGGATAAGATTAGTTAATAATATTCCACCACAAAATTCTCAAGCAACTCCAAATCAAGTATTTGAGCAATTGTTGATCTTTCTTCAAAATCAAAATCAAAATAATCACAATGAGTGCTCTAGGAATGAAGGAAGTGATCAAGAGCATAGAAGACTAATCCATAGTTTTAGAAGGTTAAATCCACCTACATTTTTAGGTGTTGAAAATCCCACCGTTATTATAAAACGATTAAAGGGATTAGAAAAAAAATTTGTAGCTTGCATTACACTACTTTAGAAAATACCTATTTAGCCTTATATCAGTTATAAGGTGCAGCTAAGTGATGGTGGGAGGCAAAGCAAAGAGGTAGGCATTAGGAAGATGAAGAAATAGAATGGAAACAACTCACTAAAGCATTTAAAGATAAGTATCTATCTAGAGCTTACCTGAAGAAAAAAGAAGATGAGTTTAATTAACTACTTTAGGGATCTATGTCTACTTATGAGCATGATAATAAGTTTACTGAACTATGTGAGCATGTTCCCTATTTATCACAAAATGAAGCCATTCATACTAGGAATTTGTAAAGGAATTAAGACCTTCCATCAAAACCATAGTTGTAGCATTAGCTTTGGATAATTATGAGGAAGCATGGGCTAGAGCCATTATTGTTGAAAGGGAATAGATGAAAGATGTATCTCAAAGAGAAAGAAAAAGAAATAAAGGATTTATGACTAGAATTGATCAAGGAAAATTTAACCAGTCTAGGTGAATGAATGGTCCAATTTTGCAACAGCCTCAAGGATATAATGGGCTAGTCCAATAGAAAACTAGGGGATTTAATGGACCAATCCAACCATTTAATTTTAAAATTCCATCAGGATCTAATATTTTCTTTTATTCCAAGGAAGTTGACCATATTAAAAAGGACTATCCAAAGCTACTTCAAAAAGAGAATATTATGCAAAATAGAAGCATGAAACTTATAATTTTGAATCCTAGAGTTATCCAAGAGAAGAAAGGAGGAATTGCAAATAATCCTAGGGTGGCTCAAGAGAATCAAGAAACTAGCAATAATCAAGGAAAAGGTAGAAGGCCTATGAATCAAGACCAAATTTATGCTATACTAAAAAGAGATATAATGGAGCAACTAACACTATGGTTGATATTAAAGGTAAACTTGCATAACCTATCCTTATTCTTCTCAATCCTAGAACAAGTCATTCTTTTATTAATAGTTAAATAGTGAAAAGACTAAATTTATTATTTCAAAGATTAGAAATTCCATTATTTGCTCAAGCTATGGGACACAATGGATACATAGTGGAATATGTGTGTGGGAAGCTTCCTTTGAAGATATAGGATAAGGTATGGGATGTAGATTTTTTCATTACGAAATTGGAAGAATATGATATTATCTTAGGAATTGATTGGTTAAGTAGATATAATGGATTTCTTTACTACAAGACTAAGATTGTACAACTAGAGTCAGGAAATAGAAAACAATCTTAGTTGTAGGTAAAGGGAGACCCATTAAGGTTGATTTCATTTCCTCTAAGAATTTCATGAGAATGATTAGGAAAGTACATAGATATTTTATGGTTATTGTTAAATCTAAAAATAGAAAGGATGGTATAGTTAATATTCCAGTAGTTAATGAATTTTTAGATGTATTCACAAAACAGGTACTAGGGTCACTTTAAAAAAGACAAATAGAGATGGAAATCACTCTTAAACTAGGAAAGGAAGCAATTTTTAAGGCACTATATCTAATGTCCCTAGTTGAATTAGCAGAGATCAAGATAAAAATATAAGAACTTTTATATAAAGGTCTTATTTGACCTAGTGTTTCCCCTTGGATGCACTAGTATTATTTGTGAAAAAGAAAGATGGGAATTTAAGGCTATGCATTGATTATAGATGGTTGAATCAAGTTACTATTAAGAATGAATATCCTCTACCTAGAATAGATGATTTATTTGATTAGATGAGGGATGTAGTTGTATTTTCTAAAATGTATTTAAATTTTGGATATCATACACTTAGAATTAAGGAAGAAGATATTTTGAAGACTGCATTTAGAACAAGGCATGAGCACTATGAATATCTTGTATTACCATTTGAATTAAAAAATGGTCCTACAATGTTTATGCACTTAATGAATAATTTATTAAGGCCTTATTTGGATAAATTTATGATAGTGTTTATTGATGATATTTTGGTATATTCTAAAAGTGAGGAGGAACGTGTAGAACACTTGAGGAAACTATTACAAATTCTGAGGAAAAATCAATTATATGCCCAACCATCTAAGTGTTCATTTTGGCAAAAAGAAGTGAAATTTCTTGGTTATATGGTGTCAAAATCAAGGATAGAAATTAATCCAAAAATGACTCAAGTAATTTGGGATTGGCCAAGGCTTAGTACTGTAATATAAGTAAGGAATTTCTTGGGTTTAGGTAGTTACTATCGAAGGTACATTAAAAATTTTTCTAGAATTACATCTCCATTGACCAAGTTATTAAGGAAGGATCAATCATTTCAATGGACAAAAAAATGTGAGCAAGAATTTTCAAAATCAAAGAAACAACTCACATCAGCTCCTATTTTAGTATCATCAACTCTAGGCAAACCATTAGATGTGTATATTCTTGCTTCAAATGAAGGATTAGAATGTGTCCTCATGCAAGAATGACATTTTATTACTTATGCTTCTTGATAATTAAAGAATAATAAATTTAGATATCATGTGCATGATATGGAGTTAGTAGCTATTATTTTTGCACTAAAGATATGGAGACATTATTTTTATGGAGAGAAAATAATATTGTAGACATATCATAAAATTTTTCAATATATTTTGACCCAACCACAATTAAATTTGAGGCAAATAAGATGGATTGAACTACTTGCAAACTTTGATTTTGATATTAAGTATCATCCTAGAAAAGAAAATGTAGTAGCATATGCACTTAGCAGGAAGACGAGTAAGGTAAATAGCTTAGTTGTGAAATTAAACTTAATGGATGAGATTATTGAATAACAAAGGTTAGATACATGGTGCTAAGAAAAGATTCAAAAATTAGGTCAAATTTCCTCTAATTATTTACAAAAGAGAGATAAAGATAAGTTAAGATTTAAAGGCAGATTATATGTACTGAAACTGGTAAGACATAAACTATTAGAAGAGGCTCATACCAGCAGATATTAGATGCATCCTAGGGATGATAAAGTATTTCAAATCTTAAGAAGACAATATTGGTGACATAAGATGAAGCAAAAGATAACTAAATTTTTTTCTAAATGTTTGATTTACTAACAAGTTAAGGTAGCACATCAGAAACTAGGAGGATTACTTCATGTTCATGACATATGACAATGGAAGTGGGAGGTTATTAGCATGGACTTTATTTTAGGATTACCAAATACAAGAAGGAAATATGATGCTATACTAATAGTAGTAGAGTTATTAATAAAATCTTCTCATTTTTTTGCTACCAACTCCATTGCAACTATTGAGGATATTGCTAAGTTATGTATTAAAGAGATTGTTAGGTTACATGGTATTCTAGTTAAAATAATATTTGACAGACCTTAAGTTTATCTCAAGATTTTGGCAGGTATTTCAAGAAAATCTAGATACTAAATTAAATATAAGTTTTTCTTATTATCCTCAAATATATGGGCAAACAAAGTGAGTAAATCAAAATTTGAAAGATATGCTCCAAGCTTGCACACTTCCATTTAAGGAAGATTGGGATGAATTATTTCTCTTAGCAGAATTTTTGTATAACAATAGGTATCAAGCAAGTATTAAAGTTACTCCTTATGAGATACTTTACATCAAATCATGTCAATCGCCTATTTTTTGGAATACAATAGAAGATAGAATGTAATTAAGCACTGACTTGATCAGTCAAACCATAAAACAAGTTTGCACAATCCAAGGGTATATTAAGGCTACTCAGGATAGATGCACCAAGTATGCTAACCTAACGAGGAAACCTCTTGAATTTCAAGTTGGTGATTATGTCTTCTTAAAGGGATCTCCAATGAAAGGATTAATGAGGTTTGGACAAAAGGGTGATTTGGCTATGAGGTATGTAGACCTATTTGAAATAGTCAAGAAGATTGGGAAAGTAGCATATCAATTAGCTTTGCCACCAAGTTTAGGAGGAATCCATGATGTCTTCCATGTCTCTCTTCTAAAGAAGTATGTTCCAAATGAAGCCCATGTTATACAATGGGAAGAAATAGATCTACAACCAAATATTACTTATCAATAATAGCCTATCAGAGTCATAACTAGAAAAGAAAAGTAACTACGAAGTAAAGTAATTCCTATGGTAAAAATCCTTTGGAAATGACATGGAAATCAAGAGGCAACTTGGGAAACTGAGTCAAATATGAAAACAAAATTTTCTCACATTTACCAAGAGGAAAATTCTTGAAGGAGGGGAAGATGTCATAGCCTAAGAATTTATAAGGTTTGGTTATTTAATTTAATACATATGATTGATTGTTTTATACTATCAGATATGTTTCCATAAATTAGCTCTAATATTCTTAGTTAAATGATAATATTACATTACTATCATCAATATTATTATTGTTGTTGTTAGTTTCCTACATAAATGAGTGCAATTCACTTGCTAGGATGTTTTCTTAAAGTTTTGTATCATTTATTTTACTACTACTAGAGCTTAGTCATAGATCTACCTTATATTTTATGATTAAATATTGAAAACCAGTTACACCAAGAATTTTTTATTTTGTCAATTATTGTGCCTTTACAAGTATTTGGCTATGCATGTTTATTTCTTTATGAACATCTAGTCATGCATATTTTTATTTTATTATGCACATGTGTTTATACACTACTCTATTCATGGAGCAATTATGGACCCTGACCCTCACAAAACATATCCCTTGTTACGTTTTATCATTAAACTGGAATTTGAAGTTCATTTTTAATTATAATTAAATATTGCATAAATCAAATTTTTAAAGGAAATATCTTAGGATGGTATCCTACCAAAAAATTGACCTTACCAATGTGTCCAAGAAATTTAAAAATGTAGATTTTGACCCTTGGTTCACTAGAATCAAAGTTACGATTCTCAATATATCACATTTTCTAGTTTACTAAAATACCATAAAGGTTTCAACATTTGAACAGGGTGATCATGAAAAATCATGTTTAGATGAGATTTCAACATACGATTTGGTAAAGCACTTGATTTAAGTCTTGGTATGCGTGTTGTGAGTATTAGAGTGTGGGGATACTAAGAGAGACAGAAATTGGAAAAAAGAACTTATAAAGATAATTTTGGAAAATAAATAATAATAAAAATCAAAATTCATTTCTACCATGAATAGCACGTTAAGGTGTACAATATTTTTTTATGAAATAATATATAACATATATGTTATATATATAACATATGCATTTTACTATCACCTCTCACCTTTTCCTAAGCCACTAGATCCTTTTTTCTTTGGTCATTGTTTTCACTATTGGGTTTTTTTTTCTGCCATTATTTTTACCCATGTTCCATCACATTTTCCTATAAAGATGGTTTTTTACTCTCTTTTTTCTTGTTTTGAAGCTAATTTGAGCCTAATTTCTTTCGTTGTTCCCCTTATAAATAGGTTAAGGCCTTAGTTACATCTCATCATAGTTTGAAGAAGGGTTTCGAGTATAATAGGCTAAGCAAAGCAAAAACCAATTGAGGGCATTAGGTAGGAAAGGAAGACATTAAAAAATTCTAGAAGCCCTACCAACACAAGGAAGTTTATTTTATTTTTCTTTCACATTACTATCCCATAATGCTACTTATCTCTCCTCTTTACTTTATGGTCTTTTATTATTCTTCTATGATTTTAATTAATATGCTAAGATGCTGTCGAATTTTTGTAATTTTGGACTTTTTAAAAAAAATAATATTTGAATCTTATTTGTACCTTTTTTTTTGTCTTTTGGTGAGTTTTGAAAATTGTAGAAATTATGCCCAACTTGTCCTTGGATATTTTATGAATATTTAGGATCTGTTCATGACATAAACATGATTTTGCAAGGATCTTGTGGAATTTCAGCTTTTATGGATTTTTGGCCATTTTGGGCACCTTTTAAACTTTTGGAATAAAATAATAATATTTTTGTAACCAATTTTGCTTAGTTGGTAGTGGGAGCCATAAATATTTTAGATGCCTCTATCTACATGAAGTTGTGGAGTGTTCTTTAGTGAGATCCATCCCACACGAACAAGGGTTGTTGGGTGGATTTTCCACCTTGGATTTTGATTCATAAGTTCATGTGAGGCTATGAATTTAGCCAAGACCATGGCATGAGAAATTGAGTTTAGTAATGTATGGTGAGGCATAGTTAAGATCTATCTTTCCAATGATACATGTGCCTCAGTCATTAAGGATGTTAGTAGTAAGGCTATCACTAAGACCCAACCATCAATGACTTGTTTAAGGTTACAAGGCTAATCCAATTATAGTAGTGAGGTTATTCTAAGAGTTTTCAATGAGTTCCTTTGGCAGTGAGGGTAACCAAGACCTAGCCTTTAGAGATGCTTGATTAAAATACACATTTTTGGATTTTGCTAAACAAATTGTGATATCTTTAGATACCAAAGGATTAAAAAATTAAAATATACAAATTTTCTTTAGATATTTGGATTTTATTTAGATTTAAAAAAAAAAATTGGCATTTTTGGGTCTTGCAACCCTTTTGTATATTTTATTAGAAACCTTTACCAAACCCATATCCTAAGACCTTTGGCCCATAACCTCTTTCTTATTTAAGGAGTTCTGACTCATCCTACATTTCTATGCAAAGAGCCTAGAATAGACATGGAAACATCAAAAGAGGGACATCAGATGAAAGTTAAACCAATTCTATATAAGATGGACCCTCTCAACTTGAAAAATAATTTATGTATATTTTGTATTTTTGTAAAATAGAAGCCTTGTAGACTATCAAAATGTTTGTGCGATGTACATATTTTTTATGAATAAATAATAAAGTATGATATTGGCCAAGAGGCCAACTCGTCTCATAGGATTGGGGGGGGGGAGTGGATTTTTCGCCCTCCATGTTCTCATAGGATAAGGGGGGAGGGGGGAGTGGATTTGTCGTCCTCCATGTAATGCACCATGTGCACGAGAGCCAAAGAGTCACTGCAAGGGAGATGAATCTAAAAAGTCAAAAAGCCAAAGAGTCACTGCAAGGGAGCTAAATCTCTATTCGATTGATGCCCCTCGACCCTTAGGCTTCCCACTCATCTCTTCATATTTCCTCACACACATGCACCACATGCAGGGGAGATAAAGAGTCACTACAAGGGAGCTGAATCTCTATTCAATTGATGCCCTCAACCCTTGGGCTCCCCATTCATCTTTTCATATTCTCTCATGTGCATGCACCATGTGTAGGGAAGCCAAAGAGTCATTGTAGGGGAGCTGAATCTTTATTCGATTGCAAGGGAGCCAAAGAGTCACTGTAGGGGAGCTGAATCTGAAAAGTCAAAAAGCCAAAGAGTCACTATAAGGGAGCTAAATCTCTATTCGATTGACGCCCCCTAATCCTTGGGCTCCCCATTCGTCTCTTCGTATTTCCTCACATGCATGCACCACGTGCAAGGGAGCCAAAGACTCACTACAGGGGAGCCAAATCTAAAAAGTAAAAAAGCCAAAGAGTCACTGCAAGGGAGCTAAATCTCTATTCAATTGACACCCCCTGACCCTTGGGTTCCCCATTCATCTCTTTTTATTTCCTCATGTGCATGCACCATGTGTAGGGGAGCTAAAGAGTTACTATAGGGGAGTTGAATCTCTATTCAATTGATGCCCTCGACCCCTAGGCTCCCTATTCATCTTTTCGTATTCTCTCATGTGCATGCACCATGTGTAGGGAAGCCAAAAAGTCATTGCAGGGGAGCTAAACCTTTATTCAATTGATGCCCCTGACCCCTAGGCTTCCCATTTATATCTTTGTATTCCCTCACACGTAGGCCCCGACATGGGTAACCAATGAATATTTATTATTACAAATGATGGGTAATATTGAATAGTTATTATTATTCTAAATGGTGATGGTTACAATTACAGTAATAATGAATATTTTTTATTATAAATAGTGGGCAATAATGAATATTTATTATTAATAAAAATGGTGATGGTTACGAGCATGGTGACGATTAGGGTGATGATGGTTTTGGTGTGGTATAGTAGTTATAGATATTGAACTTGGGCATTTTCTTACAAGATTAAGAGGTGTAATATTGGAATTTTTGCATTTTCAGAAACATGTATCCTACTACTATTCATCCTAATAGAGAAGGCGAAGAACACTCTCTTCAAGATCAGCAACAACAATCATCTACTGCAACAAATAATACAATTCATGGAGGTCATGGCAGTGGGCATGGCTAAAGAAGAGGATGAACATGGATTATAGAAACTAAAAATATAGAATTAATGAATGTAGAGGAAAGAAGACGATTTCTAAAACGAGAAGCAAAACGACGTAAACAAGAATGAGAACCAATTCTACGAAATTCAGGAGTATGTAATTTATGCATTTTTTAATATTTCAAAACAAATATTTATCATAGGAAAATATTCTCATTTTATTTACATACTTACATTGCATATTTTTTTTAGGTTACGTCAACTTCAAATCCCATCTCATCACTTGGAAATTCATCCAATGCAATGATCCACATTATTGATACCAATAATGTAAATAATCAAAAAGAAAAGCAAGTTGGTGTTTGCCCATAATCAAGTTGGTAAATAGTTTAATTCAATTTTTAGTTTAAATTTTGAAACATTTTTTACATGACATTAGAAATGCATTTGTGCCTGTTAATCAAGCAACATCTGTTCCAAAAATCACACACGAAGAAGAACAACAATTGCAAGAAGATCAAGACCAATTACATTATAGTGAGAGTGAGTACCGAAAGAGGCAATGTTGACAAGAAGAAAATTCATTTCATCGAATAAATGAAGCTACAGATGTTGCCAGTGCACCAACAATGGAAATGTCTTCTTCAAAACTTATTCAGTCTTTCCCAAGATTGCAAAAGGCAAGTACAGAAATTGCTCAAGCAATACATAATTTTAATACTGCAGTTAGAAGTTTTGCAAATCCATGTTCCTGCAATGTATGCAATCAAATTTTTCTTAGCATATTATTGGATTCAACCAAAAGTAGAGGACCGACATGCAATAGGTGCATTAAAGAAAAGAAACATAATATTCTTGACAGTTTTGGTTGTGAAATTAAATGATTTTCTGTTGAAAATAACATGGATCCTGGTATTCAACCACCTATCATAAGCTATTTAACTGAGGTTGAAGAAATGTTAATTGTAAAAATCAATCCTATTTTACAAGTTACACATGCAGTTGGTGGACAATTCAAGTATAAAGTCACACAATTAGCTTTGCTCAAGATGTCACATAGATTACTAAAAGACTTCCTCTTAAAATTAAAGACATCCCTTTTTTGATATTGAGAAGAGTAGATCAAATGGGCAATGAGTATAATTTCATTGCCAATAAGAGACAAGTTTATGAAGCTTTGATTTTTAAGAAGGTAAATGATCCATACTATCAAGATGTCGAGATCGATATGCATGCATTAGATGATGTTGCTGAAACCGGTGATGTTAACATCTTTCATAGCATTCCTTATATTCCATTGTTAGAAAAGGATGGATAAATGATATTGCAATTTCAAGGTCCTTTGCTTCAGACTGATGATGAAAACATTATCGGGCACACATAATCAGTTGCACAACGTGTTGGAATTGTAAGAAAGGAAATTGATTGGATAAAAGCATGGATGCATAATCCATCATTGCAAGATTCAGATATTGCTTAGTGGTGTTCCATGTCTAATTCTCCTATTAATGAGTTTAACATGATGGGTTGTTTACGATGGCATTTCCAAGTCTTTTTCCTGAAGGAAAATGTGATTTTCTTGAGTGTAGAGCTAAAGATCTAAAATTACATGAATATGAAAAACATCTTATTCGCTACAAAAATGATAGATTTGGACGTCACAAACGATTCAAGTAAATATTAATTCTCTATTTGTTTGTTATTATCATTATTTATAATGTTTTTTATGACATTTAAGTAACAATGTGTCATTTATTTATAGGTATTATATCTATAATATCATTAGAAGGAGACAGGCAATGGAATCTATTGCTGTATTTTTAAAAAAAAATATTGTTGATGCACCCATAACTATTGAAGAACTATGAGAACAACTAAATAATGCTCCATCACATGTCATTGTTGATAATTTAATGAGATATGGTACATCCATTCGTGGTACACCATCTTATTGGAGAAAATGTAAAGCAAAGCTAACTGACATGGTGAATCAATTGGGAACACCTACTATCTTTTTTACTCTGAGTGCAACCAATCTCTATTGGCTTGAGTTGCATAATCTGATGAAAGGAGATCCACCTAAGAACTCATCTAAAATCAAATATTGGAGGTAAAGTAATATCATAGAAAATCCTCATATAGTTGCAAAGCTCGTGCATCGTCATCACATTGCCTTTCTTAAAACAGTTTTAATGAATGAGTTCCATGTTGTTGACTATTGGACATGATCTGAGTGGCAACATCGTGGATCTCCATATGTGCATGGTTTCCTATGGATACAAGGTGCTCCAAAGGTAGATGAGCTTGACCATAATTATCCTCACATCATGCGTAGGGCAAAGGAATTTTTTGATTCAATTACAAATGCATGGAATCCAAGATTTACAGCAAATGGACATCCAAATAATGTAAGTTCTCATTTATCTTTTCTATTCTTTACACAAATTTTTTTTTGCTGATATTTCTTAGAATATAGAGATATTAATTTCTCCATTGTTACTTCTTTCATTTTGTCTTCTCACTTAGGCTTTACGTGTAAATATGTTACATCATCCATGTGAGTTGACTGTTGAACAACTACAATGTATGGATCTAAAAATTGATTATGTTGATTTGCTTAATGTTGTTCAAAGACATACTGGATGCAAACTAGGTGCATGCTTACGAAAACATAATGGCAAAGAAGTTTGCAAGTGCCACTATCTAATCAAAATGTTGTATCATTACTATTTCCTCACCATTGCATTCATTTTTATTAGCAAGTAAAATTTAATTTATCATGGGAAAAAATATATAGAAATTCAAATTTTATATTGTTCCTTGGTCGTTATCTTTAGAATCAACTCTTCAAAGAGATCAAGAAAATAATAATGAGATTACTTATGTTCCTCGAAGAAATGATTCAAGGCTTAATGTTCATAATAGAATGATTCTTCAGACATGGAGGGCACATACAAATTTTCAACCAGTAATGTCACGATATGTAGTCATAAAATATATTGCAAAATATGCAGCTAAAATAGAGAAGAAATGACAATCTTTTTGTGACATGTTATTGCAAATTTTTGCATCAAGGGATCTTCATGAAGATGCTCTATCAATCTATAGAAGGCTCATTATGGATGCTACTGTAGATAGAGACATTGGTGCTATGGAGGTCTATCACATGTTGTATGAGCTTCCTTTGGTAAATAGTAGTCATGTTTTCCACACACTCAATGTTTCTTGACAAGTGTACAAAAAAGTTCAAATTAATTCAGATAAAACTAATGAAGTTGAAAACTACACAACTCTTATTAATATGTATCAAAAACGTCTGCTTTCAATGGAGCGTGTCTCATTACTACAAGCTTTTAAAGAGTACAATTGCAACATAAACAATAAGTCCAATCCAAATTGGAATGCATGTCACCCAAATCTAGATGCTATTGTTAGATATTATCCCAAGTTTCTCATCCCACCAAAGCAAGGAGAACAAAAATGGATTGAATACTATTGGGCTATGTTGTTATTACATTATCTATTTATAGATGTGAAGCGAGATCTTGGTTCTAATGATGAGGATATTGAAATGAAGTGGTTGTCTATTCAACATCTGTATGTAGCATCAGAGATTAATACTGAAGAAGAATTCCAATGAGCTTTGGAGAAAGAAAGACAATTTGTAGATGTAACTCCCATGGTACAAGATCATGAGGAATATGATTTTGAAATCCTCAACCATCATCTCTTATCAATAGGTTGTTTTCAGAGAACAGAAGTGAAGATGCTTAGGCTACAAGAAGTTGATAGAATGCATAACTGGACGTTATAATATCCAGGAGAGGATGTTGCAAAATTCGCTATAAGTTTTACTGCTAGCAATAAATCATCTCAGTCAATGATTGTTATTGATCGTGACTACAGTGCCTATGATTCTAATAACTTGGGTGTAAAGCAAAAGAAGTGCTACAATAAAATTGTAGGCCACATGATGTTTTCACAATCAACAGATGAAGTTGTTTCCCCTTTAAAAATGATTATCCAAGGAACATCTGGTACGGGAAAGTCATTTCTCATAGGTGTGCTTCGTAATGATGTCATAAAATACTGCAATGAAAAACATAATGCTTTACTTGTAATGGCACCCATAGGAGCTGTAGCATTTAACATTAACGCAACAACCATTCATTCCAATTTGAACATTGGAATAGATGCCTACAAAGAACTCTCTTCATCTGCAAAGATAAGTATGCAACATCGACTATCATAGGTAAGATATATAGTAATTGATGAAATGAGTTTTGTGGGAGGAAGATTATTACAAAACATTGATAGAAGACTAAGAGAAATTTTTTCAGAACATCACAATGAAGTTTTTGAAGGAAGATCAATTATATTGATAGGTGATTTGGGTCAGCTTCCTCCTGTGCTTGATGTTGTGCATTATGCATCCAAAAATCCAGATATTATAGGGGTTTGGAAATCATTTAATACATTTTTTGTTTTAGATGCAATTTTTTGTTAGTCTAGAAATGATCCTCAAAAACAAAGATTCAGGGAAGTATTAATGCATATCAGAGAAGGAAAACCCCATGATGAAGATTATAATTTATTGGCTACTCGAATGAATCTTCCATCCACTTCGAGTGCATTAGATGGTTTTGAAGAATCAATGCACTTATATTATAGAAAGGATAAAGTTCATTCACATAATAAGAAGGTGTTGCAAACAATGTAGAGACCTATTGCATTGTGTGTACCAGATACAGATCCCTATGGATTCAGAATCTTAGATGATGACAGTGATGATATAGAGTGATCTTTACTTATATGTGAAGGTGCAAGGGTAATGCTCACCGTTAACCTTTGGCCAGAAGCAGGATTGGTGAATGGTGCACTTGGCAAAATTCATAGTATTATGTATTATCAAGATAAATAGCCACTTGCATTACCATCGTATGTTATTTTTGATTTTGACTCATAAATTGGATGTGCATTTGATAATGGTAATCCTCATCATGTGCCAGTTATACCTGTGGTCCAAGGAGCATCTTGTTAGATACTGTTACGATTGGCATCAGCCATGACTATTCATAAATCTCAAGCAATGATACTAGATAAGACTACTATTGACATTAGTTCAAGAGAAGTTACGGGTATAACATTTGTTGCATTATCTAGAGTCAAGACCATTGATTCTTTAAAGATTCATCCTCCTTTATTTATGCAAAGATATAGAAAGATTTCAGATGTTAAACATCTCAAAAGTAGAATTGCACAAGAAGTTCATTTTTTGCAATTAGAGGATTAGGCATATTGAGTTCACAGTTATCGTTGTATTTTTCCTTTTGCTCAATGCTATTATACAGGTCTATAATGTTTGTTGCAATAATTTTGCAATGTATTCCTTCATCAACATATACAAAATATATAAAGTTTTATTTTAGCCAATTTATGTTTACTAGTATATATTATTTGGAATGAAAATAGTGATGATAACTTAAAAAATAAAAAATTAAATTAAATTCTACTCATAGCCCGCGAAACCACTACACAAGAGAATTTATGGGTCTAACATTTTTTGCATTATCTGGAGTGAAGACCATTGATTCTTTAAAGATTCATCCTCCTTTCTATGTGCAAAGATGCAGAAAGATTTCAGATGCTAAACATATTTAAAGTAGAATTGCATAGGAAGTTTGTTTTCGCAATTGGAGGATTAGACATATTGAGTTCATAGTTATCGTTGTATTTTGCCTTTTGCTCAATGCTATTATACAGCAATGTAATGTTTGTTGCAATAATTGTGCAATGTATTCCTTCATCAACATATACAAAATATATAAAATTTTATTCTAACCAATTTATGTTTACTAGTATATATTATTTAGAATGTAAATAGTGATGATAACTTAAAAATTTAAAAAAAAATAATTAAATTCTACTCATAGTTCGCGAAACCGCTACACAAGAGAACTTATGGGTCTAACATTTGTTGCATTATCTAGATTCAAGACCAT
The DNA here is from genome assembly GCA_015680685.1 of Gnetum montanum. Taxonomy (NCBI): domain Eukaryota; kingdom Viridiplantae; phylum Streptophyta; class Gnetopsida; order Gnetales; family Gnetaceae; genus Gnetum; species Gnetum montanum. The sequence continues at coordinate 45,763 of MNCI01017403.1, forward strand.
TGATTCTTTAAAGATTCATCCTCTTTTCTATGTGAAAAGATGCAGAAAGATTTCAGATGCTAAACATCTTCAAAGTAGAATTGCATAGGATTTTTTTTTTTTGCGCAATTGGAGGATTAGGCATATTGAGTTCACAGTTATTGTTGTATTTTGCCTTTTGCTCAATGCTATTATATAGCTCTGTAATGTTTGTTACAATAATTATGCAATTTATTCCTTCATCAACATATACGAAATATATAAACTTTTATTTTAACTAATTTATGTTTACCAGTATATATTATTTGGAATGCAAATAGTGATGATAACTTAAAAAATAAAAAAAATATAATTAAATTCTACTCATAGCCCGCGAAACCGCTACACAAGAGAACTTATGGGTCTAACATTTGTTACATTATCTAGAGTCAAGATTATTGATTCTTTGAAGATTCATCCTCCTTTCTCTGTGCAAAGATACAGAAAGATTTCAAATGCTAAACATCTCCAAAGTAGAATTGCACAAGAAGTTCATTTTGCACAATTGGAGGATTAGGCATATTGAGTTCACAATTATCATTGTATTTTGCCTTGGCTCAATGCTATTATACAACTCTATAATGTTTGTTGCAATAATTGTGCAATGTATTCATTCATCAACATATATGAAATATATAAAGTTTTATTTTAACCAATTTATGTTTACAAGTATATATTATTTGAAATGCAAATAGTGATGATAACTTTAAAAAAATTAAATTCTGCTCATAGCCCATGAAACCACTCCACTAGCTTAGATATATATATATATCTATCTATAAATTGGCGGAGATGATTTTAAAAAAGAAATGATGTTAACGAAGCTCAACTACTGGACGAGGTAACAAGATAACTAAAAATGGAATCACTCATCTCTCCTCTGTTTCTCTACCACTTACCCAATTTAATTTTACCCTCTCAATCAAGTTTGCTCTTTCTTTGTTTGTTCATGGCATTTTTGAACATTATTTATGCAAGAGATTTATTTCTCAAAAACGCCATGAACAAACAAAGAAAGAGCAAACTTGACCGAGAGGGTAAAACTAAATTGGGTAAGTGGTAGAGAAATAGAGGAGGGATGAGTGATTTCGTTTGTAGTTATCTTGTTACTTCGTCCAGTAGTCGGGCTTCATTAACATCATTTTTTTAAAAAAAATCATCTCGGCCAATTTATATATATAAGCTAGTAGATATGAATTTTCCATCTATGCCGTTGGGACCATGAGATCACAAGAAACATTTTCCATTTCAATATGCACTCCGCTAGGATCATTATTTTGTGTACTATTTTATTTTGCAATTAGTGAAATTTTTTAAGCATCTATATTTTTGTGGTTATGCAAAATTCTCTTTTTCATTAAATAAATTATATTTAATTATGTATGCAAGTAATATAAAATTTTGTTACATTGTATTACTATATTGTATTTATGATTCTAAATAACAATTTTTATCTATTTTACCACTTTCTTTTGAGTTAATAGTTTAAGGTTAAATCCATATCCTTGGGGTTTGGTAGCATCTCTACTAGTTATTTATAGGATATTTTGTGCATAATATCATAAAGAAAATATTATTCTTTAAAATTACACTAATATTCCTTTTCTTGAGAAGATATGTTAGGAGAAAGGCCATCAAGTTTATTTAAATAAATTTAAACCATATTGAAATCACCTCCAATAATTCAAGGAACATTAGGCAAAGATAGAAGATATTTCCAAACCTCTTATTGATCTTTCAAATTATTAGAAGCATAAATATTACAAAGTCCAAAGTCATCTTTTTCACTATGACAAATAATCCAAATAACTCTTCCAAGGTTGTCAAACCTAGAATTCAAAAATTTTCTGGTTCAATTTTTATTCATAAGAATAAAAACACATCCTTTATTAACTTCATGAGTAGCAAAATAAACAATGTAATTTTTAAAATGCATTTACCAAAAAAAACTAATATCATAAGCTAAAATTTTAATTTCTTGCAAGACAATAAAATATAAAGATAAATACTAGTTTGAAATAACATTTAGATGTGGAGAGGAGGCCCCCGCCCTTGATTTTTCAAGCTTAGCATTTGTCTCATTGTCCATGTCACTAGTAAGTGCAAAAATATTGTTTAATTAAAAAACATTTGGAATAGTAGTAGAAGTAGAATGAGAATGAGACATCCTTAGGGTTTTTAAATTGAAAGTAGTAGTTGTAGGCCTCTTCTTTTTATACTACACTGAGTGAAATCCATCCACATCAGTATCTTCATTACTAGTTCCTCTTGAAAATTTATTTTTTTTATAAAGAGGAATTCTCTTTAGGTATTAAGAGTATACTAGTACCTTTATAATTAAAAGGATTAGTAAAAAGATGAGAACTTGTTCAAAAAGATTTCATTTGTGCCTACTAAAAACTATCATTATTTGCCTTTTTTGAAGATTGTTGTTTCTTTTCCTCACGAACCACTTTTTTATTGCGAATAGGATAAATTTCAATAACATAGCCTTGATGATGACAATACCTGCAACATCCTTGTAAATTATAATATGTAATTTTTTGGGAAAAATACTAATTACCAACCTTGAGTTTTAATTTCTTTCTTCTTCTACTATAAATCAATCTCTATAAAATAACATATGTGTTGCACACTATCTAGTAATGTTTCTAACTCTATCTTCAGGATTATGCCAAAGTTACCAACAATTTTGCTTCCAACACTTTGAAAAATAAGAGGAAGATTTTCTAATTCAATCCAACAAATAATTTTAGAATAATGAGAAGAATATGGATCAAAATCCACTTTCCATTCCTAAGCAATAACAGTATTATGCTAATCCATAAAAAGTTTAACATCTAATGATTTCTTAACAATTTTAGAATTCATCATATTTACAAGAAAAAAATATTGAGAAAAATATTGGGCATACAAAACATTAATTCCATAGTGTTTAAGGATAACCTAAATCATTGGTTTAAAACCTTTATTAGGATGAAAAAATTTAATAACCTACAAAATATATACCTTGAAGTAATATCTTTTGACAAGGATTCATATAAATCATCAAGTAAAACAAAATCAAAAGCTTCAAAATTCTTCATAGTCTCTATAGTCTAAGAGACATTAGTATTTTCCATCTTCAAATTATTCCTCATAAAAAAATTTTACAAAGTAGAACTTTATAACTTATCATTACCCATTAGAATCAAACCCATAACTCAGAGCTTACAAATCAAGAGTCTTTCTACTAGTGACGAGTTGTCATCATTCACCTGCATCGATGTAATCCCATCAATGTGATCGCTTCAACACATGGTTTACCACGTTGACATGTACATGTCGACACAGTGTCTATTTTTGCCTATAAATGTGTATGCATCTGCTGCATGTATGACATCTAAACATTAGTTGCTAGCCAAAATCTTCCATTTTTTTTCTTCCTAGAGCTAGAATATTTTTTTTAAGTGCCTACAATAGGAGTGAAAAGTGTATAGATCTTTATTTGAGCATTGATGTACCTAAGCATCTTAGCATGAATGGCAATAAAGACGAGCTTTCTTCATAAATCGTGCACCACTTGAACTTAGCTTAATTTTTACTTCATGCATTTATTATTCATGTAATTTACTTTAATGCTTTTAAGTAGTTAATTCATAAAAAATAACTAACACACATAAGTACAACTACTTCAAGCATTTGTTAACACTTGGTAATCCCAGTAGTGTCTAATGCTTAGTAACCCAGTAGCATTGCAACATGTTTAGGATGAGTACAGAAAGTGGAAATGGATGCTTATGTTAGAACTAGTTAAGGATTAATTAGTTATCAAATTAATTAGACATTTAATTACTTTATTTTTTGCATTTACACGAATTACAAAAAAAACACAAAATGATAGAAATCATGCACCTTAGTTATACTTAACCATACCTTTACACTTCACAAGTGCAATTGAGAAGACAACAATCACATCCATTAGATTCACTACTTAGACCCAGTGTACTTAAAGAGCTAGAGTCTATGGAATTCAACCAAATCACTTAGTGAACACTAGTGATTCGTATGGTTGGACATAAGGACTACTCACTGCTCATCATTGGCACCATTGCCAAGGACTTTAGTTAGCTATGTGCGCTATTTAGGACAATAGTGAAATCACTAAGCAATTGTTGTAGTGATATTAATGATTCATCTTTTTGGAAATATTAGTATTTTAAGTCACACACATTATTAATTGAAAACATGTCTCCTTCACAAAGGATCAATAATGCATCATATGATGAGAACATTAGTAGGTGAAATGATAGGCTATATATTGAAGAGAATTGGAATGAACAACCTCAAGCAGGGGTTTCATATGCTCATTTCAACCTTTACTACACTCAAGAACTACGTTCAACTAATGTAGACAACCCTAGGGGGTGGAACTAGTCCTAGAGCAAGGAGGGCCTCAAGGCCTAAGACCTCCTCTAAATTTAGAAAGGATATACCAAGGGACCATAGGGAGAATAGGAGCCATGGTGATTCTCCCAATTCACCATCTTCGTCTTCCTCTTCAATGTCTAATTCTGGCGAAGATCAACGTAGGTATAGAAATAAGGATACACTAAGGGGTTAAGATGGAGCTAGCAATAAAAATCAAAAGTAAGATAAAAGACATCAAAATTAGCATAGGTGAAACCATCACTATCAAACAAGCAAAAATGGCAATTATCACAATGACATGTTTGATGAAAATGAACCCTTGTTGGTGACCAAGAGCATGACACAAATCTATAAGGTAGTTAGAATACCTCATAGGAATCAAAGGGAAAGCTACATCAAATAATTAGATATGAATAACATTTCTAGATTTGAGGGCAGCTATAATTCTGATCCACAAAGTCAACTACAATCCTTCGACAATGCCTACGCCTTGCAAAACATTGAAAATAAGTGACAAAAGCTTAAGCTCTTCCCTAGGATATTCATAGAAGAAGCTAAGGGTTGGTATAGATCATTGGAGAATCCATTGGTGGTCTACAATGCTTGAGCTTTTCAACAAAAAAATATCAAACCTATGAGAGAGTGTCTAATTTGAGAAAACAAATCAAAGGATGGAAGTAAGAAAACCATGAATCATTGGATGTGGCCTTGGACAAATATTATTCTCTACTACGAGTCATGGGTTTTCTCAAAAGGAGCAAATTCTCCACATCGTAGATGGGCTTGGTAACCAAACAAGGAAGACCATTGGGATCTACACCCAAGAGTGACTCTCTGAATTGAGAGCTCATTGAATACAAAGGCTAGTGGAAGAGGTGGTGAAAGAAGAAGGAGAACTATGTAAAAAGGAGAGTGTTGAGGAATATAACTAGGACCCAACTCTTCAAAATAAATGGTCCGTATCTATGATGAGGAAAAAGAGGTAGCTCTCAATGAGGTGACTTCACAACAAACAATGCCAATACAAAAGTCTATCGATGACCTTGAAGCAAGGCTAGATAAGATGTAGGAGTTGATGAATGATAAAGTTACAACTTATGTAAAAATTGTAGAGGAGAGGATAACACAAAAAGAATTAAGTAATAAAAATAAAAAGAGGAAAAAGAACCAAGAAACCAATAGGAACACTTATTAGCAATAGGAAAAATGGTTGTAGGTGAAAAGGCTATGGACTCAACCACAGAAGATGATGATGGATGTGACATTTACCTATATGACCAGCCAAAGGGCTATTTTCCAGTCATGTTACATTAACATGAGTATTAGGCTTTTGCTTTAAATCCCAAGTTCATACAAAAGCAAATGCCTAGGAAATTACCTTTCTCACAAGCTAAGTATAAACAGTCCTACAACCAACTATACTATCTTAGTGGGACTTCTTACCAACCTCAACACTATCATCAACTATAGTGGAAAAACCCACAGTCATGGGGGAGACCATCATCAAACCAACACAACCCTCACTACTAGCCAACCCCATACAAATATTATGTTCAACAACCTATTTTCCCAACTAGTTCTACATCCTCTACATCAAATCACTACTACCACCCTCCTGAATATCATCAACCCATAACATCTCCTACGGGATCACCATCTTGCACCTCTTATCCTTCTACACATCCTCATTACTCTTATACTTCCCTCCATCATATGCCAACATCAACAATGTAGGAAGAATTGACACCACAACCTCAATAGAAGAATGTCACTTATGTTGTGAACACACACAAAAATGATCATATTGGTAGATCTCTACAGCAATCTAGGAAACATCCCTTCTTTAGGATGGTTCTCACTCATGTAAATAAGATGCGTAGATCTACTATCTCATCAAAACTAGTACAACACCAATCTGGTGCAACACCCTTCCTTGCTAAAACAATGTCTCCCAATATTATGCAAGAGCCAACAATTGTTACCACCCCACCACAAAATGTAAAAGATAAACCTATCATTGAGGAGAGACAGAACATTCCATGCATTACTGGTAATAACAAAGGATGCAACTCTTGGTTAAAGGTTCAAAGTGTTCACTTAATTTCTACACCAACCCATAGCAAACATAAGAAAGAATAGTGTGTGCGAAACTAGGTCCACAAAATAGCCACTAAACCAAAGGATACCCAGTGGCTCACGAATGAGAATGCGAATGCCAAACTATTCAAACAATACATGAAAACATATAACCTAATTAGTGATTCTTGTCCTAGCCATGAACTTAGTCATGGGGGAGATGCCCCATTTTGAATCAAGAACTAATAAGTGCTTTTTCTTTTTTTTTTATACTATTTTTAGTATATTTTTCTCTTTCTTAAATATTTTACAATTTTTTCTATATTTTACTTTATTTGGTATGGAATGTTTCTTATGTTTTTCTTATGCTTTTCTTATGTTTTGCTTTCTTCTTTATTGTTGCCAAGACTAAGTGAAACTACAATTGTCAATTGATGGTGGTTTGTACTATAAATGTATTTGATTGCTAATGTCTAGATTCTATCTTTCAATTTATTGTTAATAACTAAGACATGGTTTCTTTTTCATAATGACAAGCAACGATCCCACGTCATCCACCCATCCATGAAACTTTATGGTGTTTCCTTATTTTGGAAATATGTTGTCCCTTATTAAATAAAACTTTTAAAAGAACTTGTGACCTTAGTCATTTCCAAACTTGGGAAGGATTAAATTGATCAACAAGGGTGAATTTCAAGGGAATTTAATGCTCTTTGTACCTTCCTACCCTCTTGGATGCATGAGTGTTTTCATGGATTTTTCACCATTCCACTGTTGACCAATAATAGGAAGTTTAAGTCTTTGCACGGTGTGGTTTCCATCCCAAAACTCAAAAATAATAATAATGAAAATTCAAAGCATATCCCTTAGACAAAATAACAAGCTACAAGCACTAGTTATGGGACTAGAAAGACATGTTACCCATGCTTGAAGGCCCCCTATAACTAAGGCTCATCCCACTTCCTGCTTCTTCTTTTTGCTATTTTAGGAATGGTGATTGATCTGTGGAGATGCTCTTGTGCCTTGAGAAGGTGGACTAGTCTTAGAGTGTTAATGCAAAGTCACTAAAAGTGATTGGCTTTAATTCGGGCTAAGAATGGATGTTATCAGGTTATATTAACCACAAAAAATCCATAAGGGACTTCATGTGACCACACTACGAGACTCTATTCCACTCTCTACCTCATCCACCTATGCTTTCCATATCTTTCCTAACTGCCTCTTTTCATGTTTTGTTCAATGTCTTAGTTTGATGCGTCAAAGTTCTTAGATAGTTTCTTTATTGATTTGGTCCTTAATTAACCATAACCATTAATCATCCATGGGGTCCATGGACTCCTTGGTTTGAGGACATGCAAGGGCATCAAGGGCATGATCCTACTATGGGGAGGAACACTTGCACACCCCTTGGTTTGACTAGTTAAGTTCCTCATCCCTTAGGAATTTCTGCATTCAAGTCTCTTATGCTCCACATTGGTTATGTCTATTTGTGTACTCCTTCATGGAATTTCTCTAATCATTCTCCCACTTAAATCTCCTTTTTTGTGAAATATCTAGTCCTCTTTATGCATTTATCATGTTCTAGGCTTCTTGGACTTCCTTTGGACTTCAATTTCATGTCAAAGCTCCTTGTTTATCCCTTATTTTTCAAAGTTAAAAATTCTATTTTCAGTCATGTCGATAGGATCCTCTTGACATAGTCAGTTGTGTTAATATGATCCCATTAACATAGGGCAAAAATTCTATAAATAGTGGCCAACACTTAGCAAATTTTTATCATTTTCTCTTAAACGGGGAGGGATTTTTTGGAATTTTCAAAGCCCAAAACCTTCCAAAGCCCATATATTTCCAATCGCTTGTTTGATTAGCCTTGTTTTTCATTCTTATAGATTCTGAAGGTGAGCTCTACATTGTGGGGGCCACAAACCTTAGGTTTGTGATGAAAAATATTTTCAATTTTTTTCTAACTCTCACAAGATTTAACTAATAAATTAACATTAAATCACTAATTTAAGATAGTTAAACCTTTCCAATGAACTCTAGCAAACATTAAAATGAAATAGCAATTAATAATATTAAAATAATCAAACCTACAATGGTCACAACTTAGCCAAGTGTAACTAATCCAAAGAGATAAGGTACTCAAGTGTTATAAAGTTACACACTAAACACTAATCCTTGCTCATATTGTGATTACAGATGGCACTAGGACCTAAGCATCCATAGAAAGAAGGATCATCCCAACTAAGGAATAAGTGACTTAAAACTAGAAGGGACCAATAAGAACAATCCTAGGAGAAGATAGCTAAGATTCATACAATGGGACCTCTTCAGGAGGAGCCTGAAGTAGAATCTGTTCATCAAATTCTCCAAGCTAAAATAGAGCAATTTCACTGGGATGAGGCACTAAGACCAAGGCCAAGCCTCGAGGTCACATTAACAGATGCCTGCCTTTGGCAAATTCAGTCTAGGGATATCTAATGTTCAATTCTCCAAGAATTGAATTTTGGTACCTTCTTAGACTTTTCCCCAGAAGATGTTAGAACATAGTTGCAGAGCTCTCCCATGTGCCCCATCATCACTTCTAGTGGGAAGTGGCACATGGGAGAGACATCTCTTTTGGAACAATAGGTAGCTATATGCCACTATGAAGATCAAGGACATTACTATGTCCTACTCAGTGGACGCCATCTCTTAGGCCCTCGAATTACCTGAAACTAGAACCAACTTGGCAGAGATCTCCATGCAAGTGGACCCAAAGGTCAAAAAAGGAGTGGATCCAATAGTGTTATGGAGTGGATCGTAAGGAGTATGACACACTCACAATGGCAAAACATGTCTATTTCAAGATAGTGGCCTACCACCTCAATCCAACAATGAGGCCAAGCAAGGTGACAACATTTTTTGCCTATGCATGCACCGCTCTAAGCAAGAAATTCCCAATGAACCTTCCATAATTGATCTATCTTGAGATAGAGAAGCGGTTCAAGGAAAACAAGCATGGGAGGAAGGCACTCCCCTTCCCATGCCTCATCAGAAAATTGTGTAAAAGGGGAGTGATGAGTGGCGAGGTACCCCTACACTCAACCATACGAATACGAGCGTGCATGCGGGATCCGGTTGAACTCCGCAGACTAAATGCCTTAACACCACAAGAAACACTTGGGGTTAATCATTCGTTGTCTTCCCAGGCTTGCTTGTAAGTGTCACGGTGTATGGTTAAGCAAGTCTGAGGTATGTGATTTTTTTGGTATTTTTC
>MNCI01017403.1:60995-80927 GCA_015680685.1 Gnetum montanum
TCCTTAGGTGAGTTGATTGCATGAGAAGAAGCCATTTCTAATGGTGTGCTAACTTTCACCGTTATTTATCTTTTTGATTAACTGATTAATCCTAAGGTTTGTTTTAGGCTCACAACGATGTGAGTGATATCCCTTATGTTCAATTGGCATAAAAAACACTTAGTCCCAGGCAACGGTGCCAATGATGAGTGGCGAGGTACCCCTACACTCAACCATATGAATACGAGCGTGCACGCGCGATCCGGTCAAACTCCGCAGACTAAATGCCTTAACACCACAAGAAACACTTGGGGTTAATCGTTCGTTGTCTTCCCAGGCTTGCTTGTAAGTGTCACGGTGTATGGTTAAGCAAGTCTGAGGTATGTGATTTTTTGGTATTTTTCGGTCTATCTTCTATGCTATCAGAGGAAAGGGTTGAGAAACTAAGCTAACTCTAACTAAGGTCCTAAGTCTAAGTTAACTAGCGTTAGCATCCGTTCCCACTTACCGGACACACCCTGAACTATGCAACTGTGGCTTGCCAAACGCTAATCGTTACTAGGATCACCACACGTAACGCAAGTGCTCAAAGTGGTCATACTAAGGCACCTATTTAGCTTAAGTGTGATAAGCAGCCGATTCCTTAGCTAGCCGTACACACCCATGGGTGCTCGTAACTAAGTCGTACTTATCACACGTTCTAGCCTAGCAATGAGTAGCTGATTCCTTGACTAGCCGTACACGTCCGTAGACGCTCGTAATCAAGTCGTACTTGTGCACACTAGCAAAGTAGTAAATAAACAATAATAAAACCATGTACTGCAAGGTTTATCCAATCAAGTTCGTCTTTATTGCCGTACACAACTTGGGTTCAGGTTACAAGCTGCTCGAATAAAGAGTCGTTCACTCTAGGACTCCTACTGCGGGCACATGGGAAAAATTCTAACTCTGGAGGGATCAATCTGCCAGAGCTTCGCTACTTCTAGCCAGGATTGGGAAATGAAGGGAGTGCCGCCTCTTATTTATAGATATGACGGCGGACCGCGATATCGCGTACGCGATATCGCAGGGGAAGACGCGATATCGCGACACATGCAGGTCACGTCTCATCAGGGAGGAATAGCCTACTATTCCAATGATAAACTTAGATTTGCTCCTACCACCTCTTATGTGGAAATGATGAAAGACAATGTCCCTATCATAATGAAAAAGGAGGAGCATCCACCACCACCACCCACTCATGAAACAACACCAGAGGCTCATGCTTCCATGGAGCACATGTAGAAGCTCCATGACCAATTCTTATAGTGGTAGCAAGTAGGACCAAGTGGTAATTCATCTATCTACCAACCAACCTTCAATCATTTGAATGAGGTAACGCATACTATAAGCTGGTTAGAGGACATAGCATCAACTTTCTCTACCCAAAGAACGTAGGCACCTACACACTCAAATCTTAGTGCTGGTTTCCATTCCTAAATAACAGTAATTTCTAGAAATCTCTAGAAACATCACTACCTTCTCAATGCACCTAGAAGAAGGCAATGGAGCAACTATTCTTGTGATGTAGCACCAAGGTCAGGAAACAATAACTAAGGTGGTGGCTAACCTAGTGGGCAAAGCCCTTAATGTTCCTACAACATTTGTGTTGAATAGTGCTACATGTAGAGATGTGCAGATGTCTACAAGAGCACCAAGTGGAAGATTGAACATAGCCCAACATGAGGAGCTATTGGAATGACCAGTGGAAACCTGATAATCAATTTTGGACATCTTTGACCTTTTGGATGACATCATTACTACCTAGTCGACACTATTAGAGGTAAATGGCAAGTATCTCATTGCCAATGCCCAACTTGAGGTAGTCACAAAGCAAAATCATCACTTGGTTGCTGAAGTTGCAGAGTTGAGAGCTTGCCTCTCTAATCCCATAGTACTCAACCAAGCTATAACCAGGGATGAAGCTTTTTAGTAGCTTCAATCTAAACTTCAAGAGGCTAAGTACATCAAGGAGTCAACAATCTTCAACCAGTCATTAGTGGATATCACTATCTACAACTTTTAGAAGAACTTGTTGAAGGTTCATTAGGAGAATGCAATTTTGAACAAGGATAATCATTGCTTGCATAATGTTGAGCTCCAGAAAGAACAAATGGTTGAATACATGAGACAATAGCAAGAGAAGCTTGCCAAGGTAACCATGGATCTAAGGAGGTTGGTAGCTGAAAATTCTAATCTCTCGATGGAGAAGGTTCGTGCCCTTCACTAGAAATCTACAATTGAAATCGCTGCCTAGAAGAACAAGGCCCTTAAATTCGAAAGGGTTAAAAACCATTATAGAGACCATGTTGGCCTTCAAAAAGAAATCAAATTGACAAAGGTAAAAGTGAATGAGGCCCTCCAGCAACTCCAACAAGGAGGCGATGTGTGGTAGCCCACCTTTGATAGATTGAAGACATACAACAAGGTAGAAATCCACTTCAAGGAGCTGCAGATCAAGGAGATGACAAAATACATGGAGCTCACCAACCTCTGATATGCAAACTTGGAAATGCTGACTACCAAAAGGCCATAGTTAGATTTGGAGAAGCAAGTGGCCACCTCATACTTGTTGTATGAGGCAAAGTTCAAGCATCACAAGGAGACCAAGTAGAAGCTAGAAACAACAAATGCTAGACTTGATGTTCCTAGATAGCACTTTACCAATCAATGATCAACAATTGAGAACCTAGCATATAGATTGAATGACTACCAAAAACTGCATAACGTTGTCAAGGCGTTTGATGTGAAGCAAAAATAATTCACAGCCTAGTTTGTCAATATGAAGGAGCTATTCCTTGCAATGCCCTATCCGTGGGATATTCCCGTACCAACCCACATTAGTGATGTTTTGTGAACCATGTACAAACCTTGGAGTAAGGAGAAGAAGATGAAAGCATTGTTGGATGATTTCCATCTTCTACTAGAAGTCATAGCTACACCTAAATAGCCACAACCACCGCATGCACTAGAGGCAAAAGAAGGTTCTTTAACACCTTAGGAACCCCCACCACCTAGGATCGTTTGATTTTCTTCCTCGTCTTCAAGCCACCAGATGAGTTGTGATGTTAGTTTTTTTCATGGTGTTCAATTTTGTTTTCATGAACACCAATTTTTATAAAAATTGAAAATTCATACACTTGGGCACTTAGCATTTGTTTGAGTTAATTTGTGTGTCAATTAGTTAGTCAATAATCTCATACTTGCCCAAAATTTTATAAGAAAATTTTTCCTCCTTTTGTTCACTTGAGGATAAGTTTTCATTCAATTATGAGGGTATGATGAGTCATTGTCATTCACCTATGTTGATGTGATTGCATTGACACATGGTAAACCATGTTGATGCATACGCGTCGATGCAATGTCTATTTTCATCTATAAATGTGCATGCATCTACCACATTTATAGCATCTTAACATTATTTGCTAGCCAAACTCTTGCATTTTTTTCTTCCTAGAGTTAAAATATTTTCTAATTGCCTGCAATAGGAATGAGAAGTGTACATACCTTTATTCGAGCACTGATGTAACCTAAGCACCTTAGTGTGAATGGCAATAAAGACGAGCTTTCTTCATAAACCTTGCAGCACTTGGACTTAGCTTAATTTTACTTTATGCATTTATTATTCATGCAATTTACTTTAATGCTTTTAAGTAATTAATTCATAGCGATTAATTAACACACATAAGTATGACCACTTCGAGCATATGTTAACACTTGGTAATCCTAGTAGTGCCTAACGCTTTGTAACCTAGTAGCATTGCAACATGTTTAGGATGTGTACGGAAAGTGGGAATGGATGCTTATGTTAGGACCAATTAAGGATTAATTAGTTATCAAATTAATTAGACATTTAATTACTTTATTTTTGACATTTAGGCAAATTAAAGAAAAATACAAAATGATAAAAATCATGTGCCTCAGTTACACTTAATCATATCTTTGCACTTCACAAGAGAAATTGAGAAGACAACAATCACTTCCATTAGATTCACTACCTAGACCCAGTGTACTGAGAGAGCTAACGTTTGTGGAATTCGACCAAATCACTTAGTGAATGTTAGTGATTCGCATGGTTGGGCGTAAGGACTACTTGCTGCTCATCAACTAGGCTAACATCATCCAAGCTAATTTCTTACAAAACCCTTCAATTAACTTCAAGCCCTAGCACAAATATCAACCCTTATGATCAAATTTCAAATGAAACATGTAATTCATCTAAGAACCATATGAGAAACTTAGTTGATAGAAAAATTATGTGAACTCTATAAGAAACTTGTGAATTAATGAGAAATCATGTGAGACTATGTATGTGAGAAATTGTATGAGAATGAATCATGGAAGGGATTCACTTCTCAATTAGGAGAGCCATGTTTGCAAGAATACAAGAGAGAGAGAGAGAATGAAGCTAGGAGAGCTTCAAAACATATAAAGAGAACTTGCATATACTCAAATGAATGAAAGGGGAGCTCTTCTTCTATCAAATGCAAATGTTCTTGACAAGTATAAAGGATAGTTCATCCCTAATAAATTGTGTTTTTCAATGCTCCAATATCGGGGTGGCCATAATATTAGGTACATGATATCAGGTATGCAATATCGTGGCCCAATATGCGATATTGTACATTTGATATCGCAGGGTTACTCTCGGGTCTATAAATACAATGCCCAGGCACATAATTGAGAGTAAGTTTTTGGCAGTCAAGTAGCGAAACTCTTGCAATTTGTTCATTTGAGATTTAGAATATTTTTCAATGCCTGCAACAGGAGGTCTAAGTGTGAACAGATCTTTATTCAAGCATTGATGTACCTAAATACACCAGTGTGTTGGCAATAAAGATGAACTCTTTGATCCATTCCTTGCAGCACTTAAGACTTTCTTTCTTATGCATTTATATATTGTGATTTCATGTAATTTACATTAATGTTATTAATGTAGTAATTAATTTTGATCAATCAAGCAAATAATTAAAATACACAAGCACGGCCTCTTCAAACATACATGTGACACTTGGTAACTTAGAAATGATTAGCATTTGAGAACCCAGTAGTGTTTACACAAAGTTTAGGATGTGTCCGGGAAGTGGGAACAGTTGCTTGTGTTAGGCTAGATTAGACCATAGTATACTTAGCAATTAATCACTCTTACTTTTATTTTCATCTTTGTTCTAGGCGAGTAATTTCATAAAAACACAAAATAATAAAAATCTTACACCTCAGTCACACTTAACCATACAATTGCATTCCACAAGTGGGACTAGGAAGACAACGAACTAACAACACACATGCATTGTTTAGCTCTAGTGTACTTAGTAATTATAGTCTGCGAAATTTGACCTGATCACACGTGAACACCTGTGATTCTTATGGTTGGGCGTAGGGGTACCTTGCCGCTAATCAATCCCTATTTATACAGATTTTTCCCTTTTGGCATTGGCTCTACATGAAGCTTCTTCGGCATCTCCTTTTAAAAAAAAAATTTCTCTCTCAACTTATCCTTCTAGTATGATCTTCAACTTCAAAATAAAAACACTTGCAAATCCCACATGATGTAGACATGAAAGCAAAGACTACTACCGCTACTTATACTTTACTCAACATTCAAAAAAATGACTATGTAGGAGTATGGATGGAAACCACACATTAGCACCATTTCTAATAGGTTCATTGTTTATGCTTTGTTTTTTTTCTACAACTTAACATTCAACATCATATAAAATATAGCATAATGTAATATCTACAAAATGTTGCTAAAAAGACATCATTTGAAAAAATGAAATCAACATCACTATCAATTTGTTTTTCTTTTCTTTTTTGAAAATAATCCATGTCAAAGTTCTTTAGCAATATTTTCATGAGCACCTCCCTATAATGGAGGAGAACCAAGCATGATAGCATACATCATGCATATACCATAGTCCATCGTAAAAAAATTTAAGTAAAAAATTTTAGTTGATATTGCAACTGCATGCCATTATCATATCTAAATGGATAACATTGAAATCATTTTTTTATTTTATTTAATCAAGTGTTCCTAGGTCCCACTCTTGCCTGCCCATAGGCTAGGGTGGGACCCCAGGACATGTAAGCATGAATAATGATGGTCATTGAATATGCAAAGGGCATGCTTTTGAAAAAATTGTAGATATAATCACAAAGTAAACTATAAACATTTGTAATGTAGTAGAAGAGAAAGCATTTAGATAATAGAACATTGATATCTCATCCATGATTGACAACTTTAATATATAATCATTTTAGAATATTAACTATGCAAGAAACATGCTTTGGTTTCCAATCCCAATCAGTATCTTTTCCTATCAAATAAAAATTGATTATTAAATTTATTTATTTATTTAAAGAGAAGATAACTCCAAGGTAATAGCACAACCCTATCCACACACATGAGGATGTAACCCACTAACAAAAATCAATTGTTATATTTAGGTGGTAACTTAATAATTTTCACTCGTGATTTGGCCGAGAGGCCAATAAGTCTTGCGCAATGGGGGAGGGGGAGTGTATCTTGTCGCCCTCCACGTCACACGCCACGTAAGATCCCATGATGGGGATGTGGAGGGCGACAAAATACACTCTCCCTCCCCCATCGTGTGCAAGACATATTGGCCTCTTGGCCAGAATTATAAATATATAACCAAACTAATGATAACCTTGTGCGTAGTTTATTCAACCTATAACTATCATATCCTAATCACATAATCCTTTCTGGAATCAAGCACATGGTACATGCTATACTATACATGGTATTCTCTTTGCCACGGAAGCTTCCCAAAACTTAAACCATACAAGCCCACAACCTCCCAAGAAGTTGATGCGAGTACGGAACACAGCATCCTACCAAGTCCAATCGACCCTTCCCTCGTATGACTGAAGTCATGAAACCATTTATTTCCTCTAAATCATCGATGATAAGAGGGGAAAAGTGGTACTCATGCCGCAATTTAATTCAAACCCCTGACAAAATCAAATACGTTGCCTGACTTAGCGGCAAACATAATAAAGAATAAGAAGTAACACAAGCGATAACAGCAGCACAAATAGGAAATTAAAACGTACCAAACCGATTAAGCTTTTGTGATATCTCTGTAACTGGCGTGCGTGGCTAAGTTTGAAAACCATGCACATATATAATTTAATTATGCACGACAAAGTCACCGGCATGACAAATTTCCAGGGAATGGTCCAGACCCACAATTACACCAAGGTCACGGTAAAGTTTTTTTAATTAATAAATAATTTTACAGCACGCTGGCCCAAATCCCACAACTCCTTAGAAAAATAGGAAAGGAAGATGGTTGGCAATTCGTAACAACTAGATGAGCAATAACTTAATAAATAGGGACCACACGCACACCGTGCCATCCTTGAAATCGTCATTGATTTTACAAGTAATAAAACTTCAAGAGGATTAGAACTTTCCTATTGACTGACACTGTTGCGGATTGATTAACAAACGCGTGGCAGAGTTGGGAGGAAATTTGGAAAATCATGCAATTTGTACCGCAACAGATTGGTTGTTGTTGTTGTTGTTGAGGGTCCAAATTTCTTGCGTGAAAGTTGCGTCAAAATGTGAAAATACGAAAATCTGAACACAGTGCCATCCTCCTTCTGCTTCTTCTTCTGACGTTTCAGATTTGACCAAAGATACACGATATTTTCGGTCTTTGTTGTTGTGTGGCACGAATCGAGAATCCTAAAAAGTTCTATGCTTTTCTGCTAATATTACCTGGTCTTTGGGGGCATTTTTTTTCTTCGTCAGCCTCGCTGCTGCTGCTGCGGTACAGGCGGCCGGCCGCGATGACCAGATCTTCCAAGTTAGAAATTTTACACAAATTTTATGGGTCGTTCTGCAATTGCTTGTCCATGTCGTACATATCTGTGTTTGTTTTGCCAGTTGCCCAGCTTTTGCGTTTTCATCTTCTTTGTCTGGGGGTGATCCCATAGTTTCTTGACATGACGGAGCTGTTTCGCTGTTTTGGCTACTCTGCTGCTTCTGCTTCTTCTTCCAAGCCGAAGAAGCACAAATTACCACAACTGGAGAAAGAGAAAGCAGAGGAGGAGGATATGCCGCTCTGGCTCAGATGGAAGAGCCATTTCAAGCATAAGACGAGAAAGAAAATCATGGCCCAGAAGAAGGCAGATGAATTTGGGTTTACTCAGACGGAGGTGCCTTACGCCGTTGAGATTTCTGAGATCTGTGAAAATGGAGAGTCTCAGGCTTTGGTCAAGATTTTCTCTGTCAGTAAAGAGCCGCCGGAGCTCGAGCTGGAGCTGCAGCAGCAGGACGGCCGCGACTTGAAGAGCTTGGATAGACTTTCATGGCGGCAGAGAGTGAAGTCGTTTCGCATCAGAAAGGTATGTGCATAAGCTGTATAAATCCTCTGGAATGATATTTGCAATCGAGGCATGAATTTTCAACCCATTGCAAACCAGTTGCGTAATTAAGGTTCTATCTTCAAGTCAATGCTGCTCATACATTGCAATTCCAAATTCGATCACTGCTAATGGGCTTTTGCCGACTGCGGAACATATTTAGTTTCTTAAAATTAAGGTGTGATGATTCAAGCAAGTTCGCTGGAATACGGCCCTGTGATAACTGACAGGTGCAGACCAATTTCAATTCTAAGGATAGGGACCATGACATCCAATCCAATCATGAAACAGTGGAATCGCACTCGCACTTAATTCGAGGTTCATAGTTGCTTCAAGTCGCTGTACGTAAACAACGAAACAATAGACTAATGATTTGAAACACCGACGTGCAATGCAAGAGCGATCATGAATTTCCCTCTTTTCGTAATCTGTTTCAGAGTCAGTCATAACGATCGAACATTTATCTTGGAATTGAATCTGCTTGTTCTAATCGACTTGTGATACCACGTTTGCAGTTTCAAAATGGCAAGGTGTCGCAGGATCCTCTGAGGCCACCACCGCTGCAAAATCAAAATCGAAATCGAAATCCAACGCAGCAAATCCCACGCCAAAAACTCACTTCCACAGTGCCTGCCCTGCAACAGCAACCAAAACAACCCACAGCCAACAAGAAATCCAAATTTCTCGGTAGAAACTGCTGCAGCGCACCGGCCACGCCGGTCAAATCCCGGCAGCAGCAACATTTTGCATGCAACAAAAAATCCACCGCCGTCACAGTCAGCGCAGTGGCTACGCCGGTCAAAGGCGGCGGGACGGCCGAAACCAGTACGGAGGCGACCACGGGAATTCGAACAGACGCGGCGCCGGCGCCGGCGGTGTCCGTCAACCGTACGGAGGCGGCCGCCGGGAGGCGAACCGACGCGGCGCAGTGGGTGGCCGGGAACCGTACGGAGGCGACCGGGAGGGCCGGTGGTGGGGTGTGGGCGCTGGTAGTCATTGTGCTCTGTTTGGTGTTCGCGGACCGCCTGGTGGCCATAATGTGCACGTGCGCGTTTTGGTATCTGACACGGGCTGCGGCGGCGGCTGCCCGAGGTCGCGCGCGCAAGGCGACGTCGGCTGCTCCCGGGCAGCGGCAAAGGCTGGCGCTTGACCGCAGCTTGAGTGACGTAAGCTGCGTTGCCACGTCAGCGACGAGGGGGAAGCAGGGGGAGGAAGATGAACGGGCGGCAATTCACAGGAAACAACGCGTTGTCATGCAGGGCTTGTTGCAGCGGCCGCGTCCACACGGTTGAGGGTTCGATCCCTTCCGCGTTCCCGTATTCATTTATGACTTCGTGAAACGGCTGTGTCGCGTCTATTTCGTTTGGGACGGAGGTTTTGAGTTCGAACCGGCGCCCTCCCTCGCGGATGCGGATTGTTGCTTGGTTTGAACTTTGTTGTTTGATGGGCTGTCCCACACGTCAAACTTGGTTGACTTGGAGGCGGCTGGTTCGTGATGGAAAACGGCTACCGTGGCTCCAGGTCTAGCCCTTGTAATTTTTGTTTTTTAATTCATAGTTCTAGGTGCAGAATTGTGATATGTATTTTTTTAAAAATTGTAAAGCGGTTTCTTCGTTCCAAAGAAAGCCATAAAGTCGGCATTGAGTTGTTATTTGGTGGTGACTTTGGGGGCCATGCAAAACTTAGAAGTCCGGGAGGGGATATCGATCCGTGTGTAGGGACAAATCCTAGTCTCAGTGAACTTGCTACGTTGACTTGGGCGATTGCAACGATAGCAGCTTTTTCTCATGGGATAGGATAACAAATACAGGAAAAGCACTCTTATGACATCATATTCATAACCAAATATTTGAGGGTAACTTTTAACTGCATTTCTCCCGTTTGTACGGTCCATTTTCGTGCCCTGTTAATTTTAAAAGAAGCTATAAAGTCCTCTTTTTGGCGGAGAGGTCAACCTGCCTTCTCAATCATGGTAAAATAATTTTATCTTTCTAACCCTAACGGTAAGCCTTTTTGGTCATGTTTATTTTTTCCCTTAGACTTTGCCATGGTTAATAAATAATTATCATCATAACCCTAGGATTAGAGATGAACTTTTTCATGGGGATTATTATTTTGGTTGGAAATTTTATGATGAGGCCAACTACTTTGTAACCTAGACTTTGCCCTTGGCATATTAATTCTTAGTGAATCAATTTGAGACTTTTTAATTTGAAAAATATAAAAATTCTCTCGGCCAAATAATAGATATATATAATAAATATATAGCTAAACTAGTTAATAATTGAGTTGAGGATGGTATTGTGGTGATAAGTTTTTATAAACTCCATATTATCAACTTAATTTCAGTGGAGAGGCAAAATCTTATAAATAAAAGATATTCTAAAATAGGTGTACTTCAATAGATACAAGTCAATATAATTTAATACATTTAGTTTAGTCAATTAAGCCACTTAGTGTGATTCTTTTAATGATTAAACAATTAAGTTAGCAAAGCAAAGATAAACCAAGTTAATAAGATAAATATCTCTGAGTGTGGTAATAGTGGAGTAGCCTTGAGGTTGGACACTCTTGTTTAGTGGGTCACATCTACCCTATTGTAGTGAGGGGATTGCCCAACCACTCTGCATATCCATTTGCTCAAAAAATAAGATACATAAGTTTACTACCCTATGTGTGTGTGTGGGTGCAACCACTCAAAAGAGGTTAGGCTTCTGCTCATCCACTAGCCCTCGAACCTTACCTTGGAAGGATGAGCATTGAGCTTCTAGGTGATGATCTTTTAATATGCACATATATCATAAGTTGAAACTTTGTTATATTTCAAGCACTAATGATTATTAACCATGTTCTACCAAAGTATCATGTAAGATTTTCCTTTTCATGTTGTTTTTTTGGTATTTTCTATTCAACAATGTAAAACATGTGATGTACTTAAAATATTTGTTTCTTATTGTTAATATTGTTTTTATGGTTTTACCCTTGTCTTTGCCCCCACCCCCATCCCTCCCTATCCTTGCCCCTACTACCCTTCATGTTAGTTATATAGCCTAGGTACATGCCAAAATTTTAACTCTAACCTATCATTAATATCATTTTATGAATCTCAATGTGATATTAGTGCATGCTTTAAGAGATGAGATAAGGTATAATTCCATTACTAGGAGTGCTTAGTAGGGTAAGTCATTCATCCACTAGGAGATTATTAAGGAAGTTTAGCCTACTCATCATGCTATCCTTCTCATCTTGGTCACTTTAGTCTCTATCAATTGGAGTGAGGCATTACATGTGTTTCAAGGTTGGGTGTACAATAGCTATAGGATAGAGGAGAAGGATTCAGGTATCAAAGAGTGCTGATCTTTTTCTCCAAGAATCCTAGATAAGGGAACCTTGGGAGAGTCAAACTCCAACTCTTGACATTGTGTATAATACATCTCAACTACATTTGGTGTGCTTATTACTTCATAAATGCTCAACATTCCATTTAGTTTCTATTTACCATTTTATGAGATTTTACTTTAGGTTCATTTAGCATTAAACATTCACACAAGTTTCACTTATTGAAACTGGAAACTAACTTTTTATTTTTGAATTTACAACCAACACCCTTTGGATATAGTCAACCTTATTTTTTCCCTTGGTGTAAAGCTTGTATATCTCGTTGTGGTGGCTTGCAATTGAACTTATGACTTACCAAATTTGTAAAAATGTCACAATGCAAAAGGTTAAGGATTAAGCTATAAATTCTAATTCCTAATCTCTAATGACCTTAATGAAAGGTGCTTCAATTGGTATTTTGTTTAACAAGTATTATGCATGGAAAAGGTTATTATTTTATGTTGCATTTATAGAATAAACTTAAAAGAATGCCTTAACATGTCATTCATTTTTAAATATTGACAGACTTCCATTCTTCCTTTTTATGTTAAGTTCATGACATATATCTTTTCATTAAACTTGCAAAAGGCGAGGGAAACTTAATTCTAGTAATATATTCTAAAGCTGATAATTTGAAACCATTTTATTTGTAGAGGAATCTTAAATCCATTTCATTGAGCAAATTTTAATTTGTGATTTATCTAGAACATAAACACCGTTGAATTACTAATCACTGTCTAGCCAAAATTCAGCTGGGATTCACCTGTCGGTGGCATGGGCTTCGTGACCATCATCCAAGCCTTATCCTTAAAAAAATAACAAAAACGTGCACCACCTGCCATTTATTAAATCTCATACCTAGCATAGGCACTGTTTAGGTAGAGCTACAAAGAGGTAGCTACAGGTTTGAAAGTATATCCAAAATAACAATGCTAAATATCTTACCAACTCATGAATTGGATAATTATGTGCCTGAAAAGTGAAAATATATTATGTTTCAATTTCATATATCACGGGCTGGTGTCATATTCGCTAGCACCGATCAGAAAAAAACATTCTATCAAAGTTGGTAACTGTTTACTGGGTTTGCGGTCTCTTTCGGTAGGAATAAATTAATCATGAATTTTATATTATAAGCGGATGCATAGAGCAACCGCCTTTGTAAACGGGGAAGGTGATGATTAATGTTCAGAGGCCTTGCTCAAAATATGGAGTCAACTAAAAATTTCGATACGTGCACAGACGAGGTTGCTGTTTTGTTCCTTCTTCTGTGGTGGTATCTAACGCACAGACGTCTGGAACAGCAACAACATTCATTTAATTTGATCGCTACAGTGGCAACTAACAACCCAAAGAGTTTTAGTTTTTAAAACCCATTTAACTACTTCTTCCCCCTTTACGTTTTGTTGTCTTTGCTTGCAAAGCAGAGGAGATGGATAAGAAACACAGGAAACGCATGCAGTTGACTGCACAGGAATTGTAGGTGAAGTGTTCCATGGAAATTAAAGTTATGGGGTTGGTTTTGCATTCAATGAGCAGACTTCTGGCGTGGCATTTGTTTACTTACTAGGGCGATCGTGGCTTGACGCTATCGGAGATTTTTATCTTGCATGAAACATGGCGCCGTTGCTGTCTTGGTTGAGAAGCAAAAGCACATGCCCATGGGGTTTGATTACTTCTTTTTTACTCTCTCTTTTCCAGTATAAAATTTAACGTCTGGTTTCATCTTTATCCCTTTTCGTCGTTGGAGGGACAGTGGCCTGTGGTTGAAAGAAGCTTCAACGATTTTTGTCACGAGAATTTCGTTTACTCAGACGTGCGAAGAAACACTTGCATGATCATCTCATAATTCTGGTTAAAATTCATATAAAAGAAATAGGTATAGCTGTATAGTTTCATGATCGTCGAGCAAGATTATCTGGAAAGGATAGTGAGAAAACTTATTTTAATGGGAATAGGTTTTCTTAGCCTCGTGGAACCTAAATTCGGTATGAAGTGGGTTTTTCCGTGGAACTTGCAACCTAGAAATATTTGCTAATGATATAAATGAATGCATTGAGATTGTTTTCATTAACTTTGCCAGTATTGGGCCTCAATTTAGATGTGCAAGGATGAGGTCCACGACGTAACGAGCTGTAGAAACATGGTAACTCTCATAAATGATCTCTGTTTTCGACTTTGAAGAGGCTAAAATGATCTTAAATCCCATGCATGAGCTCTATGTTAAATTTCTTAAAGGTTGCAGAATCCACGTATGCGAATCCCATGAATGAGCTCTATTTCAGATTTCGCATTGGCTGCAGCCTACACTACATGTAAAGCACAATAAGTACAAGCTCCTTGTTATAAAACAAGTTGAGAAGGGCTTTTGATGATGAATGGATTCCAAATCCATCCACTCAAGCCGAATGAATGCAAACAAAGATAAGCCCCTAAATGAGAAGAAAAAAAGGAAAGAATGTGAAATTATCACTCAACTAAGCATAAGATAAATATTAAATTACATCATACAGAAGAGCATAGCTTAAATCAATATTTTTAAGGATGGGAAACTCTCATTCTTTCTAATATTATAATACAAAACTCAAATGACTCAATCACCATAAGCTTTTTTCAGAAACCTTTTACTTGGACTCTCTTTTTGACCTTCAATTTTAGCCTTTCATCTTACGAAGTAGTTGGACATTCTTGATAGCTTCTGTTGAACTTTCCATACTATCTTGACTTTCAAAAATGTCTTTTTGGCTCACAACAACCCAATTGTGATCCTTTTACAACCTGCAAAATCTTAGAGAAATTTCTTAAGAGTAAACAATTTCACCCTAGTCCCAATCTAACCATAACTCATGGTCATGACCACAATTTGGCCTTTGCTTGCATCAATTGACCCTAAACCAACCACAACTTTTGATGATCATAATTCACTTAAAAAACACTAGTTGTAACCTAATGTGACTTGTAATGATAGATTGCAACTTCACTATGATGCATGATCAACTCATGAAATTTACAAAAAAATTCAAAACCAACTTGATTACTCCAAAGAGAGACACAAATCTAGACCATACTACATATTTCTAAATAACATGTTTTATATTTTGAGGGATGGATAGTTGTCAAAACCTAAACAATGAGGTGTTAGCTTAGTGGTAAAGACTCTTGATTTGAAAGCTCAAGTCATGGGTTCGATTCTGGTGGACTATATATCTCAGGGTGTACATATGTTTCACTTATTTCAGGTTCCAATGCCCCCATTATTTTCAAGTTCCTCTGCAAGGCTAGATAGAGACAAGAATAGCTTTACAAACCATTGAACCTTATGTACAATCATATTTCATACCCTCTCATACTTGGAAAGACATTAATAGTTGATAGGTTCACAAGGAAAGACTTATGTTCTAAGTTCAAGTTTTATTTCAAGTACAAATGATTATGCACCTAGTGACATAGGGTAAGTGGTCAAGACACTCATCTCTTGGTTGAGAAGTTGTGGGTTCAATTCTTACCTTTACTTCCAAGTGTGGTAATAGTGGAGTAGCCTTGTGGTGGGACCCTTTTTGTTAGTGGTAATAGACTGTGCTTCTAGCTTTGAGTTTTCTTCCCTATAAAAAGTACAAATGATTATTAATTTTATTCTACAAAAGTATCATGTTGGCTACAAAGCTTCTCTTTGTAGATGATGTAGCCTTGATTGCAAAATTAGCTATAGGCTTAAATTATATGCTTCAAAGTCTCCATGACTACTGCACCATTTTTGTATGAAAGTTAATATTGATAAGACTAAAATTCTAGTTTGTGGTATGAGAAATAGAAATTGCAATTTTTCCTTGGAGAAAAAAGACTTGATATATGTAAATCTTATAAATATTTGGGTGTTGAATTTGCTAGGAATTATGGTTGGAATATCCTTATTGTTCAAAGGATTTTAAGTGACATGCAAGCTTTATTTGCTCTAAGAAATAATTGTAGTAGGAAGCAAATTTTAGCATAGGAGATTAGAAGGACATTTTTTTGTTGTCTTGTTCAACTTGTATTATTATATGGGAGTTGTGCATGGGGACCTTCTCTTTTCACACATAACTCGAAAATATTAGAACATTTTCAAAAACAATTTCTTGTATGTGAATTTCAAGTGAAAATGCAGACTTCTTAGAATATCTTACTTTTAGAAGCAGATCTACTTCCTCTTGAAATTGAAGCCCTTTATCAATTTATTGCTTTTACTCAGATGTTAAGTCACATGGAGGAAGTTGATTATACTAAGGAGATAATGAATGTTGTATAAGAAAATATCTAGTTCTATCAAGGAAAATTATAGCTTTAGTGATGGAATATTGTAAGAGAGAATCTTCCTTTCAACAAAAGGCTTTTTTGGAAAACCATAAAAGAAAAAGTCTTAGCTAAAGTTTGGTTAAACATGTTAGGAAACAAGAATTTTTATTTACATTATGTTAGAGGAAGTTTGTTTCTAGTAATCTAAAGTATCCATTCTCAGCTAGTCTTACTCATTTAAGGAATCAAATTTCTAGAGCAAGAATGAGCTCTCTTCATCTCCTTATTGAGACTAGTTGTTGAATCAATTTACCAACAGAAAAGTGTATTTCCAAATTGTGTAAAAAAGCATAGAAGATGAACATATTTTTTGATGTTTCCCATCTTTGGCTCACATTCGAATGAATTATATTGTTAATTGTAATTTGTTGATTGTTTTCTTTCAAATTGACTTTATCTGCATAGGCCATTATATGAATGATGTTTTCAACTTTCTTCAATCATATGTTGAGGCTTTGTAATTGTCCAACAAATCCTTTGTGATTTCTTGGTCATAATAGAAATTATCAATTTCTAGTTTCTAGCTATATAACCTAGGTACATATAGTCAAAATTTTAATTCCAAAAAACTCTGATTTTAATTCCATCCATCCTAAATACATCTAAACTATTTTAGCATATCTCAATTGTATTTGGTGTTTTGATTACTTCATAAATGCTCAAGTTCATTTTATTTCTATATATCAATGATTTTTTGATAAAAAATTTGTGTACTCATTGAAATTTGAAATTATTTGTTTCTTTTTCAATTTGGACTAGTTAAGTTTCAACATTTTTTGCAATAATGCTTGTATATCCCTTTGTGGTAGCCAATTGGGATGGGATTTATGACTTATGAAATTTGTAAAAATGTCACAACTTATAAGATTAGGATCAAGCTACAAATTTTAATTTATGATCTCTAATGACCCCAATGAGAGTTGGCTCAATTGGTTATCTTATTTGACAAGTATTATGCATGCAAGAGGTTGCTATTTTAAATTGCATTTGAGGCACATTTATGTTAGAAGAATAATAGACAAATTCCTATAATAAAGGAGCAAGTGTGATTCATTTTCTAATATTAAAATATTTCCGTCTTGTCCATTCTATTAAGTTCATGACTTTCATAACTTTTACAAAACTTGCAAAAGTTGATGGAAACTTAGTTGCGGTAGTAGTATGCTCCATTAGCAATGGTTTGAAACTAATAATTTCTAGAAAAATATTGAATCCATTTCATTGAACAAATTTTAATTTGTGATTAATGTTGAAGGGTGCATGGAAGCTTTTGATTTTTTGAAATTTAGTAGTTTTTGCTAGAAATTACTAGAGATTATAATTATTAAGATGTGATGAGTGGCAAGGTACCCCTACACTCAACCACACGAGTACGAGCATCTCACACATGATCCAGTCGAACTCCAAGGACTAAGTGCTTACACACCCTAATGGAACACTTAAGGTTAATCAATCGTTGTCTTCCCAGACTTACTTGTATTGTCACAGTTGTATGGTTAAGTAATTTTGAGGTATATGTTTTTTATGTCTTTTATCTTTTTAATGCCTATGCTAAGAGAGGAAAGGTGAAGAGGCTAAATAACTAACTTTCATTAACTAAGTTCTAATTATCCTAGCACTAGTATCCGTTCCCACTTGCCATTCACACCCTGAACCAGTGCAATGCTACTGGGATTACCAAACGCTATTTGTTACTGGGTTACCAAGCATAGCACACGTGCTCGAAGTGGTTATACTGAATGCACTTAACTAGGAGAGTTGAGGGTCGAGAGAGATTAATTATCTAATAAAGCATTTAAACATTTAACAATAATTAAAGTCCTATTTAGCTCAGTCCATGTACTGCAAGGTTTATCAAAAAGTTCGTCTTTATTGTCGGACACAATGTGTGCTTAGGTACAAATTGCTCGAATAAAGATCCGTTCACTTTGAGACTCCTATTGCGGGCACATGGAAATTATTCTAACTCTGGAATGGTAAAATTGCTAGAGTTTGGCTAAGGGTTTAGATCTAGATGTGGAAACAAGGGAAAGTCACCTCTTATTTATAGACAAGGCGACAAGCTATGATATCACATACGTGATATCACAGGGGCCGACACGATATCATAGACACGATATCATGTCCCATCATACCCCCATGACTGAATGAAAACTCGTCCTCGAGTTCCTTACAAAATATTGGGAAGGTATGGGATTATTGACTTGAATGACACTAATGGTGAATGGGGTGACATGTGAATGGATCATCATTACAGAACATGAAAAAATTTAGTGTTCATGACAACAAGAGTGAACACTATACATATTTGACATCTAGCCTTATTTGGCAGCTGAGAGAGAAGAAAGAAGAGAGAGAGAAAAGAAGAAGTCTGTTGCTGCCAACGCCAAGATTGCGTTTTTCGTTGTTCGTCCATAAGCGTGCCATCAATCTCGTTCCTTGCGTAACTGCTTCAGCATTAGTCCATTCCAGGTGTTTCCTCCAGATCCCATCTGTTGATGTATGATTGTCATCTACACGCACAACATAATCTTATATTAGCAAGGGTAAATGAATCATAATGCAATTGATACCTTGCTTCAGTGTAAGGTCCATTGGCTGAGTTGTGATATGGCTAATATGGATCCAGAGATATAATATTGGTGCCTACACAAGGTGTAGGGGTTTAGAGAAAATCAAAAAAATTGGACTAGGACCCCCATGACTGAGAGCGAACCTTCAGTAGCAATAGAATGGAAAAAAGATAAGGAATAAGAAAGATGGAGAAAAAAAAACAACGACCACGCCAATAAAATGGATGTCAAAGATGGAAATGAACAAAATAAATGGTGATTGCGTAAATGTTTAAGGGAAAGAAATTAATGGATGCACCAAATAGGAATGCCAATGGGTCCTCCCCAAAGCAGGCTCATGCCTTTAATGCCCTGACAATCCCACATTCAAAGAGTCCATAGGCTCTAGGAATATCATTTGGAGATAAGAGTTAAAGTCTTAACCAAAAGAGTTTACCAAAAAGAAAATAATGCATCCACCAACATATGACCTATTGATACAACCGGAAATGAGGTGTATAATGGAGAAAGAAT
Organism: Gnetum montanum; assembly: GCA_015680685.1. Classification (NCBI taxonomy): domain Eukaryota; kingdom Viridiplantae; phylum Streptophyta; class Gnetopsida; order Gnetales; family Gnetaceae; genus Gnetum; species Gnetum montanum. The sequence continues at coordinate 80,204 of MNCI01017403.1, forward strand.
GAGGGCAAGAAGAGCATGGAATGGAATCTCAAAAATAAGGTTGTGTACAGTCCCTTATGTATTAATGGTTAATGTGACTTAGTAGATCTCATTCCAAATCCAGCCTCAAACAAACCACATTCAGTGACTTCGCATTAATACATTTGGCTAATCCATCCACCTGAAGTAACAAGAATGCCTTCACCATAGAGTCACCACCATTCTGACTAAATGAAAGAGGAGAAAGTAGGAAGCAAGAAGGGCCTTAGTTAGAGGGAACATGTTTATTTTAGATCCATAACTAGTGCTTGTAGCCCAAATGATTATTTTGTCTAAGGGCTGTGCTTTGAATTCTCACTATTTTTTTTGTGTTTTTTGCATGAGAACCACACCATGCAAAGATGTATTATTTTTATTTTCTCAACTTCTTGATAATGTGGCAACATCGGAATGGTAAGAAAACTTAAGAAGAAAACATCCAAGCACCCAAGAGAATGGCCAGCACAAGCACATCAAATCCACTTGAAGTCACACCCTTGTCAATCCTTGAGTCCTTCCTTAGTTTGAGAAATGCTTAGTCATCGATTCGTTGATAGTTCTTGTTATTGAGAAAGGGACTGTACAGTTCCAAGCCAAGAGAGATCATAGAAATTTATGGATGCGTGGATGATGTGGACTCATTGCTTGCTATATCAAAAGAACCATACCTTAGTATCAACATCATAACTTAAAGGTAAAAATCAAA
>MNCI01017403.1:81070-100970 GCA_015680685.1 Gnetum montanum
GATCTTTCCATAAGTGTTTTCCTTAGATATTTCCAAGGAAAGATCACGGATTCTTAGACATGCGTTTATGGTACTTAGCCATGCCCTCCCCATTATTATTGGGAAGTCCCCTTTGTCATTGTTTACTTGGATCACTAGGAAATCAACTTGGTATGACCAACCACACACAGTAGTAATGATGTCCTTCACCAATCCCAAAGGAACGGTGATGGACTGGTCAGCCAACTCTAAGTGAATATTGCTCTTCTTTAGTGGAGGCAGGTTCCAGGCTTTATACATTTCTTGCGATATCAAGTTGACTCTAGAACCTACGTCAAGAAGAGCTTTATGTGGTTCATTCCTAGTGACTTGGAGGTAGATTAAGGGACTTCCAGGATCAGAGAATTTCCTGGGAAGGTGGCCTTCCTTGATCTAGTCAGTGACAATATGTGTTAACATAACTGTATGCGTTGTGCTCTGTTGTTGGTTTGAAGGGAGCTCCGAAGCCTTATTTGATCGAGGAACGTTCGGATGCTCAATCGCTTATGGTTGTGAGAGCTTGTTTGAACTGTTGGTTCTGAAGAATGGTCTTCTCCTTGTACGGTTGTCAGAACAAGCAATGGGTTGAAGGTTTATAGCTCTCATAGCATTGCGTTGCTACGGTTGAGTGGGGATTTCCCCTTGCATTGCTGGAGTGGATGGTAGTGGAGCTATCGGTGTAAGAGTTGCGGGTGGATTCGGAGGATGGTATGGGTGTGGTGTGTCTCTCCTAGAAGAAGGAGTCCTATAATACTCCCGAGCTTGGTAGTGACATTGTGGGGTTGCGTGACCAACATAGTCACTTGAAGAGATTGGCTGTTGCACGTAGTAGCCATATGGATCCGGTTGCCGATAAGGGTATTGTTGCCTTGGCGGTGGCATCCCCCATGATTATGGGTATTGCCATTGCTGGTGGTGCTCCATAGGTTGTGGCAGAGTTCCACTTGGATAATATGTTATCGGTTGGTGGAACTGCCTCGGGTTACCTTGGGCATAAGGTAACCATCAGGGTGCTTGCCGTTTGTTAAGTTGTGGGTTAAGTGCATACATCCCAGACTCTTGCAGATGTGAGATTATTGGGCAACATCCCTTAGGATGGTCATACTGACATATCTCACATCCACCGTCATCGTCTGTATTGGAATCCACAACCTCTTCGGTGATAGTCATTTTACCCTTACCTTTGTTACGTGCATGGTCCAAATCCCTCTTCTTTTTCTTAGCATGGTCACTACTTCACTCCTTAGACTCCTCTACGATTTTTAAAACGGTTTCAAATCTACTATATAAGGAGTCCCACATCTAATCTACCTTAGCTGACACTTCTGTTATTAATTCTGAAGTGGCAAGATTTTCCTACTCACCAACTCTTCAAGTGGTGACTCATCCTCCTCCTCACAGAATCTCACTGTCCTCTTTCAGAGGGAAGGATCGCAATTATACTCTTCCGCACTTTCTCTCTTATGTAGCTCTCCTTCTTCCTTAGCTGCTTGCTCTAATAATCTATGAACCTCATGGAACCTAAGCTCTAATAATCTCCCTTGGGCATATGTTCCAAGGGTTCTCCTGGTTTTATGTCTTAGCCCATCTACGAGATGACGTAGTTGATCCCGTTGTGCATAACCATGGCCCATGCAATGATGTAATAGTGCATAATATCGGCCCATGGTAGCATCCAAGGGTTCGTGATTACCCTGCTTCCATCCTTGGATTGCTTTCACAAGTTGGACACTTGGGAGTACGTCTAATATTTATCGTTAAATAGTTCTAGCATCGTACTCCACCTTCGAATGGATTCCGGTTCTAAGGACTAGTACAAGCTTTCTGCTTCTTTTATGAGTGTTCTTGGAAACAACTTTAACTTTTGCCACTCATTCTCAATGTTCTGCAAGGCACATGCATCGTGAAATGCCTGTAAGTGGTTCTGCGGATCAGCATTGTATCCCTCCTCAGATCTTGGGATATTATTCATGTCTAGTCTCTTGATCCAGCTATCTTTTTGGTGCCTTGTAGGTATTCTAATGGCCTCCGTGATGTCCAACATGCTTTGGGTTGCAAGTAGGGGTTCTTCATGGTCATTTCTCTCATGGCGTCTGTGATGCCTACGTTATTCCCTACTTTTCCTTCTTTCATATTGTGATTTCCTAGAATGCCCTCGTCCTCGCTCTCGACTCTCTCGTTGAGGTCTCTCATTTTGCTTATGCTTATCCTCACGATTAGGTTCCTTATGACTGCATCTAGACATTGAAGGAGAGGGTGAATGTGATGATGAAGGGGAAGAAGAAGGAGAACCATCGCCATGACAATGTTTCCTACCTTCCCTTCGATGATCTCGACCTCGGTTGTGATGACGATCAGAATGCTCACCCTTATCTTGTGTTTGTGTTCCCTCATTGAACACTTGTTGTTCATGGGGATCAGAACCAGGGTTGTGAATTGTGGAGCAAGGGATTATGATACACCACTTCCTCACTATTGTTAGGAGGGAGAACATCATTTTGTGGAGAACCTATTGAAATAGGTTCACCACCCTTAATTTTGCTTATGACGGGCAAAGCATTATGGGGTCCTTTACCCTTCAATGATGTGTGGTAACTCTCCTACTGCGAGTCCCATTGATGTTGCGCTTCTATGGGATGGTAGTCCCTTGTGTTGTAATCGCATGCAACGTACTCAGCATATAATTGTGACATGCCTATTCGTGCAAAGGCACAAAGGAGCATGTTGGGGGCGGCTCTGTCTAGGGGCAACACTATGTTACCCTCCAAGTCTCTCCAACGCAGTTGTTCGTCTTGATGGAAGGCAAAGGTAAAGTTGGGTATATATTCATTGTGATGAGTATATACCACACTGAATTGTTGAGGAATTGGAAGATTTTGGTTATGTGTGTTGTACCATCGACTGTCTCTAGTGTTGGTCCTAGGCAGTGAAGTGCTTTTGTGTGGAGAAGAAGACATTTTTGTCTTATTCGGTGTGCTGTTTACTGTTATGTTATATTTTTGTTTGATCAACCCTAAGGGTTCATTTTAGCTCCTAATGATGTAAATGATTTCCTATGTTCTATGTAGCGAACAAACAACTAAGTCCCCAACAATAGTGCCAATGATGAGTGGCGAGGTACCCCTACACTCAACCATACGAATACGAGCGTCTCATGCGCAATTCGGTCGAACTCCAAGGACTAAATGCTTACGCGCCCTAATGGAACACTTAAGGTTAATCAATCGTTGTCTTCCCAGACTTACTTGTATTGTCACGGTTGTATGGCTAAGTAAGTCTAAGGTATATGATTTTTATGTCTTTTATCTTTTTAAAGCTTATGATAAGAGAGGAAAGGTGAAGAGACTAAATAACTAACTTTCATTAACTAAGTTCTAATTATCCTAACACTAGTATCCATTCCCACTTGCCGTTCACAGCTTGAACTAGTGCAACACTACTGGGATTACCAAATGCTATTCGTTACTGGGTTACCAAGCGTAGCACACGTGCTCGAAGCGGTTGTACTGAATGCACTTAACTAGGAGAGTTGAGGGTCAAGAGAGATTAATTATCTAATAAAGCATTTAAAAATTTAACAATAATTAAAGTCCTATTTAGCTTAGTCCATGTACTGCAAGGTTTATCAAAAAGTTTGTCTTTATTGCTGGACACAATGTGTGCTCAGGTACAAATTTCTCGAATAAAGATCTGTTCACTTTGAGACTCCTACTGTGGGCACATGGAAATTATTCTAACTTTGAAATGGTAAAATTGCTAGAGTTTGGTTGAAGGTCTAGATCTAGATGTGGAAACAAGGGAAAGTCACCTCTTATTTATAGACAAGGCGACAGGTTGCGATATCGCGTCCCATCAAGATGATATCACTAGTAGTCAATGCAATGTTGTGAAAAATCAATTGTCTCAATATTTTTATCAAATGATATTATTGGGTATTAATTGAAGTTATGTGGATTAATATCACCTTATCAATTACTATTGATTGGGGAAATACGTATCCATTTAAATTTTCTTATGGATTAGTGCTACTTTTATCAACAAGAAAAAACTTGATTTTTTAAATGGTCCAATCTTGCAAAATTTGAGGTCGCTTTGCTTGAAATCTAACTTGAATCTACACATGATTTTGAGAGGATACCATATCTAATGATAATTGAATGAAAAGACTTGTAATTCTAAGTAGACATATAATGAAAAGGATGTAAATAAACTTTAGATCAAGTAAAGATGAAAAAATTACAACTTTGAAACTTGAAATTATTGATAGATTTGAATCTAAAGTACATGTACTAATCTAATGGAGCTTTGAATCAAAATTGATCAGAAGGTAATGCAAATATGAATAACATGTAAGAAAACTTATATGAAATTGGTGAAAGAAGAGACACTGAATAAAAATGTGAGACATGTGAGAAATGTAAAGAATTGAGAGAAAGTTGAGAGAGATTGAGAGAAATTTGAAACTCCTTATGAGAAATTAATAATAAACATGAAAAATGGGTGTGCTTCATTATGACGTATAGGGAGCATCTCTATTTGTAGGATAGATTGGCCTAAATTTACCATTTTAGGCATGTTTTAACATTCGTAGACATCTTAGGTGTAAATTTCCATTTAGAGAAAATTTTAGATGAGGTGCACAACCATAGGCCTAACCTTATTAGAACATGCAAATAAAGGGTTTGAATAAATGAAATGAAAACACATAATCATAGCAATGATGAAGTCATGTAATAAACATCTTATTCACACTCTTAGTTGACAATTGATCTATAGAGCATAAACATCATCAAATCATTAACCATTGAAAGTATTTATATTGGGCCAAAAATTAGTTGGATTCACCTGTCAATGCGATAGTATTAATCATCATAACGCAAGCTTTAACCTAACAAAATGAGGTACACCAACTAAATGGTCTATATTCTAAATTTCATACAACCATAGGGACGGTTTTGGTAGAGCTGCCTAGAAGTAGCCGGTTTGAAGGTATACCCAAAATAGCACTGTTAAATATCTTCCCCAATCTTGAATTGGAAGATTGGGTGCCTCAAAATATATTAATCTTCAAATCCATTGTTCACGGTCTTGTGTCGTATTATCTAGTAGAGATAAGAAAAATCACTAGTTGATGACTGTTACTGTGTTTTAAGTTTTGTTGGGTAGGAAGCACCCACAGCCTGTTTTACATTTGTCTTCAATTTTATCTTTTATAAGCAGAAGCATACAGTAACTGACTTTGAAGATGGGAAGGGTGATCATTGATGTTTGGAGGCCTCAGTAGAAAATCTCGCCGGTTGTGGTGGTTAGTTAAAACAGAGGCCTGCAACGACGACAACGTTCATTTAATTTCGTTGCAGAACTTACAACAAACAAGACAAGGAGTTTTAATTTTTAAAATCCATTCAACACCAACTTCTTCCTTTACGTTTTGGCCGTTCCCAATCTTTCAAAGCAGGTGCAGCTGCAGAAGAAACAAAGGAAACGCATGCAGTTGTCTGCACAGGCATTGGAGTTGGAGTTGGATTATTCCAGGGAAATTAAAGTATGGGGTTGGTTTTGAATTCAATGAGCGGTCTTCTGGCGTGGCATTTGTTACCGGAGTTATCTGGATCATTTTTATCTTGCATGAAACATGGTGCCGTTACTGTTTCGGTTGAGAAGCAAAAGCACATGCCCAGAGGCTATCACTTCTTCCTTACTCTTTGTTTTCCGGTATAAAATTAACGTCTGACTTCAGCTTTATCCTTTGTCGCCGTTCGAGGGACACTGGTGTGTGGTTGAAAGAAGCTTCAACGATTTTTGTCACGAGAATTTCGTGTACTAAGAAGTGTGAAGAAACACTTGCATGATCATCTCATAACTCTGGTTGAGAATGATATCAAAGCAACAGGTATAAACTGTTTTTAAAGAAATGCGATGCTCTAAGAAGTTCTTTCATAAAAATACTAGGAAAACTGCCATGCAGAGCCTTACTAGGTTCTAGATTAGAAGTTAATCTTATATATCAGGAATATAAAAAAACTTGGAAGCTTTGTGCACCAAAGAAGTTCATCATTGATGTTATCAACATAGTCAAACTTTACGTTCTTTGAGTTATCTATTTGTCTTATCATTTTTGTTGTCTTCTCGATGAACTTTATTTTAGATTTAATTGAGGGTGCAAATGTTTTACATAATAAAGTTAGCTCAGTGGTAAAAGCCATTTCTTCTAGATGAACTTTATTTTAGATTTGACAAAGGTTGCAATGCCTTTCATAATAAAGTTGGCTAACTGGTAAAAGCCTTGGCTTATAAAAACCAGGCTACCAATTCACTCACTTTGAGTGCGCTATGTTGAGTCATGTACAAAACAATTCAAAAAAGGAATTCTAAATTTGTGAAATAGGCACATCAAGTGGGTCAAGATATAAATCCCATATAAATATCATACATAATCACATATAAATCTCATACACCGAATGTAATGCATAATTGTTACAAGCTCATTGCTAAGATAATAAGCAAAGGCTTGTGATGTGGAATGGACTCAAATCCATCCATTCAAGCTGAATGGCAATGAAAGTAAGCTCATCTAAGAATCCCAACGAAGGTAAGTTCCTCCAAGAGGGGAAAAGTTGGAAATAATATAAAATTACCTCTTAATTAAAAGGGGAAGAGTGAAACCCAAAATAATTATAATATAAGTACACCCCAAGATATATAGCCCAATTAGAACATTATAACTTGCCTACTAGAATTGAACCCATGATTTGGAGCTTTCAAATCAAGAGTCTTATCACTAGGCTAACATCTCATTAATTACCTCTTAATTAAGCATAGAATAAACATAAGATTATATTACAACACAGAGAGGAGCATAGCTCAACTCAATAAGAGGCTCTCATTCTTTTAGCAATTTATCAATTTTTGTTTAGTAATAGCTTCGATTGAACTTTCCATGGTATCTAGGCTTTCGACAATGTCCTTTTAGCTATAGGTATACTCCAACACATATAGCCAACATGATACATTAGGAGAATTATAAATGAATATAATGAATAGCTTAGGTATGACTTGAATGGGTGACCTCTTACTTGCAAATTTTTCTCAAATAATAAGCTAATTACATGAGCTTGCAAAAACATTTTTGATAATTGCAATTCACTTTAAAAAAATAGTTGTAACCTAATGATGACTTGTGATGATGGATTGCAACTTAACTATGATGCATAGTCAACTCACAAAATCCAAAAATAACTCAAAAACATTTAGAGTACATTACATGCTTAATCACATAGTAAAAAGCACCAAAAATAATGTTAGTAGGGGGGATGCTGACAATCCCAACATCATTTTCCATGTCTATGCTTAAGCTTAAAATATCAACTTTTGTAGGAGAGGAGGATACACTAGTATATGTTGACATATAGTATGCATCATAATTAACCTCATGCCAAGAATTTTTGACATTTGCTACAACCCTCTCGTCAACAAAAGATTTAATCTTTGGATAGACAATAATCTTTTTATATAAGAAATTTTTTTGGTCATACACTATCTATCAGACTAATCAATACTTCATGTGATAAAAAGTATTCATAGAAACTTTTATTTTCTATTTTCTTTATTGTGATTTAATTTTTCTTGTCATTAACATTAACTTGAATTTTTGTCTATTTAGCTTCAAATTATTTTCTTTTCTTATCCTTAGCTTTAACATTTTTTCTTTTACTTGACATCTTTTTACTTGAGTAGAAAAAGATAAACATTAAACATATTTCCTTCACAATGGCAAAAATAGCAAGAATTAGGAAGATTATAATATACAATTTGTTGAATGTAAGTCTTTTTGCTTACTTTCAACACCCATTTCTTTTTACGATTAAGAAGATTAATTTCAGCCACAAAAAAAAAATCTACAAAAACCTCTCTCTCTCTTCTTAGTCCATAAATCAAATAAAGCAAGTGAGCTATATGTAGTAGTGTTTTAATTAGATAAATGATTGATAGGATTTGGAAACTTATTTCCTTCCATATCAGCAAAGTGATATGTACCATTTTCCAAAGAATGAGTCACCAAGAAAGATCCTTGCTAATTGGGTTAGAATTTCTTTTATTTGGTGTTGGGAAAATAGACAAGAACAAGGTCACTTTCATAAACTTCTTTGATGCAAATATACTTTACATGACATTGCTAAAGAACCTACTAGTTATCATGTATGTGCAAAGTTGTCTCTTGGTGTTCTTTAAGTAAATCTAACTAAATACAACACAACTAAATATTGGTCTCTTTTGAATGTCATGCATGTAGAGTGATGTGAAGATATGAGATTTCCAGCTTAATAGATAAAAGAAATATATACTTCTTATGTACTTTATTTGATTATAAGTGGATTATCCCAACTAACTATGAATATATGTACTCCTAGGCCATATAACTAATATAATACTTTAGTAGAACTTAAGTAGAATATAGCTATTTGTTTGGGGGGAAGGAGGGAGGGGATGTAGGTGAGGTAGGAGATAATGGACCCCAAAAATATATTAATGATGAGAAAAAATTTTTAGAGGACATCATAAGCTTGATGCTGAGTAGACATCATAAAAGAATATGGAAAGAAAAAAATTTCCAATTTTAGGATTGTTTACTTAAGTGTAAAACTTTTCAATTGAAACTTTGAAAAAACAAGTGAACATAATTAATGAAAAGGAAATGAAATAAAACTTTATTATATCTAAAGATTCATAGGATTTATTGAAGAATGTTACATTTTCATGAAAAATAAAGATAAAATCTACAAATTGACCAAACACCAATAGGGGCATCAAAAACAAATGACATAGGCTTTTCGCTATAACATTATAACGCTATCCCAAATGGATAGTCATAACACAAGAAATAAATACATGTAACTCATCTTCAAGGGCTCCTGATTTGCACAACCTACAAATGTTCTCTTCTCAAGGTGGTTAAATCATTTTCTACTTTCAATTCTAAGATGATGAAAACTTAAGTGAAGCTTGTTGATAGCATTTCTAAAATCCATAAACCCTCCTTGATCAGTTGCCTCATTTGTTCCTACACAGGCTACCCCCTTGAACTTGTTTCTTGTCTCTTTCACTATCTGCTCATGCCCATCCTACTTTCTCAGTGCTTGCATCTCATATATTTCCTCACCCTTCTTAGAGATCTTCACTCCTGTACTCTACCTCAAAATATGATCCTCTTCACTTTTGATGTAGTATCTTTATACCTAAGTATTCCAACTAAGGAAGGTCTAAAAACTTTTCTTGTGATGATTGATGCCTATTTTTGGATTACCCTCATCCCCAATAGGATCTTTTCAACAATACCATCAATAGTTTAACTATTTTGGTTCTTAAGCATCATTATCTAGAACTCAACGGAAGGATCTTTCAACATGTTTGTGGCACTACTATGGGTAACAATTTTGCTGTGGTTTATGCTTACCTTTTTCTTTACCACCTCATGCAACATTTGTTCAAGTCAATGGATTATGCACCACTCATTTACTATAAGCATTACATCAATGATACGTTTGGTAGTTGGAATAGTTCTCCTGATGAACCACAAACTTTTCTTAGTAAGTATAATTTCTTTTTTCCCTTTAGTTATATCACTCCAACCATTTCTCATTCTTTTGTAAATATACTTGATTTGGTTTTCTTCAAAGGTTCTTCCCTATGTGATAGTTGTAATGGTTCTACCCACTATTACCGAAAACCCTTAAATGCTTATTAGTATATGCTCTTCTTCTCTTGGCATCCTTGTCATCAAAGGAAGGCCTTCATTATTGTAGAATTGAAATGGTTTCTATTGAGGGAAATACAACTTGATGACTTCTTCAAGGCTAAGATGACTTTCTTCATATGACTCAGAGCTCATGGTTATCCTACAAAATTCTTGCTCCATTGATTCAACAAGATTTATGCATCCAATAAAGCTACCCTCCTCTAGGTTATTCCAGGATGCATTTACAAGACTAGAAGAACCCATCTTATTTTCAAAATGGATTTTAGTCCTTTGACTAAATCATTAAATAAGAGGGTAATCCTAAATCATAAACTCTTATATCTTTGACAACAAGATCAATGTCTATCAAATGCCATTCTCAATCCTATTTTTTGTTGAAGAAATTCTTCTAAACTATGTAGGTTCTTGATGTATAGTAGATTCAACTTTGATCATTAGATTCAGCTTTGATCATTAAACTAATGATCCACCCTCAAAAATGTGAAAATGTGAGGGTAAATTTCTTTTTCAAAACTCCAAACATGTAGTAGCTTGCTATTTTTTCAAAAAGGGTAACTTTATTTCTATAAATACTCTATTTTCATCCCTATTTTGGCACACATCTAGCATTCCCCTAAAGGATGCTAATGAGGGATGAAATTCCCTAAAACTGATTTGAGCTCCAATGTTTATAATTTCTGAAATTTAATTTAGCTATTTTTACTTTACAGTCTCTTTTCTTTTGTTTTTCTGTAAGCTTCTTTCTTTTTTGTCTAGCTTGCTTTAGCTGCTACATGTGATCTGCTAAAATTTTTTAACTAATTAATTATTAGTAGGAAAGAAGGTTCTAATCCTAACAAAATTTACATCATTTTTTAACATCCATGCTTGAACTTAAAATAGAAAAAGGATTCAAGATAAAGAGCTATGGCTTAATACCAACATTTGTTTCAAAGCAAGAAAGTGGTACCACTAGTGAAGATATTCATCTTATTGCTTGTTATTAATCTTGTTTTGAGAATCTTTACCATCAACTATAACTTTCTTGTTGACACTAGTTTTAATATTTGAGTTAATAGTATTCTTGTGCGATAAGGAAAATTTTTCCTTATGAGCTATTTATCTAGGTTGCTTAATACTTTCTCTAGTACTAGCAAAAATATACATAGGATCCTCTGTCTTCTCTAGATTTTTTTTTTTACCATTCGATCATTCATATCATTAACATTAACTTGATTTTTCATATCTTCAAGTTCATGTTATTTATTTCTATCTTCAAATTCAACTTATATTCTTAAGTAGAATATAATTGTGTCTTAACATACTTATTAGGATCAAACCTATAACTTACAAAATAAATCACATTCTCAAACTTAAGTAGAATGTAATTGTATCTTAGCAAATCCATTAGGATTAAACTTATAACTTACAAAACAATAAGACATATGTTGTAATAATGAGGTTTTAGCCTATTAGGAAGACTCCTAATTGGAAAGCTCCAAGTCATGGGTTTGATTCTAGTGGACAATGTTGAGTTATAAAAGTTCTAATTAAATTATATTACAATTCTTTTAGGGTTCCAAAACCCACCACATGTTTTAACCAAATGAACAGTGTTGTGTGATTTTAATAATGTTTTTTATCATAATTAATCTTTAAATATTTGAAAAAACTATATGCAAGAGGAAATGTAGAGTTAGAGGAACTTGAAGGAATTTTTTTTTTGTTGGGTAGGGAAAGAGGAGGAGGCGGGGTTGGGGGAGGGGGAGGGGGTATGCGCTATGGGGTGGGTGGCAAAGGGGAGGGGGTGGAAAAATGTTAGAACCTTGAAATAATTATAATATAGGTGTACTTTAAGATATGTTGTCCCATTAGAACTTTATAACTCAACATTGTCTATAAGAATTGAACCCATGACTTTGAGCTTTCAAATCAAGAGTCTTATCACTAGATAACATCTCATTGTTAATTGAAAATAATTTGGAGTGGATGGGGGCAAGGTGGGGGAGGGGGGTGTGGGGGAACTCCAAATAAATAGGGTAATGTTGGAACTGCAAATAATTGTAATACAGGTATATCCTAAGATATATAATCCAGTTAGAACTTTCTACCTCAACATTGCCCATCAAACCCATGACTTATTACTTTTAAATTAAGAGTCTTACCACTAGGATAATATCTCATTCAACTTGAAACAATATGATTATAGGTATACTTAAGACATATAGCAAACATGATACTTTACAAGAACTTAGAAAGAACATAAGAATACCTCAAGTATGACTTGAACTAACAACCTTTCTTGCAAATCATTATTAGATAATGAATTAACCACTTAAGTTACCTTTCACTATATGCATTGCTAATAAGAGCATAGTTCAACTATGAAGTTAGGTGCTTTAAAGAGAGTAAATTGTGAGTTTGAGGTATGTTGGAGGCATAATGTTCATTATATTCTACCAAGGTATTTTTGTATGGAGAGGGGGCCTAGGGGTGGGGGGTGTATGGAGGGAGGGGATGGGGTAGAAGAGTGGGGTGGGGATGAAGGGGAGGGTGGGGGACATGGTTGCAAGTAGGAGAGAGAGAGGTAGTGGGTTGAGGGATGGGGATGTTAGAACTAGAAACAATTTAACAATAGGTACACCCCAAGACATATAACCAACATAATAAATTAGAAGAACTATAGAGAAATACAATGATGCCTAAGCATTCCTTGAATTTGCAACCTATTACATGAAAATATTTGTCAAGTAGTGATGAAGCATCTAGTGGACAGCGTTGACTAGGCCGCGTTAATGAAGCCTCGTCAACGTGACCCTGTTGATGCATCTATCCATGCGTTGATGTGGCCTCATCAATGCAGAGTTCATTTTCCGCTATAAATATGCATGCACCCACCACATTTAGGCACCTTATGTTCAAGTTGTAGCGAAGCTCTTACAGTTTGTTTCTGTAGGAGTTAGACTATTTTCCCAAGTGCATGCCCACAGTGTGATGCTTGTAATTGTACAGAACCTTTATTCAAGTGTGACATACTTGGACACGCACATGATCAGCAATAAAGATCGAAATTACTCCAAAATTGTAGCATTCAATTAGTTTTAATTGTTTAATTGTTATTGCTATTTATTATTTTCTTAGTTAATATTTATTTACCCTCATTTACTATTCCTGTTGTTAAATGCAGAATGAGTACGACTTAATCATGAACATTGAAGTGTAACTACTTGGTAACCTAGTAGCATATCTAGGAGTGCTCAAGTAATATATGCTTGGTAAGCCCAGAAGTAGTACATGAGGTCCAAGATGTGTACAGATGATTAAGGATAGATGCTCATTGCACTTAGGCTAGCTTAGATTCTCTTTTTCCACTCCCTCTTAGCTAAAACAAAGTTATTTTCCATTGCCTCTAGGAGTAGCACTAGTTTAGGCCCACATCATACACCTCACTCTAGACTAAACCATACATGACAAAGAAAATACTAGTCCAAGTGGGAAGACAGTGAACTACAATCAATGTGTAATGATCTAGATACCACAATTAGCTCGTCCATGGAGTTCGACTGGATCATGCATGAACGCTCGTATTCGTATGGTTGAGTGTAAGGGTACCTCGCCGCTCATCATTGGCGTTGTTGTTGGAGATAGTGCTAGTTATCTAGATTAGTTATATCATACAATATCACTATAACAAAGTAATCATGATATATATTTTAGAAAATAAATTAATTTTAACTAAGTCACACATGATTTACAACAATGTCTCTCTCACAAGACTATGACCACGCCACAACTAGTGAGGTAATTCATTGGAGAACTAATGAAATATATGATGATGAAGACAAAGTTAGGAGTACTCAATCCTATGCAGGGGTCTCCTATGATCATGGGCATCCCAACAGTACTCAAGGACTTTTGTAATCGAACTCTAGCACCTCTAGTGAGGATGGGATAGACCATAGAATGAGGAGGCCCGAAAGGCCTAAGACCTTCTCAATAACTAACCAGAATCTGTTAGGGGATGATTGGAAAACTTACAAAAGTTAGGACAAGTTTTTCAATTCTTTCTTTTCCTCTACTCCTTGAACGTTAGATTGCGACATGGATGACTATCTTTCAAGGGATTAGCGTAGAACTAAAAATTGAGTTTACAAAGAAAATCGAGAACGCCAACATGAACAAGGAAAACATTGTCTCAACTCACAAACTCACAACCTACTTAGTGATAATGAACCCTTACTGGCCACTAAGAGCCTAATGCCTATACAAGAGGCCATTCGAATATCTTGTAGGCATTGCAAAGAAAGCTATCTACCTAGGCTTGATTTAAACAACTTTCCCAAGTTTGTAGGAGGCTATGATTCAGATCTGCAATAGCATATACAAGCCTTCTATGATGCATATGTATGGAATAATATCGATAGTAAGTGGAAAAAACTTAAGCTCTTTCCTATGACACTCATTGGCCAAGAAAAAGTGTGGCACATGTAATTAAAACCAAAATCAATTCGTAGTTGGCCAACAATGGTAGAACTCTTTAATGAAAGATATCAAACTTATGCAAGAGTGTCAAACTAGAGGAGAAAAATCCAAGAATGGAAATAAGCATAACATGAACCCTTGGACATGGCCTTAGAAAGATATTATGCATTGTTAAACAACTACCCAAGCCATGGGTTCTCCAAGGAAAGGCTAATGTACCACATCATAGATGGGCTTCGTAACGAGACAAGGGAAACCCTAGGGATGTATGCTTGAGGTCAACTATATGAGCTACAAACCCATCAACTCCAAGGGATTATTAAGTTGGTAGCAAAAGAAGAAGGAGAAATGGCTAAATGGGAGAATGTTGAAAACTCTCAACGGGACCAAAATCTCAAATTAGCAAAGGTCCATAACCATAAAGAGGAGAAATCAGCTCACCTTGAGGAAGTGCAACCGTTTCTACCTTTGCCAATGCAACAATCACTAGGTGAAGTCAAGGAAAAGATTAATAAGATGATGGAGTGGGTGCATGAAAAATATGAAGAATATGCTAACAATAGTAGAGGTACAACTATGCCAAATCAAGAAATAGGACAGGACACCATGCAACAATTAGAACACAATGTAGAAGATAATAAGAATAAGAGCTCAACTACCAACTTCACATATCAATGCAACGTCTATCTGTACAATCACCCCAAAGGCCAATGCCCAGTTTTGTCACATTTACATGAGAATTGGGGAGGAATGTTACATCCATATTTTGTATAGAAATAGCAGGTTCAACCATAATGGAAAAAGCCCTAGTCATGGGGGAGGCCATCGCCAACCCAACCATATCCTTTGTATGTTCTAATGCCAAATGCTTACTATGTTCAACACCCTATTTCTCCAACCGGATTATCATCCTCTACTTCACCTCATCGTTATCACTCTCTGGAATACTATCCACTCATGCCCTCTCTGCCAAGGTCACCGCCTCATGTACCTTACACTTTCCCTCAACAACAACATTCTCATCCTTCACCTCCTTCTACATTGCCACCAATTGTACCAGAAGGTTTTTCACCATAGCACCAACCTATGAATGTTACTTGTGCTACTACTGTCAATAGTAGTGGAAGTACTTAAAAGCATCATTTCTTTAGGCATCGTTGTAGAAAGAAGCAACACGATGCTAAATCCACTGCATCTCCAAAACCCGCGCATGTTCAACGTTGTGATGCATCCTTCTCCTTGAACTTAACACCTCCTATTACTCTATCTAGGCCACCAATCAACACTTCAGCAACCATGCAGCCTAATGAATATTGTCACGTAGGGAGACATATTGATCCTTGCATACCATCTTATGGTCACAGGTGCCATAGTGAGTCAACTCCTTATCAATTAACCACATCTTATAACTTGCCCCACTATGTCAACTTTAATCAAGTGTGTGAACCCTAATTTGGGTACATTCCAACCACCACATCTGAAGACACCTAATGGTTTGGATATGACTGGGTTCCAAAATTTCCAAAATGCATGGATCCAAACCTTCCATTTATTAATTCTTGCCATGATCAAAAGTTTAGTTATGGGAGATATCCTCCATTCTAACAAGAAAAATTAATAAATGTTTTTCCTTTTCTCCAATTTTACAAATTTTTTTCTAGTTTTTCATCTTTCAATTTTTTGTTTTATCTTTCCCAAACTCATCTATGAATAAAACACTCATGTGGCCCATTGGTTGAGATGTCGTTCTATGTTATCAAGCCTCCGGTGACTAATTACTTGGATAACAGGCCATCACATCCACCCATTCTATTCATAAGAGGTTCTACTCTAGGTATGATGATATTCTCATAATCATGAAAACTTAAAAGTAATTTTGTGCTCATTATGCCCAGAGTGAAAAATGATGGACTAAGAGGGAATGGCCAAGGTGTGACATCAAGGGGACTTATGGATTCTTTTTGGTGACATCTATGGGTGCTATCATGTGGCCTAGTTGTACTAAGATCCTTGTAGATCTAACAAAAAATGGGAATAAGAGTAATAAAGGCACTCAATAAAGAAACTCAATATTGTTCTGGGGGTCCCATTGGAAAGACATGCATCCATGCCTGAAGGTTGGTGGCTTCTCCGGTTCACTGATTGGAAAGGACAAAGGGTCAAAGCGGCTAGACAAAAAATTAAAAAAAAAAGAGAAGAGAGAGAAAAGAAAGTGTGCCAAAGTGGCCAGACAAAAAAAAATGTGCTACAAAGAAATTCCAAATCACTCCTCGCTTGAACAAAATGCCAAGTGATCGTACGCCTTGCTATCATGATGCTCTTATGGTTGTCCATCAATGGATGAAACAATGCGATGTCATTGATAAGAGGAATGGACTTAGTCTTGATTTTGGAGCAATGGGCTAATGACACATTAATCTTGCCCTACACTCAAGATTCATTGTGCCCTAGGTTAATTACCTCACGTCCCAATCTCTGCAATCCCTTCTCCAATTTATCCCATCTCATTGTTCATGTATTTGTGACCCATGTCTTGTGTAGCATTGAATTCATACCTCATCATAGTGGTATCTACATGTATGTGTTTTTTGGAGCTGGTGTGGATTAAATTTAACCCTTTTAGTGCCTACAGAAATTTTAAGGTGTGGTTACACAAGGGCATTATAGGTTGGAACCTGCTTTGGGGAGGACCCACTTGCATGACTTTTGTAATTTGTACTTGTTGCACACCACCACATCATTTTATACCCTCCAAGTACTTCATTGTTAAATCTGTTCTTTCCTTTGTCATCATTTTATCAAAAATTCCTCAAAACCATTACATGTCCTTTTA
Source organism: Gnetum montanum (assembly GCA_015680685.1). Lineage (NCBI taxonomy): Eukaryota > Viridiplantae > Streptophyta > Gnetopsida > Gnetales > Gnetaceae > Gnetum > Gnetum montanum. Next base: position 98,140 of record MNCI01017403.1, read on the forward strand.
TGTGTTACTTAAACAAATTAGGTCTGAAATTAAACTTTTAGGACAACTTCCTTGAAACATTTCTAACTTTAAAATCACACTAAACAAAGAATTCAACATTTATTAAAGGCAATGAGTGAGGTATGAGATAATTGAACTTATTTAGATAACCTTACTGATAATTGATATTTGTATGATTATAGATGGGAGGACAACAAGGAGGACCTTATCAAGGTGCAACTAAACATCTAGGAGGAGGTATAGGCTAGGGGCCTTATGTAGAATATGCATAGCAGAAGGCATAATCATTCAGCATCCATCAAGAAACTCCTGTCACTGCACAATCTAGCCAAGAAAAAGGTGGAGAGGTCAGGACTAGAGCCTATGAAGTGGAACATCGACTATTTGTGATATGATATGTCAAGGCCAATCAAGTGTTCCTGTAGCTGCTGTGTCCATGGGAAGTGCTACCTTCATCAAACATGGGAACATCAGCATGGATGGCTTATGATCCTCAGATAGAAGAGGAGAAATGTTAGGAACTTCTTCAATAGTATCAATCTTAGAAGCCTGGAGCGCAGGATGAAGGAAAAGCATCCATGGAGGAGCCACCACCACCCAATTTTGTTTTGTTTAATTCCACACTGCGGCATGAGTAAATTCCTAGTAGTCAATAATCCCATACCTATCCATTGTGTACTTAATTACACTTGTTCTCATTTTTTTTGACTCGAGGAAAAGTTGTTATTTAGTCATGGGGGTATGATGAATCATCTAGTGGACAACATGAATTGGGCCGCATCGACGAAGCCCCATCAACGTAGCTACATCAATGTGACCCCATCGACGCATCTATCCACGCGTTGACATGGCCTGATCAATGCAGAGTTCATTTTCTGCTATAAATATGCATGCGTCCACCACATTTAGGCACCTTATGTTCAAGTCGTAGTGAAGCTCTTGCAGTTTGTTTCTATAGGAGTTAAAATATTTTCCCAAGTGCATGCCCGCAGTGTGATACTTGTAATTGTACGGAACCTTTATTCGAGTGTAACGTACTTGGACACACACATGATCGGTAATAAAGATCGAGATTACTTGATCATTGTAGCATTCACTTAGTTTTAATTGTTTAATTGTTATTATTATTTATTTTGTTCTTAGTTAATATTTCTTTACCATCATTTACTATTCTTGTTATTAAATGTCGAATGAGTACGACTTAATCACGAACATTGAAGTGTAACTACTTGGTAACCTAGTAGTGTATCTAGGAGTGCTCAAGTAATATATGCTTGGTAAGCCCAAAAGTAGTACACAAGGTCCAAGATGTGTACAGATGATTAAGGACAGATGTTCATCACACTTAGGCTAGCTAAGATTCTCTTTTTCCACTCCCTCTTAGCTAAAAAAAAGTTATTTGCTAGTGCCTCTAGGAGTAGCACTAGTTTAGGCCCACATCATACACCTCACTCTGGACTAAACCATACGTGACAAAGCAAATACTAGTCCAAGTGGGAAGACAATGAACTGTGATCAACGTGTAACGATATAGATACTAGAACTAGCCCATTCATAGAGTTTGATCGGATCCTGTGTGAATGCTCATATTCGTATGGTTGAGTGTAGGTGTACCTCGCCACTCATCAAGTAGTAAGCTAACCATTTGAGCTAATTTTTATTGGCTAGTTTAGGTTTTAATTATGTTAAAATTATTTAAATATTTTATAAAAATGTAACAAAATTCATATTTTGATGAAACACTTATGTGAACAATATTTTCATAGTTTTAAAACAAAATAGGGATTGTTGAAATTGAAATAAATATAACTATATATAGTGGATGTTGGTATTACAATGCTATCTTTGAAAGCATCATCTAGCCTCATCCTTGAGTTTGAAAATACCACTAAAATAATGTAGAATGAATATGGACTATACCTTAATAATCATAACACTTGCAAATATAATAAGAAGACACAACACTCATTATATTATAGTTATGAGTATAATGAGTTTACCTTAGATAATATGCAAGCGATAAGATTTGAGACACACACATGTAAAAGACACAACAACATAACATGATGTATAGGACACTAGAACAACACAAAAAGAATCGATCTTATACTATGCACAACTAGTCCTAAGCCTTTTCTCTAAAGAGTAAGGGAAGTGTTGGTTCCTAAAGCCAAAGTCTAGGTTGTGTACATATCCTTATGACATAATTTAAGAAAAATCAGAGCAATGTAGCTCTAGGGGAAAAGGTAATAATGGTTAAGGATGTTGGAACCTTGAAATAATTGTAACATAGGTATATCCTAAGATATATAGTCCAACTAGAACTTTATAACTCAACATTGCATACTAGAATCAAATCCATAACTTGGAGCTTTCAAATCAAAAGTATTATCATTGGCCTAACACCTCATTATTGGTAATAATGGTAACGATAACATGGAACCTATAAGGGTCTTCACATTCCTTCGATCCTTGATTGAGAGGAAAACAATATTCAAACCATTAAAAAGGCATGCTTTCTTATAGTTGGAACTTGAAAGAATGACTAGAAGTACATCCCAAGATATATAGCCATGGTGATACTTTAGAATAATCATATGGAAATATAGCAATAGTTGACCTTGTTTTGTTGCGAGAAGGCTGGGATGATGATGATGATATAGGAATATAATAATGTCTCAAGTATTATTTGAATTGGAAACCTCTTACCTAACAAGATAATGAGTTATCTGGTTGAGCCACCCATAGGGGATTTTTATAATTAAAGCTATGACATTAAATAATGAGGTGTTAGCCTAATGATAACACTTTGGGGGGGGGGGGGGGGGGGG
>MNCI01017403.1:101044-120073 GCA_015680685.1 Gnetum montanum
GGTACGTGGAAGGGTAGTTGGGGAAGGTAGGTTATAGGGAATTTCATATGCAAAAAAGATATGAATAATGAGAAAAGGAAATTGAGAGTACATCACACACTGATTAGACATTAAAAAAACCTTATAATTGTTACTTTAAAAAAATAAGTGAATAAAAACTAATTATTATTACGAAGAAAGGTCTCAATCCTAACAAAATTTATATCACTTTTTAACATCCAAGTTTGAATTTAAAATAGCAAAAGAATTTGATAGAGTGCATATTAATACCAATATTTGTATCAAAGTAAGAAAGTGATACCACTTATGGAAGAACTTCATCTCATTGCTTAATATTGATCTTATGTTGAGAATCTTTCAGGGGTTTAATTGTAGTGATTGTCAGACCCTCATGGATTCAAGTTTGATGGATAATGTTGAGTTATAAATTTCTAATTGGACTATATATCTTGGATTGTACCCATATTATAATTATTTCAAGTTTCAATACCCCTCATAAAACTAAAAATCTATGCACCATAGATTATAGAATCAATACAATACCTTTGTTAGAACTGATGTAGAACATAATGGTATTTCATTATGCCCCTTAGAATAGAAATCATAACTTAAAAAATCACAAGCTACATGCTTTAATCAAATAGATTATATTATCATTAAAAATTAAAAAAAATAGTTTGCTATCATGAAAAAAACATTAAAAATAATATTGAAAAGTTGATATATATAACTTATATGGAGAAATCCTTAAATGGTGAGGGCCATTATTATGGGATACCATTTGGAAGAAGTTAAATTTGGCTATACAAATCTAGTTTCTTTCTAATAGCATTCCAAGTGATGCATTAATACATTAGTTATGCTTTTTTAAAAAGAAGATAAAAAAGTTCTAAATAATTATAGGTTGATTGTAATTAGTAATATTTTTGCCAAGTTTTTAGATACTATTCTAGAATCTATACTTGGAAGATGGGCCAAAGAAAATTATATACATGCAATTCCTTAAGTAGGATTTAGGTGATAACATTTTACTATAGAACATTTCATCACTTTAAAATATATTATTAATAGAGAAAAAGGTTTACACAAGAAAGCTTTTATCTACTTTGTAGATTTTTCTATGGCTTATAATTTTATCATTTGAAGCAAGTTATGGAGACACTTAGAAAATTTAAAAGTTCATAGCACATTGTTATTAGCTATTTGATGAATCACATTGTTTCATCTGCTGCAACATTGAGTCCAAATGCGATGTTGGGTATCCAACATCAAGGGGTATACATTGGCCTATAAATATAGCACCTAGGCTCCCAATTTGGTATGAGTTTTAGTTAGTTTTCAATCAGAGTAGCAAAGCTCTTGCAGTTTATTCTTTTCGAAGTTAGAATATTTTCTAAGTTCCCATAGACGGAGTCTAAGTGTGTACAATTCTTTGTTCGAAAACTAATGTACCTGAGTGTAGCAATGTGATGGGAATAAAACAAAATATTTTGACAATCCTCGTAGCACTGAGAATAGATTAATGTTTATTTTAATGTACTTTACTTTACTACATTTTAATTAAGCAATTAATTTCTAGCTATTAATGAACACAAGCACGACCACTTCGAGCATACATATAGTAGTTGCTAACCCAACAATGCTTAATGTTTAGTAGCTCACTAGCACTATATGTGTTCAAGATGTGTCCAAGAAAGTGGGGCAGTTACTTGTGTTAGGCTAGCTAAGTAGTAGATGAGTTAGATCCTAAATTACTTTACCTTTCATTCTTGTTGTAGGAGATCAAAATTATAAAACATAAAATAATAAAAATCATGTACCTTAATTACACTTAAACCATACCCTTGAGCTTCACAGGTGTAGTTGGGAAGACAACAAATGTTCTCAATGCCTGTTTGACTTCTTAGAAGAACTAGTGTACTAGAGAACTATAGGTCCATAGAATTTGACCAAATTGCACGTAAACACCTTAGTGATTCATATGGTTGGGTGTAGGGGTACCTCGCCACTCATCGTTGGCATCATTTGTGGGGATCTTTTGGTTGTTTTGTGCATTATCTAGGACCTAGTGAAATTATTTAAATTGTTGGAACAAACCTTAGAGTTGTATCACATCTTAAGATTACTACAATAGTATTTAGAAACACATTATGATTTTTATTTTTCTAACATAAAATATCTTCTTCTCACAGGAGTGCTTCTTTTCCCAAGTCTGATAAAGCTCATTAGTTGGTACTGTAGCAATATGGAATGGTATATGCTCCTCCTGATGAGTATATACCCAATTTCACCTTCATTCTACATCAAGATGAGTAGCTGCGGTGGTGTGACATGGAGGGAAACATTCTGTTGTTGCCCAATCAATCTGTTCCTACAATGGTTTACCAAGGACTTATTCATTTAGGTCTTTAGGAACATCATGCTGAGTATGTTGTGAAAGATAGTGATGCCAAGGATTATCATCCCACTAAGGCACAACATCTCCGGGATTTTTAGTTAGAGCAACGCCATGAATTTATGAAGGGAAAAGGATTTAATGACTTCCCATTCATGCTGTACCAAAATGATGGTGGGGAACCCTTATTTAGGGATTTTCCATTTAGTGAAATTCCTCTCTTTGACTTTAGTGATGGAGGTTAAAACCAAAACTTGCAATCCACAATTCAAAATCTTAGTTTTGGTAAGAATGGATCTAATGACAAAGAAGGATCCAAAGAGGTAAATCAATGCAAGGATGCAAACAAGAAACAAGATTATGATTATGGTCATGATTGCCGAAGAGGTGGTAGTAGACACCGTGATGGTGCTAGTCCTCCTTCTTCTTTTCCTTCATCATCATGATCATCTTCTTCTTTTGGCTCTGATCGCAATCATAGGAGGTGAGACCATGATGGAGGTGACCAAAATGGCCGAGGAGATTAAAATGACTAAAATGACCAACAAGAAAGGCAAGATCAAGGGCATGGACATTCAAGAGAGGCACATTGCCATGAACAAAGGGGTACTAGAGGGCATCCTAGGCACCATGATCAAGGCCTTGATGAGCCTTTTCTTGCTACCCAAAGTATGCTGAATATGGTAGAGGTAGTATGAATTCCAACAAGGCATGTGAAGGATAGTCAGATCAAAAGGCTAGACATGAACAATATTCCTGGATTCAAAGGGGGATATAACTCTGATATGCAAAATCATCTCTAAGCTTTTCAAGATGCATGTGCTTTGAAGAATATAGAAAATGAGTTTCAAAAACTTAAGTTGTTCCTAAGGACACTTATCAAAGAAGTAGAGAACTGGTATCAGTCCTTAGAGCTAGAATCTATTAAATGATGGAGTACCATGCTTGAATTGATTAATGATAAATATCAAACATACTCCAGAGTGTCCAACTTGAGAAGGAAAATCCAAGGATGAAAATAAGAAACACACAAATCCTTGGTTGCCACCATTGGATGATACTATGCCTTAATGCACAAATGTCCTAGCCATGATTATTCTCAACTAAATCAACTTCACCACATTGTAAACGGGCATCGATCAAAAATGAGGAGAACCCTTGGTGTCTATGCCTAGGGGCGACTATTAGAATTAAGTGTCCATTAGATAAACAGATTAATCGAGTAGGTAGCTAAAGAGGAGGGTGAATTAAGAAAAAGAGAAAGTGTAGAAGAGTTTAACCACAATCCTTCCATTTGCAAAAGGAAGGTTTGATTTTGTAACAATGAGGATGAATTATCATTTGATGAGGTGGTGAATAGAAAATCCTTGCCACTCCAAAAATTTCAATCTAAAATCATAGCTAAAGTTGATCAATTATGGAACTCCATAAATAGTAGATTCCAAGCTATTCTAAAAATTGCTGAAGAGTCCAAAGAACAAGGTAGTGATAGTGAGCACAGGAGGTACAAGAAAGTTGAATGTGCCTATTACAAAGATAAGGGTAAGATTGTTATGAGAGAAGAGGTTACAAAAAGTCAATTAGATGATGATGGTGGGTGTGATGTCTACTAATATGTATATCCTAAGGGATGTTGCCCCATTGTGTCATACTTATAGGAGCCTGGGGTGTATGCTTTGAATCTATGACTAACACAAAGGCAAACATCGAGAAGATTACCTTATCCTCAAGGTAATTTTAGGTAGTTCCATCAACAACAACCATATTATCCAAGTGAAGCTCCACCACAACCATATGAGTAGTATCAACAATGGAAGCAACCACAATCATGGGTACTAGCACCACCAAGGCATCGATACCCTTACTGACAACTTGATCCTTTTGGTTACTATAGTTAGCAACCCCTGTCTTTACGTGACTCATCCAGTCACATTTCTACTTTCCAATCTCACTACCACCCTTTTGATTATAATCGAACTCATTTTCCACATGAAATAAGGGATGCCACCTCTTACCCTTATCCTTCTCCTATCCTTACACATGTTCCTTCCCCACCCACATAGCTACCACCTACTCCACCTATGCAAGATGAACTACTAGCTTAATCGCAACAATGCAACGCTACTAGGATTGTTAATCTACAACTGGATCATCAGCTAAGTGGATCAAATACTTGATCACAGAAAAGACCTTTCTTTTGACCCCACAGTCCACCTAAGCCCTTGCCTACACCTACAATTGACAACCCTATTCCTCTGTCTCCCTCCATATCAAATTCTTTTGAGTCCCCTTCAGACCAAAATGTACTAGGATCTATACTATGATGCTTACTCACATTGTATTTGACAAGATCTATGATGGAAACCTTCTTAGGAAGTTAGCAGATCTTGGAAGTCCTCTCATTTATTTGTAGATCACTAGGAATGAACTTAACAAAGCTCTTCTTGACTCAGGTTCTGATGTCAACTTGATCTCTCATGACATGTATACTACATGGAACCTTCCTCCTTTAAAGAATACCAATATCAAATTAGAATTGGCAAATTAGTCCATCATTGTTCCATTAGGACTAGTAGAAGACATTGTGACCACTATCTACGAGTGGTCTTATCCTACCAATTTCTTGGTGATCAAAGTGGAGAATTGCAAAGGGGATTTTCCAATCATTATGGAAAGGGCATGGCTTAGCCCCATTGATGCTAGAATGGGTATCAAAGATCTTTTCTTGAAAATATCCAAAGAAAATGCATTCAAAAAGATCGAGAAGAAGAGAGTTCCATGCATTACATATAGCAATACAAGGTGCAATTATGTGTAGAAACTCTGGGCTATAAAGTAAGAATCTATATTTGCATGTACGCACTATGCACCAGAAATCAAAATCTAAAGGTGTCTATATGTAGCAGTCACAAAATAGGAGGGCACCTAATGGCTAACCACTGATTTTGAGAGAGCAACACAATTTGCATGAAAACGACTGAGAGCTTGACATGCACATATGTTGCAGGTATGGATGAACTAGAGCAAGTTCATCACCAACTCTCTGATGATACAAATGATGATACCTACTCAGGAGGGTTGGAAATTCCTGAAAGTTTCAAGCAAGAGCCCCTTGAACTAAAAATGCTACCAGTTGGAATGGAATATGTGTTTTTGAAAAATGGGAAGTTGGTCATAATTAATGCAAATCTTGCTCCAAAGTAGAAAAAGATGCTATTGAATAGTTGAAAAAATGGTCAGTAGCTTTTGCTTAGTCATATCATGGACTCATAGGAATTGATCCTAGCATATGCCAACATCACATCTACATTGATCAATCCATGAAGCCAAAAAGACAACCACAAAGGCAATTGAACCCCAAACTAAAGTAGATCATCAAGGAGGAAACTGAACAACTCCTCAAGGTAGGGTTCATTTATCCTATTATGGATAGCGAGTGGGTTAGTCCACTTGTAATTGTGCCAAAGAAAGGTGGCAAGTGGTAGGCCTATATCGATTTTCAACTACTAAATATGGCAACATTCAAGGACCATTTTTCGTTGCCATTTGTTGATTAGGTGCTAGACACAATATCTCGGCATTACTACTATAGCTTTCTAGATGCTTATAGTGGCTATAACGAAATTCAAATTGCACTAGAAGATCGAGTAAAGACAACATTTATGAGTCCTTAGGGAACTTTTTCATATCATAAGATGCCATTTGATCTATGCAATACTCCTACTACATTCCAATGCTTGGTTCTAAGCATTTTTCAATAACATATTGGTAGTGGTGTGGAAGTCTTCATGGATGACTTCTCCACTTATGGAGCTACATTTGAGCAAGTCTTGGACTGCCTTAAGCAAGTGCTAAAACAATGTGTTGAAACCAACTTGTGGCTCAATTGGAAAAAAAGTAACTTAATGGTCTAGGAGGGCATTGTATTGGGGCACAGAATATCATAAGTAGGAATTGAGGTAGACCTTGAGAAAATAAGGATCATCCAAGGAATAACTCGCCAACTAGAAATTTTCAAAGATGTTCGATCATTCCTTGGACATACTGGCTATTATTGACAATTCATAGAGAATTTCTCTAAGATCTTAAAATTGTTGGTGAAGCTAACAAAGAAAGATGCTTCCTTTGTCTAGATTGTGGAATGTGAAAAGTCATTCCAATAATTGAAAGTGAAACTTGTAGAAACTCCAATCCTATAAGCACATGACTAGTCTAGACCATTTCATATCATGATGGATGCATCAAATTATGCCTTGGGAGTTGTGCTTACATAGTTAGATGATAAGAAATGTCCATATTACATCCACAATGCTAGTTGAAGCATTGTGGGTGCATAACTAAACTACACCACTATAGAGAAAGAGTTGATGGTAGTGGTGTTTGCTATAGAAAAATTCAGGCATTATGTGCTTGGATACAACATGTTCATGCACATGGACCACAGTGCTACCTGCTTCTTGATGAACAAGCAAACAATGAGTCCTTGTGTCATACGGTGGCTAGTGATCTTACAAAAATTCAATCTTATAATGGTAGATTGAAAGGGCATTGAGAATGTGGTTGCTGATCACTTGTCTCGATTGCGATGGGAAAACAAAGAGGAAGAAAATCCACTATCTGATGTGTTTTCTAATGAACTTCTCTTTGTTGGGGCTATAACTGAATAATTGCCCAATGAGCCTAAATGGTATGATGGCATTCTCACCTATCTTCTCACTCAAGAGAGGCCACAAGGGTTGGATCACTGGAAGAAATAGTAGTTTTTTTAGCAAGTAAAACATTTCATATAGATCAATGGATACCTCTATAAGGTGTGTGTTGATGCCCTAGTTGATTGGTGTGTCCCTGATGTTGATCAACTACATGTTCTCCAAAATGCTCATGAAGGTCCTTGCAGAGGACACTATGCTGGGAGATGCACGACCATTAAAATTCTAATGGCAAGGTACTATTGGTCGACAATCTTTAGGGATGCTCATCATTATGTCTACTCTTGTGAATGGTGCCAACGAGATGGTGGAATGATAGCTTGAATGGAGAAACCTCAATAATGGATTCAACCATTGGAACCATTTAACATCTGGAGCAACAATTTCATGGATCCCATCATGCCCATGTCAAATGGAAAGGCATACATCATAGTTACCATTGACTATTGTACAAAATGGGTAGAAGCAGTAGTCGTCATCGACTGTACATCTTCTACTGCTACTTAGTTTGTACAAGAAAATGTTGTAACTAGGTTTGGTGTGCCATGCGCATTAATTTTTGATAATGAAACTCACTTTATAGGCACTACTTTTTGGAAGCTCATACAACACTTGGGGGTTGAACATAAAATCACAAGACCCTACCACCCCTAAGCTAATGGTCAAGTTGAGGTTACCAATAGGAAAATCACAAGAATTCTGACAATAACTATTAGTAAATATAGGAAATACTAGAGCACAAAACTCAACGATGTTCTTTGGGCCTACCACTCAACATGGAAACTTCCTATAGGCTATTCTCCCTATGAGCTTATGTATGGGAAATTACCAACACTTCCTATTCAATCTGAGCTTTGTACACTTTCAATAGCCTATGACCTTGACCTTGACTTGAGTCTAGCACAAAAAGAAAGACTGATGAATTTGAACCTGCTAGACAAAAACTAATTGGTAGCCTTATCATTTAATGAGTTGTGCAAGATGTATAACAAAAAGCTTCATGACCTTAAAATTAGAAAAGTCAAATTTCAACCAGGAGATAAGGTTCTCTACTAGAACCCCACACACATACCTCAACAAATTAAGTTCCAAAAATTATGGAAAGGGCCTTACATCATTTATGAAAATTTTTCTTTTAGGGTCATGATGATCTACAAACCTAAGACCCTAGACAAGAAATAGCTGGTCAACATCCAACAAATCAAACCTTTCCACGAGCATAGGCTAGAAAATACAATAAATGCCTCATCAGATGGACAACCACGAATTTTAGATCTCCTCCTTTCAACTTAGTCGTGGGGTAGGTGGCCACCCATGTTAACCATATAAGTGGCTCCTTAGTTTATCAATTTTTTATTTTACATCTTTTTTTCTAATTTTTGTTTTACACCATCATTAGTATATTTGCAATTTCTTGAATATTTGACACTTTCTTTTATATTTTATTTTGGTGTGATTTTCTAACTTTTTGTTAATAAGTGCTAGGTACAATTGTAATGCATTGCTTGATGGTGGTATGTACTTTTTTGTTATTTGATTGTTGGTGTCTAGTTTCTAGCTTTGAATTTCATTATGGATAATTAGGACATGGTTTCTTTTTCATGTAATAAGTAGTGAGTCCACAACATCCACACATCCACAGACTCTATGGTTTTTCTTGTTCTAGAAATGTGTAGTCCCTTTTTNCTGTGGATGTGTGGATGTTGTGGACTCACTACTTATTACATGAAAAAGAAACCATGTCCTAATTATCNGGACTAGTCCCCTCTAACTAAGGCCCTTCCTCACTTCCTACTTCTCTTTTCTTCTCTAATAAGGAATGGTGGTTGTTTTGTAGGAGTACTCTTATGTCTCAGGGGATGGACTTGTCTTCGAATGATGATGCAAAGTCACTAAATGTGGTTGGTTTTGGTCTAGACTAAGGATGGATCCTATTAAGTCATTTAACCACAAAATCCACAAAGGACTTCATGTGACCTTAATCAAGGACTCCATTCCACACTCTCTCATCCATCTATGCTTTCCATGTCTCACCTCATTGCTAGTTTCATGTTCTTGTTTGATGTGTCAGAATTCTTAGTTAGTTTCTTTTGGGTTTTTGTACTTAACCTTTTGTAATCATTAATCATCCATAGAGCCCATGGACTCTTTGGTTTGAAGTTATGCAAAGGCATAAAAGGCTTGTGCTTGCTTTGGGGATGGCCCATTTGCATATATTTTAGTTGGGTTAGTTAAGTTCTTTACCCTTAAACACTCTTACAATCAAATTCTTTTTGTTTACCCCATCAATGACATCCAATTATGAACATCTTCACAACATTTTTTAGTGAACTTTCCTTTTGATTATTATAAATTCTTACACCCTCTTCAAATGTTTCCTTGTGCTAAACGTTTTTCAAATTTAATCAACCGCTTATCTATTTTACCCTATTTTTTAACCTTCCTACTAACACTACTAAAGGAATCAATCTACCACAATCAAAACCTAGCCAAGTGTAACCACCACTGAGATAAGGCATTTAATAGCTATGTGTTACACATTGCATACTAATTCACACTTTTGTTATGATTGTAGTGGGAAGCATGAATTGGAAGCAAGACTATCTTTAAGGATGATGCGACAGTACCACACAATGAGGATTGTTCATGATAGTTGGATCTTCTCTCTTGCTCTTCAGCTACCAAGAGGTGTTGGATGTCAATGTTATCTAGGGTGCTCACTTTTCTTATCATGAACATCCAATTTTATCCAATTTTATAAAAACTTGTATCTTTGTACACTTGGGAACTTAGAGTCTGTTGTTTCATTTGAGTCAATTTGTATGTCAATCAATAATCCCATACCTACCCAATATTTTGTAAGAACTTGTTCCTCCCTTCTTCACTCAAGGATGAGTTTTCATTCAATCAGGGGTATGATGAATCACATTGTTTTCATCTACTCCAACATCGGGTATCCTATGTTGGAGTTCAAATGCAATGTCAAGTATCCAACGACAAGGGGTATACACTAGCCTATAAATATAGCACATGGGCTCTTGATTTGGCATGAGTTTTAGTTAGTTTTTAGTCAGAGTAGTGAAGCTCTTACAGTTTATCCTCTTCAGAGTTAGAATATTTTTTGAGTGCCTATATAAGGAGTCCAAGTGTGTATGGTTCTTTGTTCAAACACTGATGTACCTAAGCGGAGTAGTGTGATGGGAATAAAAACAAACTCTTTTCACAATTCTTGCAACATTGAGAATAGATTAATGTTTCTTTTAATGCACTTCACTTTATTGCATTTCAATTAAGCAATTAATTTCTAGCTATGAATGAACACAAGCATGACCACTTCAAGCATACATATAGTACTTGGTAGCCAAGCATTGCTTAACATTTGGTAGCCTAGGAACACTATATATGTTTAGGATGTGTCCAGGAAAGTGGGGTGGTTACTTGTGTTAGGCTAGCTAGGTAGTAGATGAATTAGATCTTAAATTACTTTACCTTTCATTCTTGTTGTAGGTGATCAGAATTATAAAACATAAAATAAGACAAATCATGTACCTCAATTACAAATAAACCATACCCCTGAGCTTCACAAGTGTAGTTGGGAAGACAAAAAATGTTCTTAATGCCCATTTCACTCCCTAGAAGAACTAGTGTACTAAAGAACTATAGGTCCATGGAATTTGACTTGATCATGTGTAAATGCATTAGTGATTTGTATGGTTGGGTGTAGGGGGTACCTTTTCATTAAGTACTATTCAAAAACTTTACAAATAGGTATTGATAAAGCATCATTTTTCCAAGTATATTTGTGGGTTACGATATCATAGATGCTATAGTGTAAATGCTACATTGCAAATGCTCCATCACATTTACATTGATTCATCTTAGTTAGCTACTACATCATAGATGCTACATCACATTTGCTATATCTCAGATGCCACATCACATTTGCTATAACTTAGCTATGTTAATGTATCCCTATCGACACAGCCAAATGCATTAACACATATGTATCAACGTAGAGTCTTTATTTGCTTATAAATATGCGAGCATTCACTACATATTTGATACCATTTGGTCAATAGTATAGTCATACTCTTGCAATTTTCTTCCATAATCCTAAAAAACAATAAGTGCTTGCATTATGGATTTGAGTCAACTATATAATATCTTACTAGAGTGGCATTGTACATAAATACATTCCATAAATAGTAATAGATTGAGATTGATTCATATTCATTGCAACACTTTGAATTAGAATAGATTTATTTTCAATACAATTCACTTTTTATGTACTTAGTTAATATTTAGATTTTTATGCATACTAATTAATTGGTAGAATGAGCATAACTAGTTTCAAGCATAAACACATATTTTTTTGGTAATTTCGGTAGCATTATTGCTTGGTTCGCCTAGTAGGATAGTACTTGGTACTTACAATGATGGGTACATGAGTTTAGAACAGGTAAGGAAAGTTTGGAATAGACACTCGTTTCCCCTAGAATATTTTAGGATTTAATTTTATAATTAATTACATTAAATAATTAATTTGTATGTTATTGATTAGCTAATCTCAAGACCACAACAACATCATAATCATATGCCTCACTTTTGACTAAACTATACATGATAAAGCTACCATTAGTTCAAGTGAGAAGATAACAATGTGTGATCAATGCTTAACAATCTAGATACCACACTAGCCCCATCCACAAAATTTGACTAGATTACATGTACACACTTGTGATTCGTATGGTTGGGTATAGGAGATACCTGTAGCTCATCATTGGCACCATTGTCAAGGATGGTGCTAGTGATCTAAATTAGTTATATTATAAATGATCATTGTAAAAGCATTAATGATTTATCTTTTAAGAAATATAAATATTTTTTAAGTTACACATGTTATTAACTAAAAACATGTCTTCCTCACATAGGGCTGATAGTGCGTTAAACAATGCGAACATTGGTAGAAATAATGATATATATTAAAAATAATTGAAATAAACCACTACAAGTAGGGGTCTCATATGCTCATTTCTTCCTTTATTACATTCAAAGACTATGTTAAACTATTGCGGACAATCCTAGAGGGGATGGAATAAGTTCCAAAATAAGGAGGACCTTAAGGTGTAGGACCTTCAACAAACCTAGAAGAGATGAACCAATAGACCATAGGGGAACATATAGAAACCATGGAAATTCTCCCAATACACAGTCTTCCTCTTCATCTTCATTATCTAGTTTTGATGAAAATGAACATAGCTATGGAGATAGAGCTTTAATAAGGGGTCAAGATGGAGATAGAAATAGATAAATAGATATAAAAAATAAGAGACGATATTTAATGGAGCATAAACGAGACTATCATAATTAGATAAATAGAAATAAATATTATTATCATGAAAAATTTGATGATGAATAATCCTTGTTAGCTATTAGAAGCATGATACAAGTTATGGAGGTAGTTAGAATACCCCAAGGCACAAAGGGAATGCTGCATCAAATGAATTGATATGAATAACATTCCTAAATTTAAGGAAGACTATAATTTTGATCTGAAACATCATTTATAGGTCTTCCATGATGCCTGTGGCTTGCAACATATTGAAAGTAAGTGGCAAAACCTTAAGCTCTTCCTAGAACACTAATAGAAGAAGCTAAAATTTGGTATAGATTATTGGAACCAGATTCAATCCATCAGTGGTTCACAATGCTTAAGCTCCTTAATGAAAAATACTAAACCTTTTCAATAATGTCTAATCTAATGAAACAAATCCAAGAATGAAAGAAAAAGAATCATGAATCCCTTGATGTAGCTAGTTTAGATACTATTCTCTATTGCATAGATGCCTAGGTCCTAGATTTTTTTAAAAAAGAGTTACTTTATTATTTCATAGATGGGATTCTTAATAAAATGAGGGAGACCCTCGGGATCTATGCCCAAGGAAGATTATTAGAGTTAAGTGTTCAATAGATACAAAGGATAATTGAACAAGTGGTAAAAGAATAAGGAGAACTATGTAAAAGGGAGAGTGTAGAAGAATATAATTGGGACCCAACTCTTCATAAGAAGGAGGTTCAAATTTATGATCATGAAGAAGAGAAAGCTCTTAATGAGTTGATTTCAGACAAACCCTTATCAATACAAAATTCTATCACTAAGATTAAAGGGAAGATAAGATGTCGAAATTGATGGATGAAAAAGTTACATCCAACTTGAAAATCATAAAGGAAAAGGTAAAACAAGTAGGATCAATTAACCAAGAAAAGAAAAAGAAAAAGAAGAAGATAACAAACAAGGATACTTATTAGCAAAAAAGGAAAGTAGCTATAGTAGAAGAAGTTGCAGACTTAGATTTGGAGGAGGATGAAGGATATGAAATTTGTTAATATAAACATCCAAAGAACTATTGTCCAGTTATGTTACATCTACAAGAGTTTAGGGCTTTCAGTTTGAATCCTAAGTTTATGGAAAAGAAAATTCCTAGGAGTTTACTTTATCCACAACATAATTATAGAAAGCCCCACCATGAATAGTATTATCTAAGCGAGACTCCTCCTTAACCTCAAGACTACTATCAACAACAATGGCAAAACCCATAGTCGTGGAAGATGCCATCACCAAACCAGCAATATTGCTATTGCTAGTCAAACCCTTATGGATACTATGTTCAACAACCTATTTTTCCTAATCATCCTACTACCCATGCATCAACTCACTACTACTAGTACTCTTTCAAATACCATTAACATGCAAAATCTCCTATGGGATTATCATCCCATGCCTCTCATCATCCATCATTTTCTCAAGCTTCTCATACTTCCCTCTAACATATGTCACGACCAATAATGCAAGAAGAATTAGCACCATAATGGCAACAGAAGAATGCAACTTGTAATGTGAACATACAAAGGAAAAATAATGCTAGTAACCCTTAGTATGAGCCTTGGAAATGTCCTTTCTTTAGGACAATTTTCACACATGTGAATAAAACTAGTAGACCTACTAGCTATCAAAACCAGTGCAAGGCCAAGTTGGTGCAAGCTCCCTCCTCATAAAAACAATGTCTCCTAATCCTACAAAAAAGATAAAAACCATCACCACTTCAACACATGACATAAAAGCTAAAAATGGTACTATGGAGAGAGAGAAAATTCCATGCATTATTAATAATGATAAAGGATATAATTGTGGGCTGAAAGTGTAAAGTATTAACATGATTCCTATATATATCCCTAAAAAACTTGAGGAACAATTGTGTGTGAAAAACCATGTCTAAATAATAGCCACTACACCAAAATACACATAGTGGATAGAAAATTAGAATACCAAAATACCTAAAATATGCATGGAAATGTCCAACCCACTTATTATCTCTTGCCCTAATAAAATGAACCAAATAGAAAACTTAAAAAATGACATCTTATAACCTAACCATACACTAGAAAAAAGTGATGAACAAGGATACCCAAAAAATGAAGTAAAACATAGACAAGAAAATATCTCTAAATCCTCTCAAATAGAAATACCTTCTAGTATAGTTAGATGTATGTCTCCAAATTATTAAAATCTCATTATCATCTATATTAATTGGGCTAACATGCACAAACATAAATTACTAAAGATGATAAATAAGAAACTTATAGTGTATGATCCAAGGAATATGTAGTCCATTTTCTGAATGCTCATCTATGAGTTTAGTCATGGAGGAGATGCTTCATGTTGAATCAATAAATAATAAGTGCATTTTCCCTTTTTGTTTTATAATTTTATATCATTTTTCTATTTTTGATATTTTCCAATTTGTTCAAAATTCTTCGATTCTTAATATATTTTCCATTTCTTGAGTCATTTCCTTTATGTTTTGTGGACATTTGCTATGTTTTTATTAATAATGTTGTCAATCATGATGTAGAAATTAATACCATGTATTAGGTCTTTGTCCTATGCTATTAAGATGATTAGGTAAATAATTATGCAAAGCAGTGAGACCACATCATCTATCTCTCCAGTTTCTATAAATAAATGGTATTTATGATGAAAGCAATATGGTTCTTCTCACATAAAACTAAAATTAACTTATGATAATTAGGCCTTGAAGAAAGGTAGAACGACCAAGAGGGAATGGAAAAGGGTGTAACATCAAGGGGATTGTGGATTCTTTGAGTTTTTTCTATGGGTCTTACTACTCCATGTGTTTATATTAGTACTCATGTGTTAATTTTGATGGAAGCATGTTCTTGGATAAGTGTTACCTTATCATGTCATTGGATAGACATGTTACCTATGCCTAAAGGTAGTGCTCTGGAAAGAAAAGCACAAGTCTCTTATTAATTAATTCATAAAAGAAGTTGATTCCTAGGGTACCACAAGAAAGACATGATACCCATGTATAAAGATAGGCTATTTCTAGGAATCGTAAAGGTTTGTTGGACTAGTCTCATGATGTGATTGGAATGAGATGTTACACATGCTTGAAGGTACTCCTCTAATGGGATTAGCATTGGCTATTGGGCTAAAAAGGCAGTTATCCATGCCTAGAGGCACCATTCTAACCAATGGCCAAGTTTTTTTTAATTATAATATTTAAGTAATTAATTAATAAAAATTGCTTCATTATTTTCTTTTGTTGAGTAGTGATGTTTTCGTATGGTTTTAGTGATCCTATGGTGGTAAGTTTAGGATGATACAATGAAATGTCATTTGCAAAGGTATGGACTTAGTCTAGAACTTGGATGGCTAGGTATTACGATCATCTTAGTCACAATTGACATAAGAACCTATTGTGAACATGATAAGATACCTTATGTTCTAATCTTTGCAATATCTTTTCATCCCATTATTAACCTTACTACTACATGTAGTTATGTACCTAATGGTTTTGTATAGTATAATGCAATATCTTAATTTAGGTGGTCGTGTGTTGTTTGGAACAAAGACATGATTCAAAATTAACTTTTAAGATGCCCATGGACATCTATAGGAGTGGTTATGCAAGGGCATTATGGCAGGAGCCTCCTTTGGGGAGGATTCACTTGCATGACTTTTGTTGATTACAATTTTGAACCAAAATCTCATATCTTTAAGGACATTATGGAAAACTACTCTAAATTTATGCATGATTTTGGGACTACTTCTCATCAATTTTAATTAATTTTTAATGATTTTATATTGAAATATCATCCAAATTCAATATTTCTTGGCCATCTTAAAACCTCATGGGTTTTCAATATTCCAATGCATTTGCAATATCTTGTAAATTAGACCTTTGATTTCAAATGTGCAAAAACTTGTAAGCTTTTGAAGTTGAGCTCATTTTTTGTGGGGGCTAAGGATTTAATTTTTTTAATATTTTATAACACCTCATTTTCAAACATTATAGTAACTAATAGTAAAAATAATCAAAATGACTTAAACAACTTGAAGATTTTAGTTACCTTAGAGCCTTGTGGAAGGTTATTTTGTAATTACATGGAGCTTAAATGGTAACTTTTTTTCTAATTTTGAGCTAAGTAAGGATTTAGAAAGAACTAATCATTAAGGAAAAATTACTAAAATTAAATTTGAGCCTTTAATGATTATAGATGATGCTGAAAGGAATACCTAAGGATGAAGGTCATTTGCAAGGAAAGGAAAATAGGCCAAGAGGATAACATGCCCATGTACAAGTAGCACATACAAGAATTAAAGCTCAAAAATCACATGTTTGCTAGCTATAAATGCATTACTTGATGAGGAAAAATTTTAGTCCATCATTCAAAAAAATATTTTGCATAAAAAAAAATGCCAACATAACAGTCAAGGTTGGAAAATTTTCCAATGCTAGCAACAACATAAAGATTCATCATTGATGGATTTTTGAAGACTTCTATAATTTTGTAAAATTTGATGTTTTTCTAGTCTTTTTTTCATTTTGTAATACATCCACTTGAATAAAATTTTGTAATATGATACTCAAGTTTTGTAATGATAGCCAATCTAGTCTTGGTTTCCGTACAATTTTTGGAATAGAACTTCATCCATTTATATATAACTCTTGGACGAGATTTTAGTTAGTTGTGGGAATATGATAAAGTATTATTTTTTCAAGTATATTAGTTGGTCATAATATTGTAGATGCTATATCATAGATGCTATGTTGCATTTGCATTGATGCATCCTTGTTGATACATCTTCGTTGGTTTTTACATTGTAGATGTTACGTCACATTTGCTATATCATAGATGCTATATTGCATCTTTTATAACTTAGCTGTGTCAATGCATCCTCATCAATGTATTCCCATTAACACAACCAAATGCATTAACGCATATGTGTTAATGTAGTATCTTTATTTGCCTATAAATATGCAAGCATCCGCCATGTATTTAACATCATTTGGTTAGTAGTATAGCTAGAATCTCGGAGTTTTCTTCCATACTCTCTACAAATAATCAGTGAGTTCATGTAACATGGATTTGAATCAATTGTAGGACATATTATATGAGTGTCATTGTACCTGGACACATTCCATGAATATAAATAAGATCAAGGTTAATTCATATTCATTGTAGCACTTTGACTTAGAAAATATTTATTTTTAATGCAATTTACTTTCCATGTACTTAAATAATATTTACATTTTCATGCATATGAATCAACTGGCAGAATGAGCATGACCATTTTTGAGCATAAACATGTATTTGCTTGGTAATGAGCATTATTGCTTGGTTTGCCTAGTAGTATAACACTTGGTAATCCGAGCAGTGGGTATGTGAGTTCAAGACATGTACAGAAAGGTGGGAATGGATACTCATTCCCCTTAGAAGAGTTTAGGATTTAATTTTATAGTTAATGAGATTAAATAATTAATTTCTATGTTATTGATTAGTTTAACTTAAGGATCCAATAAAATCATTATCTTATGCCTCACTTTGGACTAAACCATATATGATAAAGCTAGCACTAGTTTAAGTGAGACCTACAATTAATGTTGAATGATATAGATACCACACTAGTCCCATCCACAAAATTTGATTGGATCATGTACATGCTTGTGATTCGTATGGTTGGGTGTAGAGAACATTTGTTACTCATCAGGTATGCATTTAGTTTACAAATGAGCAAGAAAGGATTTTATTTAATAGCTCTGTTGGTATTAAATAAGGATATTCTCTTTCTTCTACTTTATTTGATCTTTTTATTGTTGAACTTGAAGAGTGGATGCATAAAAGACTAACTTATTTTGCAATTACAATTGGAAGTAGTCTCATTAAACTCTTATTTTGTTGATGATGTTGCCTTAATTTTAAATTCAATGGAAGGATTATAGAAAATACCTATGAGTGTTAATGACTTTTATTATCATTCAAAAATAAAAGGTAATATCCAAACAATAAAAATTATGATTTGTGGCATATGAAATAAGATGTACAATTTTACTATAGGAAATAAACATGTGAACATAATTTCTTATTACAAATATCTTGACCTAGCATGCTACTAAAATTATAAATGGGATTAGTACATTAATCAAAGAGTTGAAAGTGGTATGAAAGCCTTATTTCCTTTAAAATGCTAATATAAGAATGAATTTATTCTAGCTTGGGATATCCAAAAATAACTTTATCATGCCATTATTCAATATACTATTTTGTATGGGTATGTTGTATGGGATCTTGCTCTATCAAAAAGAAATTCAAAAAACCTTTTTAGCTTAAAAAATTTAATGTAAAGAGATAGACATATTATGATATTATGCTTCTTAAAGCAAAGATGATGTTGTTAGAGGTTGAAGCTATTTGTTAGTTTATAGCCTATGCTCATAATCTTTCTACATCTTCATTGGATAAATATATCAAAAAAATGATGATGAAAAGCTATGATAAAGAATAGTTTCATGAGGGAGCTCTATGGCTTAATAAATGGAATATTCAAGAGTATAGTAT
>MNCI01017403.1:127755-237470 GCA_015680685.1 Gnetum montanum
AATCACTAGGAAGTTAACTGGATACAACCACCCATAAATAGTGGTAACAACGTCTTCCACTAGTCCCAATGGTACAGTGATGGACTGGTTGGCCAACTCTAGATAGATGTTGCTCTTTTTCAATGGAGGCAGGTTCTAGGCCTTATACATTTCTTGAGAAATCAAGTTGAGACTAGAACCTGAATCCAAAAGAGCCTTGCACAGTGCATTTCCAGCGATTTGTAAGTATATCAAAGGACTCCCAGGATCAGAGAATTTCCTGGGAAGGTGGCTAGCTTTGATCCAATCGGTGACGACATGTGTTAAGTGCGATGGTTGAGTTGAGTGTGGTCGTTGAGTTGAAGGAGGCTCCGAAGTTTTGATTAATACTAAGGCGTCTAAGGAATCAGTTACTTGTGATTGCAAGGGCTTGGTTGGTCTGTTGGTTCTAAAGAAAGGTCTTTTCTTCATGTGGTTGTTGGAACCAATAGTAGGTTGAGAGTTAACAACCCTTGTGGCATTACATTGCTGTGGCTGGGTAGGGATTTCACCTTGCGTAGCTGGAGAAGGTGGTAGTGGAGCTATTAGTGGAAGAGATGCGGCCAGATGAGAAGGATGATATGCTTGTAGAATAGTACCCCTAGAAGAGGGAGTCCCATAATACTTGCAGGCTTGGTAGTGAGGTTGAGGAGTGATGTGACTAGTAGAGTCACGTGGGGAGATTGGCTACTACACATAATATCCATATTGGTTAGGTTGTTGGTAAGGATACTGTTGCATTGGTGGTGGCATTCCCCATGATTGTGGTTGCTACCATTATTGGTACTGCTTAATCGGTTGTGGTGGAGTTCCACTTGGATAATATGTTAAGGGTTGGTGGAACTATCTTGGATTACCTTGAGGATAAGTTCACCTTCGGGGTGCTTGCCGTTTATTCAATCGTGGGTTGAGTGCATACATCCCCAAACTCTTGCAAATGTGAGATTACAGGGCAACATCCCTTATGATGGTCATATTGACATATTTCACATCCATTATCATTGTCTATTTCTGACTCCACAACCTCTTCAATGGTGGCAAATTTGCCCTTACCCTCGCTACGTGCATGTTCAGCTTCTCTCTTTTTTCTTTTTTCGTGATCACTACCTTATTCTCTAGACTCCTCTACTATTTTAAGAACAATTTGAAATCCATTTTCTAGGGAATCCCACATTTCGTCTACCTTTGCCAAAACTTCTGATGTCATCTTTTGGATAGGAAAAATTTTCCTATTCACCATCTCTTGGAGTGGTGACTATTCTTCATCCTTACAAAATCTTATTCCCCTCTTTCGAAGGGAAGGATGTTGGTTATACTCTTCCACACTTTCTCTCTTCCGCAACTCATCTTCTTCCTTAGCAACTTACTCCAATAGTCTTTGAATTTGATGGGACCTAAGCTCAGATAGTCTCCCNACTCATCTTCTTCCTTAGCAACTTACTCCAATAGTCTTTGAATTTGATGGGACCTAAGCTCAGATAGTCTCCCTTGAGCATAAGTCCCAAGGGTTCTTCTCATTTCATGCCTAAGCCCATCTATGAGATGGCACAGTTGATCCCTTTGCAAATAATCATGGCTAGGATAATGATGTAACAGTGCATAGTATCAACCCATGGTAGCATCCAAGGGTTCATGTCCTTCTTGTTTCCAACCTTGGATTTGCTTTTGCAAGTTAGACACTTGGGAGTATGTTTGGTACCTGTCATTAAATAATTCTAACATAGTACTCCATCTATGAATAGATTTTGGTTCTAAGGACTGGCACCAGCTTTTTGCTTCTTTAACTAGTGTTTACGGGAACAACTTAAGTTTTTTCCATTCATTCTCTATGTTTTGTAAGGCACACATGTCATGAAATGCTTGTAAATGATTTTGAAGATTAGCATTGTATCCCCCTTCAAATCGTGGGATATTTTTCATATCTAATCTCTTGATCATGCGATCTTTCTGGTGCCTTGTTGGAATTCTAATAGCCTCAGTTATGTCTAACATACTTCAAGTAGTAAGTAAGGGTTCATCATGATCATCTCGTCCATGGCGTCTATAATGCCTACGTTGTTCCCTACTCTCCCTTCTTCTATGTTGTGATTCTTTAGAGTGCCTGTAATGACAGAAAACCTTGGTTGCTGGAAACACCGAGTGGATCTTCCTGTACACAGTTTTAACCCCAGATCTGTGCAAGGGCCATGCTAGAGAAAACGAATCTGAGGTGCCCTGAATAGTCTTGCCGATTAGATAGGGACTTACTTAATCAGTAAATTCGTTAATGATCGTATAACGAGGCGATGATTTAATGTGAAAATATATATTATTGATTTACGAGAAAAAAAGAGATCTGGTCCTAGATTGGATCTTGAAGGCAATGAAGACGATGTAAATTACACCAAATGATTGTAGGATTCAATGTAAACAAGGAACAATGAATTGAATTTGAAATATGCACAATCCCGTGACCCGGGATCTACCTTATAGATAAATATGGTGAATACAATAGGATTTACAAGCAGACTTTGGTTTGGACAAAGTATCCACCATTGACAAGAAGCGAAATTAGAGAGTAAACAAGCAAAGGCCAGTCTACCTTGTTCTAGCTAATCTAGGTGCAAGGGAGTTAGGCTCAAAGAAAAATATCTGCTAACTCAAAGTCTCTGGTCAAAAACGTCTCTTTGTCACCGTTGATGTTCTTCTCGTCATCTCGTCAATCTTTTGCTAATATTGTTAAAAATCTCCAACAAATGCCAACCCTTTGATCATTGTCAATTGGAGTATTTATAAGATTAGGGTTAGGAGAAAAATGCGATTTAAATGATGCATGTATTGGGCCCAAAAAATTTCGTTGACTTGATGTGCTGTAGTTGAAGCTTGTGACATTATGCTGCATTACGCTCTAAAGCGTAGTCTAGCGTAACCATCCTTCAAGAAGACAGTTCATTCGGCCTTATCTTTTGTGTTGAACAAACTATCTCGCGACTAAGCTGTGATACGCTGGAAACTGTAACAACGGAAAACCTCGGTTGCTGGAAATACCAAGTGGATCTCCGTGTACACAGTATTAACCCCGGATTTGCATGAGGGCCGTGTTGGAGAAAATGAATCCGAGGTANGCCTCATTATACGATCATTAACAAATTTACTAATTAAGTAAGTCCNTAGTAAATTTGTTAATGATCGTATAATGAGGTGACGATTTGATGTGAAAATATATATTATCGATTTACGAGAAAAAACGAAATCTGCTCCTAGATTGGATCTCGAAGGCAATGAAGACGATGTAAATTACGCCAACTGATTGTAGGATTTAATGTAAATAAGGTACAATGAATTGAATTTGAAATATGCACAATCCCGTGACCTGGGATCTACCTTATAGATAAATTTGGTGAATACAACAGAATTTACAAGCAGACTTCAGTTTGGACAAAGTATCCACCACCGACAAGAAGCTAAATCAGAGAGTAAAGAAGCAAAGGCCAATCTACCTTGTTTTAGCCAATCTGGATGCAAGGGAGTCAGGCTCGAAGAAAAATGTCTGCCAACTGAAAGTCTCTGGTCAAAAGCTTCTCTCTGTCACCGTCGATGTTCTTCTCGTCATCTCGTCAATCTTTTGCCAATATTGTCAAAAATTGCCAAATACTACCAACCCTTTGATCGTTGTCAACTAGAGTATTTATAAGATTAGGGTTAGGAGAAAAATGCGATTTAAATGATGTGTGTACTGGGCCCACAAAATGACGTTGACTTGATGTGCTATAGTTGAAGTTGGTGATGTTATGTTGCATTACGCTCTAAAGCGTAGTATAGCGTAATCATTCTTTAAGAAGATGGTTCATTTGGCCTTATCTTTTGTGTTGAACAAACTGTCTTGCGACTATGCTGTGATATGTTGGATAACGTATCATGGCATAGTGACTACTACAAACTAAATTTCATCATCTTTGTTGCTATGGATAAGTCAATTACGCTGCTTGCTTTATGCTACGTTACGCTGTGTAGCGTAACGTGGGGTAATACAACAAAAGTTAAGATTTTTGAACATGGCTAATTTGCAAAGCTACAGTGTTGCCACTGTGCATCCCTTATTATGTTCTATTTTCTGGAGCCTATTACGCTGCTCTGCATTGCGTAGCGTAGCAGGCCCTTAGTCGAAAAAGAAAACTTGCTGAGATGTGACACTTTGTTGAAAATCCTCGCCTAAGCCTCAAGACTTTGCTGAATCATCGAGGTCTCAAAATTTCACGGTGTTTTAATGGCCCCTCTTTGTTGACATTTGGAGGGCTTGACCGAGAGATGTCGACGAAGAAAAGGAAACACCATAGAGGTAAAGATGCCAACATTGTTCTTTGGCTGCTACTTGGATGTCACTCTGTCAAACTTGGAAGTGCGAAGATGAGAATGTAAGGAGCAGGAGAGGATTTTACAGTTATGAGGGAGGGAGGTTCAGGGAAGACTCAAGTGTGAGCAGGATACTTTGCAAACATGCTATTAGGCATCTTCTCGTGGGTGTTTTCTTGAGAGGTTACTGTATTGTACTATATATGCAGGGCTTGCCTGGATGAGTTGTGTTACGCTTGTATGGCCTGGATGAGTTGTGTTTCATCCATTTTGCCTAGCTTTGCCCGTTCACTTTTTTTTTTGAATTGTAGATGCTTTCTATGAGGTGAGTTGTGTTACGCTAATTCATGGATGTGATGATTATCATGTGTAAAAGACTTCCTGTATGCTCACATTCTGTATAAACAGGAGGAGAGGATAAGGGCGGTTGTAAAGATAAGGGGAGGAGCAAGTAAGATAATGTGCCTGGTGGGGGAAAAGGTAGGTTCTATACTCCCAAGCAATCAAGCTAGTCCTTGCAGCCATCTTAGAATGCTGTGACACCTCGCCCTCCTAGTGAACGCATTTTTGAGGAACGCTATCATAGCAAGTGACTTGCAAAGCATAATAAAGAACAGGGAACAAAGCAATCGTCCTAATCGTTAGGGACGCTGTTGAAACAAGTACCATCCAAAGAAAAAAGAAGAGCACATGCCATGGGGAAGGAACTGTAGAAAGAGGCCCTATTCCCTTTGTTGACACCATGGCTCAGGAACTCACCATCGACAGCCAGATTCATCTTATCCATCTGGCTAGGCAAGGAGCCAGTCAGATGAATCTGCTAAGCCAGAGTCTGGTGGCGGTGACGGCTAGAGGCAACCAAGGTCATGGGTGACCATAGTTTCCTTGGGGCTCCAAGTGGCGAAGCTGACTCTGGGAGTTGTAACTGCAAAGTGGCTATCGCAGCGGCATCTCTGAGGGGTCAGTAGAATGCCTTTCAGCATATCTGAGGAATCAGTAGAATGCTAGGAGGGTAGTGATGTTGCATCTGTTCCAATGCCCTAGTCATTCTGTTTGGTAGGGATTTCATGCAAGAATGATCAGGCTCGCTTGTTTCATGGTTCTGTTAGCAGATTCCAGTTTTAAGTCTTGGTAGACTATTGTTGCTAGTTTTAAGTCCCAGCAGACCATGGTCCCGGTTTAAAGTCTGGACAGACTGAAGAATGCTAGTTTTACGTCGTATCAGATGACGGAAGAGCTAGTTTATGGTCCCAGTAGACCATGCTGTGGGTGTCAGTTTTGTGTCGTGACCCAGGGAAAAGTCTGTGCTAGTTTAACATTTCAGCAGATGGATGTTTACCTTGCCAATTTCACATCGTGGCAGATGGTCAAAAACTTTGCTAGTTTAGTGTCATGGTGGATGCGTATAGGAAATGCCAGTTTACGTCGTAGCGGACGAGTACAACACCGCCAGGTTTTACGTTGTAGCGGACGTTTGTTACAGCACCATTTTTACGTCATAGCAGATGTTTATTAGCTTGTGTATGAGCCGAGCTATCGTCTAAATGTGGTACTACTTCAGGTACATGTGATTCACCAGATTTGGATGTTCGTTGCCATCGATGTCCACAAGTCTGAATGCCCCATTGTCATATGCATCGACGACCAGGAAGGGGCCTTCCTAGCTTGTAGAGAATTTTCTCACTGGTTCACGAACAGCCTTAAGAACCAAGTCTTCTTTCTTGATCGGTCGCTGATGCAGGTTGTGATGATGCTTCTACTTCTGCCTGTCCTAATATTTTTCGAAGCTGTCAAGCGTTTAGATGCATTTCTTCTCCACTGAGTCTAGATCCACGATCCTGGACTCGTTGTGTTGAGTCTCATTTATAACCATAGAGAGGACCATTCATAGTGAGGGAACCTATAGTTCCAAGGGTAACACTGCTTTAGATCCGTAGACTAGGCTGTAGGGTGTTCTACTGGTAGCTGTTCTGCGTGTCATACGATAGGCCCATAGCACGTAGAGGATCTTTTCATGCCATCGTTTCTTGTTGTTGCTGATCATATTTTTTAGTAAATTCATGATCACCTTATTTGTTGCCTCTACTTGACCATTTGCTTATGGATAGTAAGGTGAGAAAAAAGATTACTTAATACCAAGGTTGTTGCAGAAAGATTTGGTTTTGGCACTACTAAATTGTGGTCCATTGTTGGTCACAATAGTCATGGGAAGCCTAAACCTGGTTACTATGTTATCCAAGATAAAATGAAAAACTTGTTGAGATGTAATCTTTCATAAGGAAATAGTCTCGACCCACTTTGTGAAGTACTCAGTGGCGGTGATAATGAAGCTACGTCCTGCAGAAGACTTAGGCATGATGGGGCCTATGATGTCTAAACCCCATCGTTGGAATTGCCAAGTGATCTGTGTGGTATGTAACTTAGTCAGGGACACGTGTATCAGATTTGCATAACACTAACATGTGTCACATGTCTTAACTTTGGTAAGGCAGTCTCATTCCATGTACGGCCAATAATATCCTAAGCGTCTAATTTTAGCAGCCATGGCTCATGGAGCTATGTGTCCTCCACATAGGCCCTCATGGACTTCGCTAGCTATCCTTTGTGTTTGGTCACTATTAACATAGGTTAACAATACATCGTCAAAAGAGTTCTTACATAGAGTATTTTCTTCAATGATTATGTATTGTGTAGCACGCTTATGCATTGCATCCTTTTGTGTAGATGTCAACTCGTGCGGTGGTTCACCATGCAAAAGATAGGTTTTACTGTTATCATGCCATTCAGGCGTTCCTTTCGCAGTTAGAGAAGAGATTTGTATGGCTTGGATGACAGAATTTGTACATTTCATCATTAAAGTAGGCCAAGTGGTAAACAAATGAGGAGGCACGTTTAAAGCTAGTGTAGCTAATGCATTAGCTACAATGTTCTCACTACACGGCACGTGTCGGACATTAGTCGTTGTAAATTGTTTTAGAAGATCTTTAGCCATATCGCAATAGGGCTGCAAATGCATAGCCTTATAGGCATAAACTTCTATGATTTTATTGACAACGAGCATTGAATCACACAGATTGCTAGGTGTTGGATGTTTAGTTCTTTGGCTGCTAACAATCCCCTCAGGATTTCCTCGTATTCTGCCGCATTTTTCGTATAGGGGAACACTAGGCCGTAATCCAATGGGCGAATATCCTCAGGGGAAAGCGTAATGACTATGGCGGCACTATCGCCTCTAGTAGTTAAAGCTCTATCAAAGTGTAATGTCGCTTCGAGACCTGTTGATGTAGGGCTTAAACTATGTACATGTTCATTAGGAAACTCAGGCTCTATCGTGTCCTGATCATTAATTGGTGATGTTACAAGCTGGTCGGCTATCGCTTGGCCTTTTGTGGAAGATTGGCCAACATAGTGCAAGTCAAATTTTGCTATGATGACTTTCCAGTGGGCTATCCTACTACTCTTGTATAGATTATTCGTGATTGTGCGTAGAATGTTGTTTTCCCAAATTATGTTAACTTGGCTGCGGAAAAGATAGTGTCTACATTTTTTGAGTGCAAAAACCAATGTGAAGCAGTTACACTCTACTTCATTGTACCTTGTTTCGTACGCAAATAGAGCATAACTTATATAATAGATAAGGATTTCTGACCCGTTGTCCCTCTTTTGACACAACAATGTAGCTATAAACACATCTGAACTTGCGAGGTAGATGTAGAAAGGTTGATCCCTCTATGGTGGGAAAACCGTTGGCAAATGTAGTAGCTCTTTCTTTAGGTTTTCAAATGTACACTGGCAGTGCTTTTCCATTTGAAGTTAAGTCCCTTCTTGAGTAGATGTTGCATAGGATGTAATTTGTCTGTCAATTTCAAGATGAACCTCATGATAAACTGTAACCTATCTTGCAACCCACGTAGTTCTTTGAGGTTCGTAGGTGGTGCTAGGTTAACGATGGCCTTAACCTTGTCAGGGTCGACTCGTATGCTAGCTTTCGATACTAAAAATCCCAACATGCATCTGGTTTTGACTCCGAATACACATTTTTTTGGGTTGAGCCGTAGGTCATGCCTGAGACATCGTTTAAGGATTAACTCTAGGTCCTCTGGGTGATCTTCTGACTTCTTAGATTTAATAGCTATGTCGTCTACGTAGTCGTTCAATCTCTTTAAGGGGTAATCGCTAAAGATATATGTCATGGCACGTTGATAAGTTGCTCCAGTATTTTTTAGCCCAAAGGGTATCATGGTATAACAGAAAGTTCCCCACAGGGTCATGAAAGTTGTAGTGAATTGATGTTCTAGGTTGATAAGGATTTGATTATATCTCGAAAAACCATCGATGAAGTATAGTAGCGCGTGTTCAGCTGTTGTATCGATAAGTTAGTCAATACCTAGTAATGGGAAATTGTCTTTAATCATTGCCTTGTTCAAATCGCGGAAGTCTATATAAATGCGTATTCCTCCTGTTTTCTTAAAAATAACAATAATGTTTGACACCCAATCCAAGTAATCAACTATGCGGATGAAACCAGCTTGATATAGCTTAGTGATTTCATCACGCACTACCAACACAATTTCGGGCTTAATCTTCCGTGCTTTCTATCTAACTGCTTTGATACTCATGTTTAACACAATGTTGTGTTGTATCAGTCGTGGGTCTAAACCTGGCATATCTTCGTATGACCATGCGAACATCGTAATGTTATCTTGGAGCACTCGAGATATATCTCTCTGCGTTTGTTGGTCAAGGAGGAAACTAACTTTCAGAGTTTTGCTTTCTCCTTTGTGCGTAACCATAGAGACCTCAGTGAGGGGATCCTCGATTACATCACCAACCTTTAAGTCTAGGGTTCAGAATAAATGCTTGGCAGTTTGGGGATACTTCCGAGGCTGCTATGGTTAGGTAATAGGAGGAAGCATCAGTTCCTATCATTGCAAAATTAGTATGTTTAAACGTTTCCCCGTATGGGCCTGTTAGGGCTAGGGGTGCAAGTAAGGCTTTGTCCATTTGCAAATTGACCTACAAAAAATGCCAATAACAGCATTTGTTACATTGTTTTTGCTAACATGGTGAAATGATAGAAGGTTTTTAGAGATGCGTGTTAAAAATGTTATCAGTTTAAGGTCTTAGTGGACCGTTATAATATACACAGTTTGCAAGAAAACAACAAGCCAGGTTTTCTAGGTATTAGCATAAGGTTTCTGCAAACTATGATGAAAGGTATAACGTGGCATGTCTAGCATGTCAAGATAGCTAATTTAGAATTTTGTGTAGACCATAGTTAATGTGATCGGATTACGAGATGATAAGCTATGCATTAGTTTAGGGTCTTTTCGAACCGTCATCAATGCGATATCTATGAGATTAATGGTGTGATCTTCACGCTTCATGTCGAACTGACATGCCTGCGTTTCGGGAAAGTTCTATGTTGATTGGACATGACAACAGTAAGTTTTCACCCTCTCATTTATATGTAGACTGTTCATCCTGAGAGTAAACTGTAAACATCGCGAGGTTGAGCTAGGCTAAAGCAGAAAGAAAGCGTAAGCAGATGATTTCGTGAAGGTTGTTCAAGCATAACCATGGCACCGAAGACCAAAGGAAAATATTCCAAGTTGGCAAGGATTGATGAAGTGTAGGAAAGCTTGGGGAAAATTTCAAAGGCTCGGGTAGATACTCGAGAGGTTACTCCTCTCGCCCAGTAAGTTGTTTTTTCACCTTTCCTTGTATGATTGTTGTTTTTGTTGTCACAACGTCGTAATTGTATTTGTTTCAAAGATGTGCACTATGTTGGGTGTCGATACTTACCTGTGCTAGCTACGCTACTTGAGTTTGTAATATTACCCCCATCACCATTGTTAGAGACAGACCGTGCATCGTCGCAAGGGTTTGGGTGATCCTGGGTAATATTGTACAAACACAACATGTAACTGGTTAGGAGTTTAGGTATTGTATCTTTGTGTAGTGAAAATGGGGTTTCATTGTCTTGCCTATAATGATTGTATGTTACGGTGGATTAATATGCACTGTTACCTTTATCGCTATTTTCGGAGACAGACCTTACACTGTTGCAAGTGTTTGGGTGGTTTTAGTAATGCATCTCCAGCATAACATGTGATTTTATAGGAGTCAAGATAATGAGAACCCTAGTGTTGCGTAATGAATTTTTATGAGCCATTTTTGATTTGTTTGGGTTTGACATTGTTAGTATGTTTCTAATGGTAGTGTGCTTTATTGTAAAGGATTATGCTAAGGCCCATCCTGATCATCTTGGACATTGTTGTTTACATGTCCTTACATCCAATGTTTCTCCTCCCCATGTTCATGTAGGGGAAAAGGTGGTTTGGTTCTGGCAAGGCACACAGGAGTTTTTGCAATTTTTGTTGTGTAATTTCAGTGTAATTATTTGGTCGCATCTACCGACTGAGACAACCACCGCCATTTTGGAGACGCTACTGGTTGGATCAATGCAGGGCATCTTAATGTTTCTGGTGGACGGCTCAATTGAGATCGTGAGGGGAAAAGACCATGAATAGAATGTCAAGGGTTTAAGGCATTTATCTTGGATCTGGGAGATTCCCAGGTTTGATTATTATCATGCCTACAACACACTATTCATGGCTCGTCATCTCACAACCTATTTTTAGAATCCACCTAATGTCGTGTATTATGCTGGCAGGTAAGTATTTTCAAGATGTTATGATGTGCTAACTGTTGTTTGATTTTGTATCAAGTATAAAAAATTGTCTACATTCTATGATGTAGGCTTTTTATCGATGATAATGGTCTCCAAGGTGATATGGACATGTTATCTATGGCCGAAATGGCCATAAAGGAATTTACTTCCATCAGCAATGTGTGTGCTGGTGTCCTAGGACAACTAGGATTTGAAATTCAATACTATCTTATCCGTTATGCCAGATTCTTCTCCAAGTGTAGAGACTTAAGATGGCTAGATAAGGAGTGGACTTTGGATCGTCCTATCACCGTTGACGACGTACAAGAGAAAATCCCAGCCTTTCCTTTGCCCTTTCGACACGGTAAGTTATGCTATGATGATCAACTGTATGACCTTAAGGAGTAGGAACAATGTATAAGATTTTATTATTTTACTATTTTGTCTAGATTGTTTTTTTATGTTCATAGTTAGGGAATCGCCGGAGGTCACAGTGATAGCTTCTGGGCGTGAGGCGAGTAGTCTCTTTTTTTGCTATGACGACATAAAAGAAGCACAACGTTGGCTCTACCACGGAGCAGCCCCAGCTGTGATAACCAATAACCTTTGAGAAGTTGGATTGATGGAGCTATTTCTAGCTATAACCCTCGATGTCATAATAGCTGAAATGTTAACCTTAGTTGACTCCTTCAGCGAAGAAGCCGAGCATCTTCACATGCACATGCATAACGTGCGTGTGAGTTTTGATATTAATGCTCGACTATTCGTTGACTTTTTTGGCATTCTTTTTGATGGTCTTCCAGTGGAAGAAAGGTCAAAGAGAGGTTCTAAGCTTTAGAAGGACATAGAGGAGTGGCTAGGGGTTAAAAATAAACCAAAAGGCATCCTCGCTGATAAAATCCAGCTAGATGTGGTGAATCTCATTTATCCCCTCTTCTGAGCTCGTGCCTTCCCCAAGCTACTCTCCCAAGGAACAATCCTTAGCATAGAGCAAGCTTGGATCATGTGGGAGGTTATGGAGGAGGGGACATGGTATAATTGGGCCAATTACCTTGCTGAAGGCCTGCAGGCTAAAATGGTCAAGCTTTGCAAGAAGCTTGAGTTTCGTTTCAATGTGCATTTTTCCTTTTTCATAGCTTGTTTTCGACATTTTTTCAAATTCCTAGTGGTTCTTAGGGATGGAGTCTAAGTGCAGTAAGACCGTAACTAGATTTCCAAATTATGGATTTCCCAGGTCTTCCGCACCGTCCAATCCCAAGATCCTCTTGAAGGTATCGGCGAGTCATTTTCGCTAACGACTAAGGATCTGTGGTGCCTCATGTGTGAGGCCAAGATAGCATGGGTGGGGTGCCTCCTTCTTACACCGGTAGTGCATCGAGGAGGAAACGCCTTGTAGTAGAAATAGTGGATTCATTAGTTCAGCGAAAAAAGCATCATTTAACCGTGGAGTCCTTTGGTCCGACTGGCGAAGAGGGAAGGAAACTACGAATTAAATTTCATAGGAACGATCCTCCGGCTGATAAGTAGAAGAATGTGTGATTAGTTTATGTGTATTACGCTACATATAGATGTCTTTGTGTCACGTAGCGCTTGTAAAAAGTAAATAAAATTTTATTTTGGTTAACTGTGTTGTTTGACAAAAAAAAGGAAGGATGTAGAGGAATTGATCCCTGAAATAGGGGCCATAGTTTTACGCTGTGGAGAAGGGGCCTTAGTTCTGGATAAGGAGGCCCTGGTTAACAAGGTAGGTGATACGTAGGTTTCTATGCTCGAAGGGGAGATGGGCATAGAGGACGTCGAGGTCCTTTTGGATGAGCTCGAGAAAGAGGAGCGATTTGTCATTGGTAAGTTTGACCATTTTCTCGAAGAGAAATCTTCCTGCTATTACCCTTGGGGGTTTGTTGCATTAGAGGTTTGTGTTGTTGTGACATCTCAATTGGCCTTTGTTTGCTATGCTATGTTTAACCTATTTTATTTGTGTAATAGGCACTTTTGGTAACAGTGGCGTACCTTTGTCAGTAGCCCCAACTTAACATTGGGGCAAAGCCCTTGATAAATTCACCTTTATGGAGGGCATTGTGAATGATATGATTGGTTGCTTAGAGCGAATCGATCCTGAAATCGGTACGTCACTGTTGTTACACAAGGATTGTTGGCATTGCGACATTAGGTTATTCTGTTGTGTCTAACTGTTATATTTTATGTTACAGGATCTTGCCTCATATGGGATCCCAAAGAGCCTATTGACATAGACACTACCTCTGAACCTTCACCAGATGTGACCGATGTGCCATGCAGCCTTTACGATGAAATGCGTAAATGTGCATTACGCTCGGCCCGTTCTTTATGGGAGTGTCAGAACATCAACGAAGATCTTTGGAAGAGGCTGCAGAAAATAGAAAAGGAGAAAACGTACCTTACTACTAGGGTTGAGGACCTAGAGTCCCGGAATGAATTTCTGCAAGCTCAAGAGACCAATGAAGAGAATTGGTGGACAGTTGTGATTGACTATGCCTATTATTGGATGGTCGTCAGGAACAATGTCCAAGCCAGTCACGAGCTGATCGAGCAACAGATGCAAATGGATCTCCTAGCCTAGAAGAACCAAGACTGGAAGGATTTCAGCATGAGGGTTCAAGAATGGGGGCAGGCATAGAAAGACCATAAGCACGTGTATAAGCGAGAATGTGTTGCCTACCATCAACACTACAAGGATTCTACGGTTGAAGCGTAGTCCCTCTGGCTGTTCCTTGATGTCATTGGTGCTTCTAGAGCATATGAAAAGTTTTAGGAGCAAGTGATAGTAAGTGCCTCCCCNATATGAAAAGTTTTAGGAGCAAGTGATAGTAAGTGCCTCCCCTGAGAGGGAAATAACCCTCCCTGGTGGGGAGACTACTATCCCTTCCTTCTTTCTTGAACCACCCTGATGGACTCCTGTGGAAAAAGGGAAGGTTAAGGCTGGGACTAATCTAGGAGATGGTGTTTTGGCCGAGCTCATTGAGGATGAGATCATGCAATGCCTGTGGGTTGTCTTGGAATAAATTCCTCTCACGGTTGAGGTAGGACCATCAAAGGCAAGTTGTACGACTATTGTATTCTTTGTTATGCATAATTTTGGTGATGACGCTAATGTTTGTTTCATGTAAAATCATAGGGTCGACATGAAGAGGGTCCTCACGAAGAGGAGCATGATGGAGATGATGGCCCTCACGAAGAGGGTCTGCATGAGGAGGAACGTGATAGAGATGATGGCCCTCGTGAAGAGGGTCCGCATAAGGAGGAACCCCATAGGGAGGATCGCCCCCATCAAGAGACACCATGCAAAGAAGGTCCTTATGAAGATGACCTTCATGAGGTGAGGGTGGATTTAAATGATGCAGATGGAAGTGCTAACAAAGGGGATGTGTAGGGTGGCGATATTGGCCAAACATTTTGTTATAATGAAAAGGAATAAAAAGTAATGTTCTTTGATCAATGTGATCGTAAAATAACATCTTTAATTTTTTTTGTTTTGATTTTTATGAAAGAAAATGTATCATTAGAAAGGTTACACATTTTAGGCCACTGCAGGCCACTAATAGTTTAAGGCAATTTCGGGCTGGGCCATCGTAAGCGTAAAAGGATAAACAAAATTGCTAGTTTTAGGCCATAGCGGGCCATAACTAGTTTAAGGCCATTTCGGGCCAGCGATAGTTTAAGGTTGTTTTGGGCCGGGCCACACACATGGAAGGGTGTAACCAAAATTGCCATTTTTAGGCCATAGCGGGCCACAATTAGTTTAAGGCCATTTCAGGCCGATGATAGTTTAACGTTGTTTTGAGCCAGCGATAGTGAAAAAGCGTAATGATAACGATGTGACGTAATAGAATGTGAGTTGCATGTAATTGTGAAGTAGGCACTGCGTTCACATATGGTGATGTAGGCACAGGTATGCGATGAGATGGATTGGCTAACTGTGACTGCAGAGGAATGGTCTGTAAAGGGATACCACCTGAGAGGGTAGCCAGAGAGAAAAAATGTCGTTGGGCGTTATGCACCACATGGTCGGCGGTAGTACTGATAATGGCGTAGTGACCATAAATAGTGGATTTATGTAGGACGCTGTAGAGGGAGGAGCCACAACAAAGCTTGTGTGACTACCTCCCTCAAAGTGGGAATCTAAGTTCTCCTGCCCATCGTGGGACTATTCATCACGGAACATCTCGTCTCATTATTCCATTGACGTCCTCGCCATTAATAGCTAGTCCAACATCCATTGTTGCTAGTTCATCAAGGGTATGGAGGTGTTAGGTGAAGAAATGAATTCCTTCCCATTACAGTAGATGAGCTCGTATTCGCGTTTCGCTTCAAGTTCCTGTGGGTACATGGGAAAATTTGCCATAATTCTGGCACAGAGAAATTGTAATGTTCCTTACACTGAAGGTGTTCCTTGGGCTCTTTATTTTGAAACCTGAGGGACCGACGTAGCCGCATTAGACTAGTCAGTGGCTCAACAACAGTAGTTGTAGCCTGCACCATCCAGGGATTTTCGAGGCTAGCGGTGTCAACAGTGATGGTTTATGCAGCCATTCTCTACGCAGCTACAGGGTAATGAAAAAAAGGACAAAGATCACAAGGGCAAAGGCAAGCTAAGTCGAAAATGGGCTTTCTATCCTGTAGGATTCCAGGGGAATCGTCGAATCGACCAATCTGTACCTCATGATCACGTAAACAACCATGGAGGTATTACGTTTATGTCAGTCGAAAATGGGTACAAACAACTTACAAGAATACCCATAAAATGCAGATTAGAGGTTCAAGCCCTCCTTCTAGTGCCTGAAAACTGTAATGATGGAAAACCTCGGTTGCTGGAAACACCAAGTGGATCTCCGTGTACACAGTTTTAACCCCAGATCTGCATGAGGGCCATGTTGGAGAAAAAAAATCTGAGGTGCCCTGAATGGTCTTGACGATTAGACAGGGACTTACTTAATCAGTAAATTTGTTAATGATCATATAACGAGGTGACGATTTGATGTGAAAATATATATTATCGATTTATGAGAAAAAATGATATCTGCTCCTAGATTGGATCTTGAAGGTAATGAAGACGATGTAAATTACACCAAATGATTGTAGGATTTAATGTAAACAAGGCACAATGAATTGAATTTGAGATATGCACGATCCCATGACCCGGGATCTACCTTATAGATAAATATGGTGAATACAAAAAAATTTACAAGAAGACTTTGGTTTGGATGAAGTATCCACCACCGACAAGAAGCTAAATTAGAGAGTAAACAAGAAAAGGCCAATCTACCTTATTCTAGTCAATCTGGGTGCAAGGGAGTCAGGCTCGAAGCAAAATGTCTACCAACTCGAAGTCTCTAGTCAAAAGCTTCTCTTTGTCATCGTCGATGTTCTTCTTGTTGTCTCGTTAATTTTTTGCCAATACTGTCAAAAATCGCCAACAACTGCCAACCCTTTGATCATTGTCAACTAGAGTATTTATAAGATTAGGGTTAGGAGAAAAATGCAGTTTAAATGATGCGTGTACTGGGCCCAAAAAATGCTATTGACTTGATGTGCTGTAGTTGAAGCTTGTGACGTTACGTTGCATTATGCTCTGAAGCATAGTATAGCGTAACCATCCTTCAAGAAGATGGTTCATTCGGCCTTATCTTTTGTGCTGAACAAACTGTCTCGTGACTACACTGTGATATGCTGGGCAGTGTATCATGGTGTAGCGACTACTATAAACTAAATTTCATTATCTTCGTTGCTGCGGATAAGTCAATTGTGCTGCTTCCTTTACACTGCATTATGCTGCGTAGCGTAGCGTGGCATAATACAATAACAGTTTAGATTTTTGAATATGGCTAATTTGCAAAGTTGAAGTGTTGCCACTGTGCATCCCTTATTCTGTTCTATTTTCTAGAGTCTATTACACTGCATTGCATAGCAGGCCCTTAGCCGAAAAAAGAAAACTTTCTAAGATGTGCCACTTTGTTGAAAATCCTTGCCTAAGCCTTAACACTTTGCTGAATTATCAAGGTCTCGAAATTTCACTGTGTTTCAGTGCCCTCGTCCCCTTTCTTAGTTGTTTTGTCTATGACTTCCACTTTACCTACCTTTATCCCCATGGTATGTTTCTTTATGACTATGTTCAGATACTAAAGGAGAGTGTGAAGGAGATGATAAAGGTAAAGAAGAAGGAGAACCATCACCATGACAATGTTTGCTACCTTCTCTTCTATGGTCTCAGCCCCGATCACGATTGTGATCAGAATGTCCACTTTTATCATGAGTTTGTGTCCCTTTTTCGGACCCTTTGTGCCTGCGGGTATCAGAACCTGGCTTATGAATAGTGGAATGAAGGTTTTGATACATAACCCCTTGGCCAAAGTTAAGGGGAGGAACATCATTGTGTGGCTGACTGCCTAAGGTAGGTTCACCACCCTCATTTTTGCTTAAGACATGTGGGGCATCCTGGGACCACTTACCCTTCAAGGACTTATGATGTCTCTCTTGTTGCAAGTCCCTTTGATGTTGTGCCTCTGTGGGATGTTATTATCTTGAGTGATGGTCTTGCACAATGTATTCTGTGTATAAGTGTGGCATGCCAATTCGTGTGAGAGCACAAAGAAGCATGCTTGGGACTGAACGATCTGGAGGTAACACTATGTTACCTTCCAAGTCTCGCCAACGTAGTTTTTCATCTTGATGGAGGATAAAGGTGAAGTTTGGTATATACTCATTAGGATGAACATATACCACTTGAACTTGTTGAGGGACTAGTGGATTAACATCATGAATATTACGTCATCGACTGTTTCCTATTTTAGACCTAGGCAGTGAGGCACTTTCATACGAAGAAGGAGACATGTCTATTTAGTGTACAATGTACTCTTGTTTATTATTTTCTAAATCAACCCTAAGGGTTCGTTCTAATGATGTGAATGATTTCCTATGTTCTAGTTAGCGCATAAACAACTAAGTCCTCGGCAATGGTGCCAATGATGAGCAGCGAGGTACCCCTACACTCAAGCATATGAATACAAACGTTTCACTCACGATCCAGTCGAATTCCAAGGACTAAGTGCCTATGCGCCTTTCTGAAACAAGGATGGGTTGGTTGATCGTTGTCTTCCCAAACTTACTTGTATGTCACGATTGTATGGTTAAGTAAGCTTGAGGCATATGATTTTTATAGCTTTTATGTTTTTATGTCCTGTTGCTAATAAGGGAGGAGAGAGAGAGATAACTAAGTGACTAATTTATCTTAACTACTGAGTAACTAGGCTTTAAACTAATCCTAACACCAGTATCCATTCTCACTTGCCGTACACATCCTAAACCAGCACAACAGTACTGAGATTACCAAACGCTAATCGTTACTAGGC
Source organism: Gnetum montanum (assembly GCA_015680685.1). Taxonomy (NCBI): domain Eukaryota; kingdom Viridiplantae; phylum Streptophyta; class Gnetopsida; order Gnetales; family Gnetaceae; genus Gnetum; species Gnetum montanum. The sequence goes on from MNCI01017403.1 coordinate 146,164, forward strand.
TACCAAGTGTTACACACATGCTCGAAGTGATCGTACTATGTGTGCTAATAAAAAAAATGTAAAGTGTATAAAATAAAATAAAATAATAAAATAAAATAAATACAGAAGAAAATAAAATAAAGGAAATAAGCAAGAAAACATATCTCAAGTGCTGAAAGGATGAATTCAAGAGCTCGTCTTTATTGCTGTACATAAGGTGTGCTCAAGTACATAATGCTCGAATAAAGATCCATCCACACTTAGACCTCCTGCTGTGGGCACTTGGCTAGAGTTTCGCTACTTAACTCCTAAAAGACTTTCTCTTCTAAATTTTTCTTCTTTTGAATTCTTCTTAACTACTCCCTATTGTGAGCCTGGGCACTGTATTTATAGGCTTGGGAGCAACTACACTAATAATTACAAAAACTACCACTCTAATTCTAGATAAATTGCCCCTCTAATTTTAGAGAAACTGCAACTCTAATTTTAGAGAAACTGCAACTCTAATTTTAGAGAGAAACTACCACTCTAAATCTAGATAAATTGCCCCTCTAATTTTAGAGAGAAACTACCACTCTAATTTTTGAGAAATTGGCATTTTAATAATAACCATTCTAATAATTAGAATAACTACTCTAATAATAACCACTCTAATTATTAGAGTAACGACTCTCATCGCCTCTCTTTATATTTGATTACAAAAACTTAAAGATTACATGAGGAAGTGATTATTGAAACTATAGATAGCAATTCAGAGAAAAATTAAAGTTAAGTAGGATTATCCACTTTCTCCAACTCTCTTTGCTATCTTTATTGATGAATTTGCAGGAATGAATGTGCAATGGGCAAGATAGTCATGCTATCAAAAGTGGATCCCAAGTAGTGAATGTTCTTTTATATGCAAATGATGCTATCTTGATCTCTACTATTGTAGAAGGTATGTAAAATATGTTGCAAATTTTTGAAAATTATTGTCATTCATCTAATTTTCAAGTGATATTAGATAAAACTAAATTGATATTATGGTGTATAAGAAATACCTATTATAACTTCCATTTTGGAGATACCAATGTACAAATAGTCAATTCTTTTAAATATCTAGGTCTCATTTATATGGGTAATTACATGTGGATAAACTTCATCAAAGAAAAATAGTAGAAATTTTTAAGGCTTTGTACACTTTTAAAAATAAGTGTTGGGATTTAGGACTCTAGGCTTGAAAGGTTAGAAAATAGATTTTTCAAAATAGCATCTATCCTACTATATTGTACGAATGTGTTGTTTAGAGATGTAGACTTAATGCTAAACTTTGTAAATATATTGAAAGAATGCAAGAAAATTTTTTTCTCAATAAGTGAAAGATGAAGATGCAAACACCTTATCTAATGTTATTATATGAATGTGATTTATTACCTTTAGAAGTAAAAGGCTTATGATTATTCATTACATAGACTAACAACTTGCATATCTTAAGGTAAGACAAATTAAAATAGTTCTTGAGGATTTTTGAGATCATGGTTGGTATTTTTTGAGGATGCCATGGTTGAGAAAATGGAATATCTCTTAGGAGGATGTGCAAAAAAATCCTAAGTAGAAGGTTTCAATATAACTTTAATCTAATGTGAAAGGTTTTAATATAAATGTGATCTAGTGTGGAAGGTAAAAGATAATTTTATTTACACCATATTAGACTTAACAAACTAGATGTAGAAGTTCACTATCTCTCAACTACTATTCCAATCAAGTATCAGAATGTTATCAACAAGCTTTGCTTAAGTCCTCATCATCTTAAAATTGAAATTGGAAGATGGATTCAACTCTCCCAAGAAGTTGAGTGATAGAAATTTCTTTGTTATGCTGTGACTATCTAATGAGACACGGTATCGCATACGCGATATCGCGGCCGCCGTGATATCGCATCCCATGCGATATCGCATACACGATATCGTGTTGTCCCCTGCGATGTCGCGTACGCGATATCACGGTGTGCCGTCATATCTATAAATAAGAGGCGGCTCTCCCTTGTTTCCTCATCCTAGGCTAGAAGTAGGAAAACTTTGGCAAATTGATCACTCTAGAGATAGAATATTTTCCATGTGCTTGTAGTAGGAGTCCTAAAGTGAACGGATCTTTATTTGAGTAACATTGTACCTAAACACAAGTTGTGTATGGCAATAAAGATGAACTTCCTGGATAAACCTTGTAGTGCATGGAATAGGATTTTATTTAATGTTATTTATTGCTTTCTCTCTTAGTAATGTGGAATGAGTACGACTTGATTACGAGCATCTAAGGATGTGTACGGATAATCAAGGAATGGATGCTCATCGCAATGCAGAATGAGTACGACTTCATTACAAGCATCTAAGTGTGACTACTTAGTAACCCAGTGGCATACTTAGAACCTGCGCTTGGTAATCCCAGTGGTAGTTGTGCACAAAAGAGGTGTACAGATAATCAAGGAATCGGTTGCTCATCGCACTTAGGCTAGATTAGATTCTCTCAACCCTTTCCTCCTAGTTAAGTGCCTCAGTACGGTCACTTCGAGCACGTGCGTTACGCATGGTGATCCCAGCAACGATTAGCGTTTGGTAGCCATGGTTGCATTGGTTCAGGGTGTGTACAGTAAGTGGGAACAGATGCTAACACTAGGTAATTTAGACTTAGTTCATTAGTTAGAGTTAGTTAGTTTCTTCAACCCTTCACCTCAATAACATAGGAGATAAAACCTAAAAATCATATACCTCAGACTTACTTAACCATACACCTTGACAACTACAAGTAAGTCTAGGAAGACAATGAATGATTAACCCTAAGTGTTCCATGGGGTGTGTAGGCACTTAGTCTACAGAGTTTGACCAGATTGCACGTGCTACGCTCGTTTCGTATGGTTGAGTGTAGGGGTATCTCACCACTCATCATTGGCGTCATTGCTGGGGACTAAGTGTTTGTACACTGAATAGAACGTAGGATATGACTCACATCATTGGAAGCCTAAACAAACCTTTGGGTTAATTAAAGAAAAATTATATAACGGTAGTTAGCACATTGATAGATAAAAATGCCTTCTTATTACAAGAGGATATCGCCTAGGGATAATACAAAGGACAGTTGGGAATCAAAAACACATAACCTAAATCAGCCGGTGCCTCAACAATATAAGTTGACATGTACTCATCTCGATGAGTATATCCCCAACTTTACTTTTATTCTTCATCAAGATGAACATATGCGCTAGAGAGATTTGCAAGGTAACATCATGTTACCTCCAAATCAGTCAGTCGCAAACATGCTTCTCCGTGCCTTGGCACAGATTGGCATGACAGAATTATATGCAGAATACGTTGCACAAGACTTTGATTTAAGGGATTATTATCCCATAGCTTTACAACATATGAGAGACTCACGACAGGAGAGCCAACATACCCTGTTGAAGGGAAAAGGCCCACACATCCTTAATGAAATAGGAGATGATGAACCCATTACAACAGGTTCTCTAACAAATGATGTTCCCCCTTCTAACGATGGTGAGGAGGTTGGGTATCAGAACCTACACTCAATGATACATAACACTGGTTCTGATCCCCGTGAACACCAACTATTCACAGAGGGAACAACAACTCATAATAAGGATGGGAACGTAGATTGTCACCACGATTGGGGCTGAAGCAGCTGAAGAGAAGGTAGGAAACATCATCATGGCGATGGTTCTCCTTCTTCTTATCCTTCATCTCATCACACACCCTCTCTTGCCATCTCTGGGCACAATCATGAAGAGCATAACAGAGAGGATAAAGGTAAGAAAAATGAGAGACCTCGACGAGAGAGTCGAGAGAGAGGACAAGGACATGAATGAAGGGAAAGTAGGGAACAACGAAGACATCATAGGCATCATGAATGAGATAATCATGATGAACCCCTACTTGCAACTCGAAGTATGCTTGACATAACGAAGGCTGTTAGAATTCCCACAAGGCATTTAAAAGATAGTTGAATTAAATGCTTAGACATGAACAACATCCCAAAATTTGAAGGGGGATACAATGTTGATCCGCAGCATCATTTATAGGCATTCCACGATGCCTGCACCTTGCAAAACATAGAGAATGAGTGGCAAAAACTTAAGTTGTTTCCCAGGACACTCACCAAGGAAGTAGAGAGTTGGTACCAGTCCTTAGAACTAGAAACCATCAAGAGGTGGAGTATGATGTTAGAACTCTTTAATGATAAGTATCAAATGTACTCTAGAGTGTCTAATTTGCGCAAGTAGATCCAAGGATGGAAGCAAGGTAATCATGAACCCTTGGTTGTTGCCATGGCTCACTACTACACATTGTTACATCGTTGCCCGAGCCATGCTTACACACAGCAGGATCAACTTTTCCACATCGTGGATGGGCTAAGACCTAAGATGAGAAGAACCATTGGGACTTATTCCCAAGGGAGACTATCAGAACTTAGAGCCCATGATGCTCATCGCTTGTTGGAATAAGTAGCAAAAGAAGAAGGTGAACTATGAAAAAGAGAGAGTGCGGAAGAATACAACCGTGATCCCTCCTTTCGAAAGAAGGAAGTGAAATTTTGTGATGAGGAGGATGAGTCACCACTCGAAGAGTTGGTGAACCAAAAAACCTTGCTGATTCAAAAATTAATAATAGAAGTATAAGCTAAGATGGATCAATTGTGGGATTCCTTAGACTCCAGACTTAAAACTGTCTTGAAAATTGTAGAAGAGTCTAAGGCGGAACAAAGTAGTGATAAAGATAAGACAAAGTGGAGAGATTCAGGCCCTACACATAACAAGGGTAAGGGGAAAATTACTATCTCCGATGAGGTTGTGGATTCAAACATAGACGATGATGGTGGATGTGAGATCTGCTATTATGATCATCCAAAGGGATGTTGTCCAATCATCTCACATTTACAAGAGTCTTGGGTGTATGCACTTAATCCAAGACTTAACCAATGGCAAACACCCCGAAGGTTACCTTATCCTCAAGGTAACCCAAGGTAGTTCTACTAACCACTAATGTATTATCCAAGTGGAACTCCACCACAACCCATCAGACAGCATCAACAACGACAATACCCATAGTCATGGGGGATGCCATCGCTGAAACAATAATATCCTTACTGGCAACCTAATCCTTATGGCTATTATGTGCAGCAGCTGGTTTCTCCAAGTGACTCTATGAGTCACACAACTCCCCAACCTCACCACCAAGTTCGGGAGTACTTTAGGAGGACTCCTTCTCCTCCGGGAGGCACCCCACACACTTACCATCCTCCAACTCCATCTGCACCTCTTCCACCTATAGTTCCCATAACACCTCCTGCTCCAACAATGCAAGGGAAACTCCCTACTCAACCGCAGCAACGTAATGCTATGAGAGTCGTAAATATTCAACCTGCTACTGGTTCTGACAACTGTGAAAAGAAAAGATCTTTCGTCAGAACCAAAAGCCCAGAAAAACTCTTGCAACAACAAGAAGTTGAGTCTAGGTACACTCCTCCACCATCTCACACTTTGGAGCACCCTTCAGTCCAACAAAGCTTAACGCATACGGTTATGTTAACACATACCTTAATTGATTGGATCAAGGTAGGCCATCTTCCTACGAAACTAACTGACCTTGGGAGTCCCTTAATCTATTTACAAATCGTCGGGAACAAACCTCATAAGGCTCTTCTTGACTCAAGTTCCGGAGTTAACTTAATTTCACGAGAGATGTATCATGCCTGGAACCTACCCTAACTTAAGAAGAGCAACATTCAATTGGAGCTGGCTGACTAGTCCATCACCATTCCCTTGGGATTGGTGGAGGACATCATTACCACTGTGTGTGGGTGGTCTTACCCGATCGATTTCCTAGTGATTGAAGTTAACAACAAAAAAGGGGGGCTTCCCAATCATAATGGGAAGGCCATGGCTAAGTATTGTAGATGCATACCTAAGGATCCACAATCTTTCCTTGCAAATATCTAATATAAACATTTATGGAAAGATCGAGAAGAAGAGAGTTCCATGCATCACATACAGTGATTCATTGAGTGATGACATGGAGGAAATGTCTCCATGTAACAGGTGTGTCCTTGAAACTATGAAACAAAGATGCCTGTATGTAGCAACCACACAATAAGTAGTAAACACCCCGTGGTTGATAGCTACTTGAAAGAGCAAACAAATATGCATGGAACAAACTTAGGAGACAAACCATGCCAATAATGAAGGCATAGACACGTTGGAATATGAGCGTCACCAACTTCCACCCCTTAATCTAAGATCATCAACTGGGAGACGTTGGAAACTTAGAAATTCAAACAAGCGCTCATTATTTCAGATCTCTTTCTTTCCACTTAGTGATGGGGGAGATGGCCACCTATGCTAATCATATGGGGCCCTCAGTTCTTTTTAAGTTTTTGTTTTACGCATTTTTGTTTTACACTTTTTTGTGTTACAATTTTTTGTCTTACATATTTTTGTTTTACACATTTTTTTTTTACAAATTTCTTTAACTTTTCTTTTTTTTTTTTTCAACATTGTTATACTTTTCCATTTTTTGTATGTATTTGTGTGTGTGTGATCCACCCTATAAGTTTGTCACCCAATAAGTGTTCGGAACGATAGTATGAACTATTTTCTTATAGATTTCTAATGTTGATTTTTGCCTTTAAGTTATGATGTTGATACTAAGGTATGTTCTTTTGATATGGTAGGTAATGAGTCCACTTCATCCATCCATTCATCAAAGTCTATGGTCTCTCTTGGCTTGGTAATGTATAGTCCCCTCATAATAAGAACTTTAACGAATCGGTGACCAGGCATTTCTCAAACTAAGGAAGGACTCAAGGCTTGAAAAGGGTGTGACTTCAAGGGAACTTGATGCATTTGTGTTGGTCATTCTCTTGAGTGCTTGCATGTTTTCTTCATGAGTTTTGTCACTGTTCCGATGTTACCCAATTATCAGAAGCTGAGTCAATAAAAATAATAAGTCTTTGCATGGTGTGGTTCTCACGCATAAAAACACAAAATTCAAAAAAAAAAAAAAACAAAGTGAGAATTCAAAGCACACCCCTTAGACAAAATAAACTTGGGCTACAAGCACTAGTTATGGAACCAAAAATGTTCCCTCTAACTAAGGCCCTTCTCACTTCCCATTCTCTCCTCATTTGTTTCGTCGGAATGGTGGTGACTCTTGGAGACAGCGTTCTTGTTGCTTCAAGAGGATGGATTAACCGAATGCATTAATGTGAGGTCATTGGAAGTGGTTTGTTTGAGGCCAGAGTTGGAATGAGATTTGCTAAGTCACTTTAACCATAAAATACACAAGGGGCTGTACACCACCTTATTCTTGGGATTCCATTCCATTCTCTTCCCTCCATCCTTCTCTCCATTCTTCACCTCATTGCTGGTTGTATCATTAATGTATATTTTAGTTGATAAATTATTTTCTTTTTGGTCAATTATTATGGTTAAGACTTTAACTCTTGTTCCAAAGGGCATTCCCAGAGCCTACGGACAATTTGAATGTGGGTTTGTCAAGGCATTAAGGGCATAAGCTTGCTTTGGGGAGGACCCACTAACATTCCTATTTGGTGCACCAGTTAAATTCTTTCCCTTAACATTTTATAATTAATTTTATTTTGTTCATTTCCATCTGGACAACCATTTCATCGATGTCATAGTTGTCCCTTTTTATCTATCTTTCTTACTCCTTTTCTTTCTCCATTCGAATGCTACCGGAGGTTTGCGATTAGTCATGGGGGTATGGGGCCTGATTTTTTTGATTTTCTTCTAGCCCCGATTTTTTCAATTTTTTCCTAACCCCTACACCTTCAATATTCATCATTAATACATCCCCAGATCCACAATCAGCCATACCACAACCTAGCCAATGGACTTACACCAAAGCAAGGTATTAATTACATGATGATTCATTTACCCTTGCTAATATAAGATTACGTTGTATGTGCAAATGAAAATCATACAACAATGGATTGGATTTGGAGCAAACACTTGGAATGGAGCAATGCTGGAAGTAGCTATGCAAGGAGAAAGATTGATGGCGTGCTTACGGATGGACAATGAAAGGCACAATCTTGGCGTTGGCAGTAGCAATACTTCTTTCTCTCTCTCTTTCTCAGCTACCAACTAAGGCCTGATGTCAATGTAATAAGGTGTTCACTCTTGTTGTCATGAATACTAGTTTTGTCAAGTCTTGTAATGATGATCCGTTCATAGGTCATCCCATTAGTTCCATTTAGTCAATAATCCCATACCTTCCCAATATTTTGTAAGGAACTCAAGGACGAGTTTTCATTTAGTCATGGGGATATGATGAGACGTGATATTGCATGGGCTTCGATATCGCGTACATGATATCGCAGCCGCCGTGATATCGCATCCCATGCGATATCACATACGTGATATCACGTTGTCCCCTGCGATGTCGCATACGCGATATCATGGTGTGCCATCATATCTATAAATAAGAGGCGGCTCCCTTGTTTCCTCATCCTAGGCTAGAAGTAGGGAAACTCTGGCAAATTGATCACTCCAGAGATAGAATATTTTCCATGTTCCCGTAGTAGGAGTCCTAAAGTGAACGGATCTTTATTCGAGCAACATTGTACCTGAACACAAGTTGTGTATAGCAATAAAGATGAACTTCCTGGATAAACCTTGTAGTGCATGGAATAGGATTTTATTTAATGTTATTTATTGCTTTCTCTCTTAGTAATGCGGAATGAGTATGACTTGATTACGAGCATCTAAGGATGTGTACGGATAATCAAGGAACGAATGCTAATCACAATGCGGAATGAGTATGACTTCATTATGAGCATCTAAGTGTGACTACTTGGTAACCCAGTGGCGTACTTAGAACCTGCGCTTGGTAATCCTAGTGGTAGTCGTGCATGAAAGATGTGTACATATAATTAAGGAATCAGCTGCTCATCGTACTTAGGCTAGATTAGATTCTCTCAACCCTTTCCTCCTAGTTAAGTGCCTCAATATGACCACTTCGAGCACTTGTGTTACATGTGGTGATCCCAAGAATGATTAGCGTTTGGTAGCCACGATTGCATCGGTTCAGGGTGTGTATGGTAAGTGGGAATGGATGTTGACACTAGGTAATTTAGACTTAGTTCATTAGTTAGAGTTAGTTAGTTTCTTCAACCCTTCACCTCAATAGTATAGGAGATAAAACCTAAAAACCATAAAAATCATATACCTCGGACTTACTGAACCATACATCGTGACAACTACAAGTAAGTCTGGGAAGACAATGAATGATTAACCCTAAGTGTTCCATGGGGCATGTAGGCACTTAGTCTACAGAGTTCAACTAAATCACGCATGCTATGCTCGTTTCATATGGTTGAGTGTAGGGGTATCTCGCCACTTATCACTATCCATTTGACACAATATTATAATGTTATAAGAAAAAATATACACGATTTATTTTTGATGCTCCCATTGGTGCTTGGTCAATTTATAGTCTATCTTTATTTTTTATGAAAATGTAATATTTGTCTAAAAGATTCTATGGGTCTTGAAATGTAATAAGGAATTATTTCAAAAAACAAAAAATAAAAGATTGAAAAAAATAGGAAATTATATAGAAATTGAAAAATGTTTTAAAATGGAAAACATAATAAGAAGAGAAAAACCTAAAGAAAGGAAAAATTGGAAAAAAATAGAAACATTTTAAAAAAATAGAAAAATTATGAAGCAAAATATTGAAATAAAAAATAAAAATATTTTATAATTCTTAATTAGAATGGGTATCTCCCTTATGACTAAGGTCTAAGGAGGAAATATAGAAGATGAAATAAGAAATAATAGTATTGGATGATGAGGTGATTATGGCTTCCTAGAATTTGCTATATTATTTCACTTATTAAATGTTAATCAAAATTAGTTTCTTTGGGTTGGTTAGATCATAAATTTGTAGGGTAGATGATTGATAGACAACATGAATAATGTAGGATCCTTCCCAAATCATTTGAAACTTTATTCGTTCTAGAACATGATTGGAATTATAATACAAAAACTTAACCCTTGGTTTTAGTTCTAGAAGCCTAGTTTTAGTATCATGTCTTTACTTAGAAGATATCAACTTTGTTGTGCATTAATGTGATCATTCTATTTTCACTTAACACATTAAGATTCATTATTCTCTTTTTTTAGGCTAGAGTCAGATCTAAGTTAAAATCATAAGCTCCACTTGAATTGGGATTTTTAAAAGTTTTCTATATACTAGCATATAGGGAGAGTAGCCTAATATTAAGATGTCAACAGATCTTAATTTGAAAGCTTCAAGTTATGGGTTCAATTCTAGTAAAAAATACTAAGTTATAAAGTTCTAATTTTACTATATATCTTTGGATGTATATATCTATTAATTATTTTGGATTCCAATTCCCCCAAGAGTATCTTATAGGAAGCTTTCATGTTAAGTGATATGCCTAAAGGGCATCCTTTGTATATTTTCCACATGTTCATGAAAAAATCCTAGTGATCTTCTTATTTGCTGCCTCAACTTACTCGTTACCTTAGCAATGATAGGATTTAGTATGTTTGTCCTTTACCCTAAGGATTACATTAGTTTGTTGAATGTAGCATCAATGAAGTGATTTCCATTTATCAGAAATTAATGCACATGACACACCAAACCTATTCATCACCTACTACTTAAAGAATTTAGCAAGTATTATTATAGTGTAATTAGTAATTATAGAAGCTTCTAGAAATGAGATGTTAGTCTAGTAGTATAAGTCTTGGCCTAATAATCCAAAGTCATAGGTTTAATTCTACTAGGTTGCAATGAGTTAGAAACTTCTATAAATCTTTGTGTATACCTATGTTTCACTTGTTTTGGGTTCTAACATCCTTTCCACCCTCCCTTCCCCTTCCTCGCTACCAAGTTATAGAAGCTTCTACCCAATTCATATAATAGTCAATAATAACAATGATGTAAGCTTTCTTATTTAACATGTATGTGATGAAATCCATGAAATTAATTCTGCATAGGTCAAATGTCTCAAATAGTTGAATCTATTCTTGTGGTCCATCAAATTATATAGTGATCCCACCATCACATTGAGAGTGCTCATAGAACTTTACAAAGTGGTATGCATCTCTAAAGAGCATGGTATAGAAATATGTAGCCATCAAAATCTTAATGGATATACTTCTTCCTATGTAGTGATTTGTATAAGGTCCTTCATAAGCATCTTAAAGAATCCTTAATTGGTTCTTTTTTAACACACAACATTTGACCAAGCCATTTGAAAAAATTTTATAGAGGTTTCCTTCTATCTTCGTCTATTACTTTACCTACTAAACAAAGGAATTATTATGTCTTTTGCTTGTTTCATTTACCAAGGACTTTTTACTTCTAAAGATAAGTGAGGTAGCAAAAAACTCAAGTGTTTCAAAGCTAGGTTCTTAAATTTGTTATTTATTTTCTTATGATAAGTGCTTTAGCATAAGTTTGTATTTTAGAATATAATATAATCTCATATTATATTGTATTACGACTAGTGGTGTATGTTAGTATATTCTAACATCCTTCTTATGCTTATGGAGCTTTGAACCATTAGTCTTTTAAATATCATGTGTATATTAATTTTATACATCTTAAGATTTGATCTTTGATACTTCAATTGGTATTTTATTTATGATTTCTATATTATGGTATATTTACTTATAATCTTGTGTGTATTATATCTTGAAACAACCCCTTTTGTATTAGTGAGATTTGATCCTAAAATCTCTTAGTAATTGTATATGGATTATTATATCTTGATGATATGCTTCTTGAGGTTTGAACCTAGGACCTTCTCTTGTTATATAATTTAAATTTATTACTATTATATTTCCTTTCTTGTTAATTGTTATTTTTTGGTATTTGCTAACACTTGCTTTTGACCTTTTGGTATGTCAAAACATTAAGAAAAATGGAGTACAATGATGGTTGTGTTGTTGTGTTTGTATAGAAAGAACTTGGATTGAGACAAGAAGGCATGTAAAAGCTCAAGAATGTGGACAAGGAACAAATGGAGCATGTAGAAGTTCAAGAACATGGACAAGGAATGAAGATTTCAAAGTGCAAACAGAGTTGAAGAAAGATGTCTTCAAGAAATAGTAGATGGCTTGGTAGAATTGAAGGTAGCATAGGAAGACATCTTTGAAAAATAGCAAACATTTTTCTTGGGAGAAAGATTTCTTTCATAAAAAGAAGATGTCTTTCTAGAATGAAGGTCATATGCAGAAAGATGTCTTAGTCTTAAAGAAGATGTCTTTCTAGAATGTAGGTCTAATGCAGAAAGACAACTTAGTCATGAAGAAGACATTTGTAATGATCATTAGATAGTCATTGCATGAATTCCAAGGGGATTTTAGAAACATATTGGTAAGAAGAAAACTTCATTCTCATTGGGAGATGTACAAGCTTTGAGTACTATCAATTGTAATCATCATTGTTCCTCATTGAACAATATTTTGTCTATTGTAATTGGATAAAATGAGGTATACCTAAAATTACAAGGATTAGCAAACTTAGTTGCATCCTTTCCTTACGATTGTTGTTCTTTTTTGTTGCCCTGCGGGGTTGATGTACTTCTTGTGGAAAGGCATCTTGCTTGAGCTTGTTGGGATCCTATGGAATTGAGTGTTGGTGTAGCTCCACAACACTTCAAAGTGGATCTCAAGTTGTAAAGGTTGTAGAATATTGGAAACCACATTATAAACTTGTTGAGACATTCTAAGATTGAGTGGACTCATAGCACTGAATCACTCTAGAGTGGAGCTTAGAGCTTATAAAGTGTGTGGTATCCTTTAAACCACATTTGAGAGCAAAAAAGTTTGGAAGTATGCTTATAAACTACCCTCCAAGTATGGACTACCAAAGTTGGGAAACCACGTTAAATTTGGTGTGTGCTTTGTCTCAATGAATTTTTAATCCCCCCCCCCCTTTTCTAAGTTCAACAATCCTCAAGTGGTATCAGAGTGTGGTACTCTTCTTCGTCATCAATTTCAAGAGTGAACAATGGAGAGGAAATCTTACACAAAGTCATCCATATTCGATGAATTTGACTTTGCTTATTGTAAAGCTAAAATGAAAGGATTCTTTGAATGTATGGTGTTCAAAGTTTGGAAGTCCATCCTTGAAAGCTACACTTTACTTGTCGATAGCTCCACCAGAACCATCAATCTTCGCAACAAATGGATACAAGAGGAGAATGATAAGTTTATTTTTGACACAAAAGTCAAAATTTGTTTATATTTTGCTTTAAATAAATCCAAGTTTAATAGAGTAGTAGGTTTTAAAATAGCCAAATAAATTTGGCAAACATTAGAAGTTACTTATGAAGGAACCTCCATTGTCAAACAATCTAAATTGTTATTTTTGCAAAGCAAATATGATAAGCTTAAAATGAGAGAGGGTGAGAAAATAAAAGATTACTTCTCTAGAGAAAATGATATTGTTGTAGCTATTAGAGTTATTAGTAAAAATTTACCTGAAAGCGATGTCATCATTAAAATGATCAAAACTCTTCAACCAGAGTTCAAACCAAAGGTTATGACTATGGAAGAAATCAAAGATTTTTTAACTTTGAAATTTCAAGAGCTTCAAAGTGCTCTCATCACTTATGAAATGAATCTCATAAGTGAAGGAGGCATTCAAGAAAAAACCCATTACTCTAAAGACTATCTTCAACAATGATCATGATGAGGGTAATGAGGATGAGATTGCCTTTCTCTCAAGAAAGATTCAATGATTGATAACAAGAAGAGACAAGGAGACATAAGCAACGATCCAATCTATTCAAAGGCAAAGAAAGAGGTAAAAAAATTTTAAATTTTAAAATTGATTTCTCTTCTATAGAATGTTGGACCTATGGAGGAAATGACCATATGACCTTAGAATGTCCTAATGAAAGAAAGTTGCAGGACAAAAACAAATCCACTGAAGAGGTAAAGAAAACCAAATTCTATGCAAGTTGGGAGGATTAGGAGTAGAGTGAGGAAGAGATGGAGAATGATTCAAAAAATTCTCATCTCATTTACATGACCCTCATTGATGATGATGCTAATTCATCTGATGATGAGCTAATGATGAAAAGAGGTTTGATCTTTTTTTGTAATGAGCTTTTGTCTTTTTCAAAATATTTGCATTAAGTTAAATAAAGAAGTCAAATTTAAGAATCATGAAATATCTTTGTCAAATTTAACTATTTTTTATCTTACTAAGAAACTCTCAGATCTAAGGGTTGAGAATGAAAAGCTAACCTTGTTCTTAGAATAGGCCAAAGTAGAAGTTGCAGATGTCAAATTAGTAAATGAAAGATTGGTAAAGGGAAAGGAATCCCTTTGGATTGTATTGGGACAAGGAAAAAGTCCACATGATAAGAGTGGTTTGGGATGCTCCACACAAGAGCAACCACCTTTAACAAATCCATCACAACCAAATGATCCTATGAATGAAAAGGATAATACATCAAAATTAGAGGAAGCTTCTATCCATCAAAATGATCCTAAAATATTTCATCATCCTAATCTCTCATACTATCATAAGAGGATTAGATGTTATTATTGTCATAAATTAGGGCATAAACAATGAGATTACAGTCTTAAATCTTATCATAAAAATAGTTGGTCATATCATAGGACTCCTTGGTCATATCAAAGTACATTGAGAAAGGTTTTTTTGTAGGATTATAAGGGAGACTAGACGTCAACTCAAAAGAAAAAAGGAACTAGGAAATAATGTAGAATTAAAAGGAAAAAAAAGGGAATCAGGATACTCTCACTAACAAATTCATAACAGGAAGCCAATCCTTAGACATTGAAGAAGTTTGGTTAAGAAAAGAATCCTCAAAAGAGGAAATTTTGTCTTTAACTCTCTAAGTATTGTTACCTTTTTTCATAATAGTAGGTAAGTAGAGGTAAGGTTTTGTTTTTCTAAGCATCTATTATGACTATAGTCCATTGGTAGCTTTTCCACAATCCCATCCTATTTTTATAAAGACATCTACTCCAAATGAAAGACGTCTACATGAAGATGACTACTCATGAATAAAGACATCTCTATGATTTTTCTTGCTTTGTGGGAAAGACATATATTATGTATGAAAGACATCTACTATGGTTTTAAAACATGGATAAGACATCTTCCTTATGTAAAAGACATCTTATTTTTTGTTTAAAGGTGTGAAGTGGTCAATACTCATCCACCTGTTCCCCAACAATGCAAAGTGGTCTATACTCATCTAGATGAGTATGTTCCAGACTTTGCCTTCATCTTGCACCAAGATGAACAAATGTAGTGGAGGGACATGGAGGGTAACATTGTGTTGTCACCTAATCAATTAGTTCTTGTAATGCTATTCCAAACTCTTATAAAATTGGGCATCATAGGGCTCAATGCTGAATATGTTGTGCAAGACCATGACTATTGAGATTATCATCCAACTAAGGCATAACAAAAGAAAGATTGATAATAGGAAATTTGCTACGAGTTGTCAAAGGGGAAACCATTCAAAAACCCTTTTTTTCTGCTAGGCCAAAAGGAAGGAGAGGATTGCTTCTTAGGGGGTTCTCAATACACTAACTCTCTTCCCCTTTTTGTTGATGAAGGTGGCCTTAACTAGAATTTATAGTCCACTGTGAATAACCTTGGTTTAGGGAAGAATTGATCCCATGAGCATGGGGGCTCCAAAGAAGGAAGTTAATGTAGGAACATGGACAAGCTCCATGATAAAGATAAACATGATGATCTTGACCATGACCAAAGAAGAGAGAGTAGAAGACATTATTCTTGTGCTAGTCCTCCTTCTTCTTCACCTTTATCATCCCCATCTTCTTTCTCATCTAGCTCCAACTAGATCCACAAAGGATGAGACCCTGATGAAGGTGATTGGCAAGACATAGATGATTGTAGGCATTGCCAAAATAGTAGAGACCAAGGGTGTGGGAAATCAAGGAAGGTCCACCATTCTGAATGAAGGGACAATAGAGGGCATCATAGGCATCATGGCCATTACAGGGGCTATGATTATGATGAGCCTTTGATTACAACTAGAAACATGCTAAACATTGTAGAGGTGGTGAGAATTCCAATAAGAAATGTGCAACATAGCTGGATCAAATAGTTAGACATGAACAATATCCTAGAGTTTGAAGGGGGATACAATTCTGATCCACAAAATCATCTCTAAGCCTTTCATGATGCCTGTGCCTTACAGAACATGAAAAATGAATGACAAAAATTGGTGTTGTTCCCTTGGATACTCATCAAGGAAGCTGAAAGCTGGTACTAGTCCATAGAGCCAAAATTAATTAGAATATGGAGTACAATGCATGAACTCTTTAATGAAAAGTATCAAAAGTACTACCAAGTGTCTAACTTGAGGAAGCAGATCTAAGGGTGGAGGCAAGGAACACATGAATCCTTGGATGTGGTCATGGGTAGATATTACTCTCTATTGCATAGATTTCTAGGCCATGGCTTTTCTCAAAGGGAGTAGCTCTACATATCATAGATGGGCTTCGAACAAAAATGAGGAGAACTCTTGAAGTTTATGTCCAATGAAGGGTTTTAAAACTAAGAGTTCATCATATCCAAAGGTTGATTGAGTAGGTGGCCAAAGAAGAAGAAGAGTTGAGGAAAAGGAAAAGTTCAAAGGAGTACAAGTAGAACCCTTTCATTTGCAAAAGGAAGGTCTAATTTTATGATAATGAGGAGTAGGTGCCACTTGATGAAATGGTGCAATGTAAGACCTTGTTGATACAAAAATATATTTATGAAATATTAGCCAAGGTAGATAAAATTTGGTACTCTTTGGATAAGAAGTTCCAAACTACCCTTAGAATTGCTGAACAGTCCAAAGAGCAAGGTAGTGCTTGTGACTGAAGGAGAGTGAAGGAGGCTAAACATTCCCATTAAAGGGGTAACGACAAAGCTGCTGCCCTTGAAGAGGTTTTGAATTCTTAGATACATGATGATGGTGTGTGTGACATGTGTCAATATGAGCATCCTAAGGGATGTTGCCCCATTGTGTCACACTTGTAGGATTCTAGGATGTATGTGCTAAATCCTAGATCAATGAAAAGGAAAGCACCCAAGAGGTTACCTTATCCTCAAGGAAACTATAGGTAGTTCCATCAACAACAAGCCTATTATTCATGTGAAGCTCCACCTCAACCTCATGAGTAGTACCGATAGTGGAAACACCCATAGTCATGGGGGATGCCATCACCAAGGTAGTAGTATCATTACTGGTATTCAAATCCACATGGGTACTATATTTAGTAGCTAATTTCTTCACATGACTCTTCTAGTCATGCCTCTTTTTAGAACCACTACTACTCTCCTAAGTATTACAGAGCTCAATTTGCAAGAGGGAAGTCCCTATTTCCTTTCCATCCTCCTCATCCTTTTGCACCTATACCTCCACCCTTAACTTAGTTGTCACCAACTCCATTCATGTAGGGTGAAATTCCATCCCAACCACAATAAAGAAATGAAAAAAGGGCTATTAACTTACAATTGATCTCCTAGCTAAGTTGTTCAAATAATAAGCCCTGAAAAAGAACTTTTTCTGAAGCACCAATCCTTCTAAGCCCTCAAAGATGGCTATGGTTAATGATCTTTCTTCTCCTTCATCCTTTGCAATACCATTCGAGATCCCTTTGAACCAAACACCTTCCAAAGTGCATATTGTAATGTTGATCCATGTGGTTATAGATTGAATAAAGACTGGCCATCTTCTTAGGAAATGATACGATCTTGGGAGTTCCTTCATTTACTTGTAAATCACTAAGAATGAGCCTTACAAGGCTCTTCTAGACTCAAGTTTTGGTATAAACTTGATCTCACATGAAATGTACAAAACCTATAACCTTCATCCTCCTAAGAAGAGTAAATTTTATCTTGAGTTAGAATATCAATCCATCATCATTCCCTTGGAATTGGTGGAGGACATTATGATCATAGTTTGTGGGTGGTCATATCTTGCTGACTTCTTAGTGATCAAAGTAGATAATTATAAGGGGAAATTTCCAATCATCATGGGAAGGGCTTGGCTATGTACAATAGATGCACAACTAGGAATCAAAGACCTCCCCTTGGAAATTTTTAAAGAAAATGATTTTGAAAAGATTGAGAAAAAGCACATTCCATGCATTGTGTACAATGACACAAGGTGCCACTATGTGCAAAAATTATGGATGGTGAAAAGTACAACAGTCACAACATGTAGGTAGTATGTAGATGTTATAGAAATCCAAAGGTGCCTATACAAAATATTCACAAAATAGGAGGGCACCTAGTGGCTAACAATTGAACTTGAAAGTAGCTCAACTCTATGCATGGAACAAACTAAGAGTCTTACAAGTGCCTATATTGAAGCCATGGACAAGATGAAGTAAGTCCATCACCAACTCTTTGATGAACCTAATGATAGTAATTGAGGAGAGTTGGAAATCCCTAAGAGATTTAAATAAGAGCCCCTTGAGTTAAAGACTCTACTTGCCAAAATGGAATATGCTTTTTTTAAAAATGGAAAGTGGGTCATTATCAATGCCAACCTTAATCCTATGTAGAAAAAGAAGCTATTGGAGTTGGTTAACAAATGGCCAACATCCTTTGCTTGGTCATATCATGAGCTAACTAGAATTCATCCAAGTATATGCTAGCATTGAATCTACACAAACTCTTATATTAAACCATAGAGGCAACCACAGTGATAGTTGAACCCTAAATTGAAGTAGATTATGAAAGAAGAGATTGAACAACTCCTCAAGGTAGGGTTCAGCTATCCCATTTTGGATAGTAAGTGGGTTAGCTCACTTTTGATAATGCTAAAGAAAGGTGGTAAATGGAGAGTTTGCATTAACTTCAGACTGTTGAACATAGTAACATACAAAGATCACTTCTTGTTACCATTTATGCACCAAGTGTTGGACACCATTTCTGGGCATTACTACTACAAATTTCTAGATGGTTTTAGTGGTTATAACCAAATCCATATAGCACTAGATGATCAGGCCAAAACAACATTCACAAGTTCCTAGGGAAATTTTGCATATAGAAAGATGTTGTTTGGCTTGTGCAATGTACCTACCACATTCCAACATCTTTTCCTAAGAATTTTCTAATAGCAGATTGGTAGTAGGGTTGAAGCCTTCATAAATGACTACTCCACTTATGGGGATACGTTTCAACAAGCCCTAGACCATCTTGAGAAAGTGCTGAAAAGGTTTGTGAAGATAAAACTTAGGCCAAACTAGTATAAAAGCCATTTGATGGTCTAGGAAGGTATTTTCTTAGGGCACAAAATTTCAAATAAAGAGTTTGAGATGGACCTTGAAAAAATAAGGGTTACCCAAGGAATTACCCAACAACTAGAAATAGTTAAATATGTAAGGTCATTCCTTGACCACACTAGCTACTATTAGCACTTCATAGAGATAACCAAAGCATTAATGGAGCTGACAAAGAAGGATGCTCCATTTATTTGGACCAAGAAATGCAATGTGCATTCTAGCAAGTTAAGCAAAAGCTCATGGAGACTCCAATTCTACGAGCATCTAATTGTTCTAGTTTCTTTCACATCATGATGAACACATCCAATTATGCCTTGGGAACTATTCTCATGCAATTGGATGATCAAAAATGTCCTTACTACATCCACTACATGAGTAGAAGCATTGTGGGTGCATAGTTGAACTACAAAATGGAGAGAGAATTGATGAAAATGGTATTCACCTTAGAGAAATTCAAGCACTATGTGCTTGGGTATAATGTGTTTGTGTACATGGACCATAGTGCAATTTGGTTCTTGATGAATAAGCCAATGGTAATTCCTTGTGTCATATGGTGGCTAGTGATCTTGTAGGAATTCGATCTAACAATGGTAGATCAAAAGGGGATCGAGAATGTGGTTGCTTACCATGTGTCTCAATTTTGATGGAACAACAAAGAAGAGGAGAGTCCACTTTTAGATCAATTTCCTGATGAACTTCTCTTTTCCATGGCTATAATTGAGTAAATGCCCACTGTACCCAATTGGTATGATGGCATTCTCATCTATCTTCTCACTCAAGATATGCCATAGGAGTGGTGCAACAAGAAGAAACAATAGTTTCTTCACCAAGCTAAACATTTCATGGATATCAATGGACACTTTACAAGGTATGTGCTGATGACCTGGTTCAATGATACGTGCCTATGCTGATCAACTACATGTGCTCCAAGATGCTCATGAGGGCCCTTGTGAAGTCCACTATGCTAGGAGACACATGACCATTAAGATCCTCATGGGAAGGTATTACTAGCCAACACTTTTTGGGGATGCTCACCACTTCATCCACTCCTATGAATGCTATCAATGTGATGGTGGAATGACCACTTGTATGAAGGAACCTCAACAGTGGATATAACCACTAGAGCCCTTCGATATTTGGGGCATTGACATCATGGGTCCCATCACTTTCATGTCATTGTTAACTATGATATGAAATAGGTAGAAACTATAGCCATCACTTGAATGCACATCTTCTACAGTTGCTCAGTTTGTACAAAATATGTTGTAAATAGGTTTAGGGTGCCACATGCACTTATTTCTAATAATAGAACTCATTTTATAGGCACTACCTTTTAGAGGCTCATGCAACACTTGGGGCTTGAACATAAATTAACAACACCTTATCATCCCCCAGTTAATGGTCAAGTGGAGGTTAAAGAACAGTTAGTAAATATAAGAGGGATTGAAGCACAAAACTCAACGATGCCCTTTGGGCTTATCACTCCACTTGGAAACTTTCCATTGGCTGCTCTCCCTATGAACTTGTGTATGGAAAATTACCAACACTTCCAATCCAAACAAAGCTCCATACACTATCAACTACTTATGACCTTGATCTTGGCCTAAGGCTAGCATAGAAAGAAAGATTAATGAATCTCAACTTACTAGATGAAAATCAATTGGTGGTCCTATCATCTAACGGAGTACACAAAGCATTTAATAAACAACAACATGATCTTAGAATCAAGAAAGTAAAATTTCAATTGAAAGATAGGATCCTATACTAGAATCCCACACATGTACCACAAAGAACTATGTTTCAAATGTTGTAGAAGGGGCCCTACATTATCTACAAAACCTTTTTCTCTAGGGCCATGTTAATTTACAAACTTGAAAGCCTAAATAAAAAATTGCTAGTTAACATGCAACAACTTAAACCTTTTCATGAGCCTAAGAGAACCAATGACCAGAACACCTTAACGGATGGACATACATGCTCAATTTTTTAAATCTCCTCCTTCTAACTTAGTTCTGGGGGAGATGACCATTCATGTTGATCTAACAATGTCACTTGTTAGTTTTTCACTTTTTTTTTACACCATTTTAGGACATTTTTATCTTTCTTAAATATTTTACACTTTCTTCTATATTTTACTTTATTTGGTTTGGAATTTTTTGTTATGTTTTTCTAATTTTTTCCTTTATTGCTGCTAGGACTAAGTGCAACTATAGCTATCGATTGATGGTGGTTTGCACAATAATATGTTTTCATTTCTAATGTCTAAATTCTATCTTTGAATTTTGATGTTAATAACTAAGACTAGGTTTCTTTTTCATGATAATAGGTAGTGAGTCCACATCATGCACCCATCCTAGAAATTCTATGGTATTCCCTTATTTTGGAAATATGTGATCCCTTCTTAAATGAAACTTTTAATGAATTTGTGGCCTTGGTAGTTTTCAAACTTGGGAAGAATTAAAAGGATAGATAAGGGTGTGACTTCTAGGGGATTTGATGCTCTTTGTACTTGCCTATGCTCTTGGGTACATGAGTGTTTCCATGGATTTCTCACTATTCCACTATCGATCAATAACAAGAAGAAAAGTCTTTGCATGGTGTTGTTCCCATCCAAAAATCCAAAAAAAAAAAGGGAATTCAAAGCACACGCATTAGACAAAAAAATGGGCTATAAGGACTAGTTATGAGACTAGAAAGACATGTTATTGATGCCTGAAGGTCCCATCTAACTAAGGTTCATCTCACTTCATGTTTCTCTTTTCTTCTCTTTTAAGAATGGTGATTAATTTTTGGGGATATTCTTATACCTCTGAGGGTGGACTAATTTTAGAGTGTCAATGCAAAGTCACTAAACATGGTTGGTTTTAATTTAGACTAAGGATGAATATTATCAAGTCATATTAACCACAAACATCCACAAGGGACTTCATGTGACCATGATACGGGACTCCATTTCACACTCTACCTCATCCACCTATGCTTTCCATATCTCACTTCACTAACTTTTTTCATGTCTTATTTGATGTGTTAGTTTGATCTATTAAAGTTCCTAGATATTTTCTTTGGGGATTTGGTTCTTAAATAACTGCAACCATTAGTCACTAATGGGATCCATGGATTCCTTGGTTTGAAGGCATGAAAGGACATCAAGAGCATGTTCTTGCTATGGGGAGGACCCACTTGCATACCCCTTGGTTGGGCTAGTTAAGTTCCACATCCTTTAGGCATGGTTCCTTTCAAAACCTTCTACATTCCACATCAGTTACATCTAGTTATGCACTCCTTCATGGTATTTCTCCAATCATTCTCCTATTAAATCTCCTTTTTTCTTGTGAATTCTTTAGCCCTCTTCAAGCATTTCATCATATTATTGGCTCGTTTGGCTTCCTAAGAACTTCAATTGTATGTGAAAACTCTTTGTTTTTTCACTCTTTTTAATGATGAAAAATTCTATCTTTTGACCATGTTGACGTAGTGCAAAAATACTATAAATAGCATAACACTTTACTCTCAAATGGGAAAGAAGGTTTTGCAATTTTCAAAGTCCAAAATCTTTTAGAGCCCATAACTTTCAAACCACTTGTTTGATTAACCTCATTCTTCAGTCTTGCAACTACTAGAGGTGAGTTATACATCGTGGAGGCCACAAACCTTAGGTTTTTGATGATTTTTTTTCAATTTTTTTCTAACTCCCATAAGGTTTAACTAATAAAATAATATTAAAATCACTAATTTATGAGAGTTAAAAATTTTCAATGAACTCTAGTAGACACTAAAGTGAAATAATATTAAAATAATCAAACCTGCCATGATCATAACTTAGCCAAGTGTAACTAATCCAAAGAGATAAGGTACTCAAGTGTTCCAAAGTTACGCATCAAATGCTAGTCCTTGATCATGTTGTGATTAAAAATGACATTAAGACCTAAGCATCTAAAAGAAGGAGGACCATATCAACTAAGGGATAAGTGACCTAGAATTCGAAGGGGCCAACAACAAGAACAATCCTAGAAATAGGCAGCTAAAACTCATGCAACGAGACCTCTTTGGGAGGAGCCCGAAGTGGAACCTGTTTGTCAAATTTCCCAAGCTAAAACAAAGCAATCTGACTAGGATACAAACCTTAAGGTCACTTTGATAGATGCCTAAGGTAAATCCAGTATAAGAAAATTCAATGTTCAATTCTCCAAGAGCTAAACTTTTGAACCTTCTTGGACTTTACCCCAAAAGATGTCAGAACTTAGTTGAAAAGCTCTCCTATGTGGACCATCATCACTTTAAGTAGGGAGTGGTACATGGAAGAGACATATCTCTTTTGGAATAATAAGTATCCTGATGTTACTATGAAGATCAAGGACATCAATATGTCCTACTCGGTGGAGGCCATCTCTCAAGCCCTTAGATTACCTAAAACTGGGACAAATCTAGTAGAGATCTTAATGCAAGAGGACCTGGAGATGAAAATGAAGTGGGACTAGTGATGTTATGGAGTGGACCACAAAGAATATGCTGCACTCATAATGGAAAAATGTGCTTACTCCAAGATAGCAGCCTACCACCTCAATCCGACGGTGAGGCTAAGCAAGGTGACAACCTTTTCTACCTATGCATGTACTGCTCTAAGAAAAAAATTCCCCATTAAAATTCCAT
The DNA here is from genome assembly GCA_015680685.1 of Gnetum montanum. Lineage (NCBI taxonomy): Eukaryota > Viridiplantae > Streptophyta > Gnetopsida > Gnetales > Gnetaceae > Gnetum > Gnetum montanum. Next base: position 170,132 of record MNCI01017403.1, read on the forward strand.
AGCCAATTTTTCTTGAGATAGAGAAGTGAGTCAAGGAAAATAAGTGTGGGAGGAAGATACTCCCCTTTCCATGCCTAATCCAAAAGTTGTGCAAAAGGGAAGGAATAGCCCTCTATTCTAATAGCACACTTAGACATGCTCCTACCACCTCTTAGGAAGAGATGATGAAAGATAAGGTCCTTGACATGATGAAAGAAGGGGAGTAGCCACCACCACTACCCACTAATAAGACAATCCTAGAGCCTCATGCTACAGCAGTAGCAAGATGGACCAAGTGGTGATTCGTCTATCTAGTAACTAGCCCTGAGGAATTTGAATGAGGTAACTCATACCATCAGCTAGTTGGAGGACACAACACTAACATTCTTTTCCCAAAGAATGCAGGTGCCCACATATTTGAGAGGTAATAGTGTCTATTCTAGAACAACAGCAATTTCCAAAAAATCCTTGAAACACTGCTACCTTCTTAGTACACCTAGAGGAACGTGATGGGGCAACTATCTTGGTGATGCAGTTCCAAGGGCAGGAAACGATGGCTGAGATAATGGTTAATAGAGTGGGCAAAGCCCTCAATGTTATTGTGGTGTATGTCCTAAATATTGCTACACTCAGAGATGTATAGATGTCTACAAGAGCTAAGAGTAGTGTGACATCCCAACCTTAGATGTCATGGAAAACGTCAAATATATGATATATTAGACATTATACATACAAAGAAAATATACCAAATGCAAAATATAAGTGATATTAGACATTATGTATAAAGGAAATAATAGAAAAAATGTAGAAAAAGAAAGAAAATAATGCTTTATTGATATAGAATAGCATATCCAAATCATGCTCTGAGAGTGTTCCTTGCAGTTTTCTTGCTTTGGCATATATCCCTTAGAGGAAATCTAGCACTACCACCATGGTTAGGCCTATAACCCAACCCAAAGGGATGGCTAGTCCACTTCTTGTCCCACTTCACTTGGCTTCCCATGACTTTCCTATACCATCTCTACCGCCCCATGACTTACCTATACCAGCTCTGCCATTCCATGTTGGCATGACCTCTAACCCTAGGTATAAATGCCTTAGGTCAAACCCCCCAAAGGTTACCTTAAGAGACATGTTTATTATTACAACATGCCCTTTCAGGTCTTAATCACAACTATCCATTTGGGTCTTGTTAAGATAACAACAACACTTGTTATGAAGAGACACCATCTTCATTAGGCAGTAGCATCATTTGGGAATGGGGATGTGAAAATCTACCCCACTTAGGTTTCATTCATCCTTTAATGAATCCATGTTCTCTATCTTTTTTTAGCTCTAATGCTTTCTTTCATAATCCTATGCTCCAATAATTTGATTTCTCCTTTGAACTTGAAGTTGTTTCTTGCTTATTCTTCAAATAATATATATGTAAGAAAGATTATATGGAAAATTAAATATTACTTTCTTATTACTTCATTTTCTAAGATAATGACAAAAGGTGAATTACAGATTTATCAACCACCAATCACTAGTCCTAACCAAGATCACATAAAGTGCAACTTGGATCTGGTTACCCAAGTGAAGGCAAGGTAAATTATTTATCCCCAATTTTTATTATCATAGATATTTTACTTATCTAATTGAAATATAAATTTAACAATGAATAAAATAATAAGATCATCAAATAAAAGTAAGAGTGAGATACTTCTTGATCTTGATAAACCTTATGAACTGATCGGAGTAATTGTCATTCTACCATAATTAGTATATGATTAGATGGTCTTGTTTGAGATGGCAAGGCTTGATCTTGATTCTTCTCAACTTCTTCTTTAGAAATCAACTCTAGTAACTTGGTAACTTGAAAGAATAAGGCCTTATACCAAATATAATCCAAAGTCTCAATGAAGAATGTTGTTGACCCATATTCATTAATCATTACAGAGTAATTTGTAAACTATGGTTCTTGATGAGTGTTATCCATCAACATCATCTATTCCTAAATTCTAGAGTCTAATTTATCTATTGAAGATTCAAAGTAAGCAGAATATGCACTAGCTAATTGAACTGCATGCTAAATTGATGGAAACATCTTTTTCAAGTTAAGTTCATCTTCCAAAGATTTCTTTATTGATCCATATTTTAAGAATTAATAAACACTACTTCCAACTTTTGCATTGAAGTCTCCACAAAGAATAAATGGAATTGGATCAGTACAACTTAGGAATAAATTCTTCTTCAAACTTTCTTCTATTAGCTTAATCAAGTATGTTCCTTGACAAAGTATAACATCTGAACATGTTGGTTTGGCAATTAAATGTGTGTTAACCATGCATACACATATTTCTAATAGATGAACTTTTAGAATCACTGCCAGGGCTACGTGATTTTTCCAAAATCTTAATTTTTATTTCTTTTCCATCACTTGAAGTTCTAGAATTCCAAAAATCATATTTTCTAAACTCCATTCAAATCTTTGTAGCAATTCAAACTTGGCTTCTCTATAAAAGATTACACAACCATCCATGTTGTAATTTCTACAATATGCTAATCTATACGGCTGAAGAGAAGAACTTCCACAAGAACCTTTTTGCTTATAAATACCTCTATATCCCATCTTTTCCAAATCTTGTTGGAATTGATATAGAAATTCCCATGGTAAGACTTCTTGTAAGCACAATACATCAACATCCAAATCTTGTAATTTTGCTAAAATGCATGGGTATTGATATTTGTGCCAATCCAAGGCCCATGATAGGCTCACTAGGGATCTTGCAAGCATGTTGCATGTTGTAACTTTCATTCTCATTCTTAGATTCTTATCTAGATCATTTCTCTTCATGAATATCATACTCCTTATCGAAACAAGATTTTGTGTCTCCATGTTGTTTGCCTATGTTTTGATTGTAGGATGGATTATTATACCCTTTTCTTGATAGTTGAAAATTGTTCTATTTCTTAAACTAATTCTCCAACTAATACATCAACTAATACATTGACTAATAATCTACTATATCAACTGAATAATTATATTATCTATTTTTATAATTATATTATCTAATTTTAGTAATATTTAATGACATCATATAATAATATGTAACTATATTATCTAATTCTAGTAATATATAATTACATTACCTGATTTTTAGTAATATTTAATTATATTATATTTGATGACATTTCTACCCTGCTTGAGAACATTAACTTTGGTAGTGTAATTAATGACATGCCATAGTGATCTTAAGACTATTTGTAAGGGTTATGTACTAAATATTAAAATCCAAAAGGTTGAATTTATGATATCATTGAATTTTTGGGTGTTTGAATGATAAATTTGACCTCACCATTGAGTTTAGAAGGGTAAAAAATGTTAGAAATGGCTATTCATATGTTGAAAATGGACATCATATGCTCAAGTTATGTGAAAATTAAACTTTTGAGGATCTTGAGGTGCTATATCAGGCAAGGAGTACAAACTAATATTTGGGATTCCTTAGGATGGATCTGACTTTACCATTTTGTCCAAAAGGTTGAAAACTATATGAAACAACTATTTGTTCACCGAAAAAGGCTTCTAAAATCAAAAGTTATGGCTTCTAAAGTCTAGGCCCTTTGGTGCGAAAACCAAGACTTCCCAAGAGGTCACCCATCCCAATTCTACTCTAGGGCAAGTGCACTTAATGATAGAATTTTTATTTCTCTTGTTACTGCAGTGCCCCTTTGAATTTTTGCAAATAATTGAGTGAATTTTTAAATTTAAACTAACAATTATGGTGCAAAAAAAAATTTGAACTTTTTCTTATAGGAATTTCAAAATTCCCATTAGTTAGAAAAAATTTCGATTTTTCTGTCTACTAACAAATGATCCATTCAAAAGTCCATACAACAGAATTAGAGGCAATGATGGGTGGCAGTAAAGGAAATGATGGGTAGCACTAGAGGTAGTGATGGATGATGCTAGAGGCAATGATGGGCAGTGTGTGCACCAGGTAATGGGCAAGTAGCAGGTGAGCGGTAGTGGTAGGTGTGGTGTGGTGTAGGTAGGCAAGGCACGACGTAGTGTAGATGATGTGGTGTAAGTAGGTGAGTAGTTGGTTAGCATGGATCAGAGTTGCGATGGTGGTGCATGGTGTGAATTAGAGCTGTGGCAAGGATCGGAGTGGCAATGACGATGCACTGTGCGGATCAAAGCAATGATGTGGATTAGAGTAGTGACAATAGCACATGGTTCAGATTAGAGTAGTGGTGTGGATCAGAGCGGCGATGATGATGCATAGTGTAGATCAAAGCAACGACATGGATCAGAGCGGTGGTGTAGATTAGAGCAACATGATATGTAGTGGTGTGTAGGGCTTTTGAGTACCCCTTTGGGGTTGGCCTAAGGGCCAATCTTTGATGACTGTGGGCTCATTGTGGCTAGTCATAGGCTTGGCTGTGGCTAGCTATGAGTGGCCACAGGCCTTGCCAAAACCTACTAGTGGTTTGGCCATGGCTGGCTATGATTGGTCATAGACAGAAATTTTTTTTAGTGTATTTAAAAAAAAGTTATTGGGGCTTGAGTTTGAACCTGAGACCTCCTACTTGATTTTTTTTAATTTTAATTTTTATGATATATATATATATATATATTAAAAAAACTGAATGAGGGGGATTTCTAGGTTTGAACCCTTAACCTCCCACCTTTTTTTCTAAAAAATTATACATACATACATACATACATAGATATATATATAATTGTATATATTTTATAAAACTGAGGGAGGGGACCTGGGTTTGAACCCATGACCTGCCATTCAATTTTTTTTAAATAATAATAAGTTCAGACTTGAGGTCAAACCATGAACTCTTGTTCAAAATTAAACTTTAGAATTTTTATTATTATTTTATTCCACCTTGGGGGTTGACATGGCAGTTTGGTTGATAACAAGGTGAAGGTTCAATATGGATACATGATAATTCTGAGGTAATTTTTGATGCTAAAATTTTAACTTTTTTTCTTAAATTTTTATTTTTAAATAATAATAATAATTTAATATTATTTTAATGCACATACAATGAGAAAATTTAAATACTGATATCTAAAAAAACCATAACCCATTTGAGATGAAATTCATACCATTGGAATCATCTCGATGAGTACTACGCATTGGACATAGTTTTAGGGTTCAAAAATGAACTTGAATTTTCAGGAATTAAAAAGACCAAACTAGCCTATTTTGTTTAATGACATTTCTAGGCTAACATATGGTAACTTGGAATCTTCTAGATCACTTGGATAGTGAATTTCAACAAAAGAAGATCATTTCAAGTCATGGTTACTAACTTTCTTGAAAGAAATTTAACAATGATCCTAATCGATTAATAATTATAGTATTAAGATGGATAAGAGTTACTTGGACCATGGTATCATTATCTTACCAACATATTTTATAATTGATGAATTTTGATGGGGTGTGATCAAATCTTCATCAATTAATGATATCCATGAAAGAAACTTTGCTGGTTGTTGGGATTTAGATGCCTGATCCATTGTTTGTGAAGTCAATGTAAAGGTATCTTATGACTTGCATCACAACTATATGGTACATCCAATGATGATCAATGGATTTTTATGTGTTGTGGCTTCAAGGTTCATCATCAAGTTCATGTTATAGTCAGCTCATGGTTCTGAATGGTCCTTGGATCGTGGTTTACTCTAATACCAATTGTGACATCCCATCCCTGAATGCCATGGAAAACATCAAATATACGATATATTAGACATTATTCATAGAAAGAAAATATACCAAATGCAAAATATAAGTGATATTCAACATCATGTATAAAGGAAATAATAGGAAAAATGTAGAAAAAGAAAAAAATAATACTTTATTAATATAGAATAGCATATCCAGATCTTGCTCTGAGAGTGTTCCTTGGGGTTTTCTTCCTTTGGCATCTATCCCTTAGAGGCAATCTAGCACTACCATCATAGTTAGGCCTATAACCCAACCAAAAGGGATGGCTAGTCCACTTCTTGTCTTGCTTCACCTGGCTTCTTGTGACTTGCCTATACCAGCTTTGCCACCCCATGACTTGCCTGTACTAGCTCCACCATTCCATGCTGGCATGACCTCTAACCTCAGGTATAAATGCCTTAGGTCAAATCCCCCAAAGGTTACCTTAAGAGACATGTCTGTTATTACAACATGTCCTTTTGGATCTTAATCAAAACTACCCTTTTGAGTCTTGTTAAGATAACAAAAACACTTGTTATGAAGAGACACCATCTTCATTAGGCAACAACATCATTTGAAAATGGGGATGTGACAAGTAGGAGATTTAGTGTAGCCTAGCACAAGGAGTTGCTAGAAATACTAGTTGGAACTTGGTAACTAATTTAGGAGGTCTTTGATCTTTTGGATGACATTTCTACAATTTAGTTAGTGTTGTTGGAGGCTAAGGACAAATGCCTCATTGCCAATGCCTAACTTAAAGTAAACACATTTAAAAATTGACATTTGACTGCTGAAGTTGAGAAGTTAAGAGCTTGTCTTGCTAATCCCATCATACTCAACTAAGTTGTATTTAGAGATGAAGCTTTTTAATAGCTTTAAATCAAACTTCAAGATGTTGAGTATACCAAGGAGTCAACAGTCTTCAACTAGTCCTTAGTAGATGCAACTATCTACAACATTCAAAAGGACTTATCAGAGGTTCATTAGGAGAATTCCATTTTGACCAAGGATAATCATCATAATGTTTAGGCTCCAAAAAGAAAAAATGATTGAATACATGAGATAACAATAGGAGTAACTTGCTAAGGCGACCATGGAGCTAAGGAGGTTGGCAACATAAAATTGTAATCTCTCGATGGAGGAGGTTCATGCCCTTTGCTAGAAGTCTATAATCAAAATTTCCACCTAGAAGAATGAGGTGCTCAAATTTAAAAGGGTAAAAAATATTTACATGAACTAGGTTGGCTTGCAAAAATAAATGAATGAAATAGAAATCAAATTGGCAAAGGCAAAGGTGCATGAGGCCCTCTAGCAGCTCCAACAAGGAGGTGACATGTGGCAACCCATCTTTGATGGACTGAACGCATACAACAAAGCAGAGATCCACCTCAAGGAGCTATAGATCAAGGGGATGATAGAATACATGAAGCTTGCCAACCTCCAATATGCAAACTTGGAAATTTTGATTGTTGGAAGGCCAATGTCAGAATTGGAGAAATAGGTGACTAGCTTGTACCTATTGTATGAGGCCACATTTAAGTATCATAAGCAGATGAAGTAGAAACTTGAAATAATAAATTCTGAACTTAATGTTCTTAGAAGATACTTCATTGATCAATGGTTAATAGCTAAGAACCTAGCCCATAGGATGAATACCTTCCAGTAATTGCAAAACATTGTTAAGACATTCAATGTTGAATGCAAGCAATTCGAATCCTAGTTTATCAATGTGCAGGAGTTTTTCACTCCAATGTCCTATTCATGGTATATTCCCATACTAGCCCATATTGGTGATGCTGCATGAACTATGTACAATCCCCTAAGTAAGATGGAGAAGATGAAAGCATTGCTAGATGCTTTCACTCTTCCACCAGTAGTTGTAGTTGCAACCAAACCACCACAACCATAGCCTCAACCACAATAACGACATGCACGAGAGGTAGGAGAAGGTCCTTTGGCACCTCAAGAACCTCCATCACCTAGGACCATTTGATTTTTCTCCTTATCTTCAAGCTGCTAGAGGAGTTGTGATATTAATTTTTGTAATGGTATTCAATTTTGTTGTCATGAATACCACTTTTTGTAAAAATTATAAATCCATACACTTGGGCACTTAACATTAGTTTAATTTAGTTTGTGTATCAATTAGTTACTCAATATTTCCATACCTTCCAAAAATTTCGTAAGAAACTTTTTCCTCTTGTTCACTCAAGGACGAGTTTTCATTTAGTTGAGGGGCTATGATGAGTTGTTGTGGGTTGACTACGTAGACTCATGGTTTGTTGCGTTGATGCTTATTCATTGACATAATGTCTTGTATTGCCTATATAAATGCACATACCAACTACAGTTATGACATCCAATCATTAGTTGCTAGCCAAACTCTTGCAATTTCATCTTTCCAAAGTTAGAATATTTTTGAAGTACCTGTAGTAGGATTTGAAAAGTATACAAATCTCTATTCAAGCACTGATGTACCTAAGCACCTTAGTGTGAACGGTAATAAAAATGAGTTTTCTTGATAAACCTTATAGCACTTAGAGTTAGCTTAATGTTTACTTCATACATTTATTATTCATGCAATTTACTTTAATGCATTTAAATGATTAATTCATAGCCATTAATTAATACACATAAGTACAATCACTTTTAGCATACGTTAATGCTTGGTAATCCCAATAGCACTTATGCTTGGTAACCCAGTAGCATTTTACCATGTTCAAGATGTGTACAAAAAGTGGGAATGAATACTTATGTCAGGATTAGCTAAGTATTAGTAAGTTATAGATCAATTAAACATTTAATTACTTTATTTTTAGCACTTAGGAAAATTAAATGAAAAATGTAAAATGATAAAAATCACATGCCTCAGTTATACTTAATCATATCTTTGCAATTCACAAATAAGATTGAGAAGACAATGATCAGATCTGTTAGATTCACTACCTAGACCCAGTGTACTTCTAGAGCTAAAGTCTATAGAATTCCATCAGATCACTTAGTGAATAGTAGTGATTCATATGGTTTTGTGTAGGCATTACTCGCTGCTCATCATATATTTATACCTATTCTTGCTTGGAAATGCTTCCCATTAATGCATTTTCAAGTAAGAGAAATGATATTTTCTTGCATATTGATGAGTGGTGAGGTACCCTTATGCTCAACCATACGAATACGAGTGTTTCACGCAGGATCCGGTCGAATTCCAAGGACTAAGTGCTTATGCGCCCTTATGGAACAAGGACGGGTTGGTTGATCGTTATCTTCCCAAGCTTACTTGTATGTCACAATTGTATGGTTAAGTAAGCTTGAAGCATATGATTTTTATAGCTTTTATGTTTTTATGTCATGTGCTAGTAGGGAAGGAGAGAGGTAACTAAGTGACTAATTTAACTTAACTACTCATTAACTAAGTTCTAACTAATCCGAATACCAGCATCTGTTGCTGTACACATCCTGAACTAGTGCAACACTGATGGGATTACCAAACAATAATCATTACTAGGTTACCAAGCATTACACACATGCTTGAAGTGGTTGTGCTTGTGCAATTTAACGATTTTCTTAATTGATCAAAATGAATTGTTTTGCTAATAACATAAATGTAAAGTGCATAAAATAAAATAAATGCATAAGAAAATAAAATAAAAGAAATGTGTAAGAAAACAAATCTCAAGTGTTGCAAAGATGAATTGAAGAGCTCTTCTTTATTGCCATACACAAGATGTGCTCATGTACACAATGATCAAATAAATATCTATGCACACTTAGACCTCTTACTGTGGGCACTTGGAAAATACTCTAACTTTTAAATAGACTACAAGAGTTTCGCTACTTGACTGCTAAAAGACTTCTCTCCTAATTGTGTGCCTAGGCACTGTATTTATAGGCTTGGGAGCAACTACTGTAATAATTAGAGTAACCACTATAATAATTAGAATAACTACTAAAGTAACTGCTAGAGTAACCTATCTAATAATTAGAATAACTACTACAGTAACTTCTAAAGTACCCACTCTAATAATTAGAATAACTACTAGAGTACCACTAGAGTAACTACTCTAATAATTAGAATAACTGCTAGAGTAATCGCTCTCATCATACCCCCATGATTGAATGAAAAATCATTCTTGAGCATAGAAGAAGAGAAATTTTTTTTTGACAAAATATATTAGGAAGGTATGGGATTATTAACTAACTTACAACTGACGGTGGAATGGGATGACAGACTCAACGTGCCCAGTGAACGGATCAATAAGCATATTACAACATTAGTGTTCATGACCATTATGGTGAACACTCATACATAAATGACATCCAAGACTATATTTGGAAGCTTGTAGAGAAAGAGAGAGAAAGAAAATGAAGCATGTTACTGCCAATGCTAAGATTACGCCTTCTGTTGTTTATCCATAGCCACGCCACCAGACTTTCTCCTTTCGTAAATGCTCCAATTCTGGTCCATCCTGAGTGCTTCCTCCAAGCCCAGTCCATTGTTTGTATGATTACCATCTGCACACACAACATAGTCACAAATGAGCAAGGATAGATAATCCACAATGTAGTTGATACCTTGCCTCGATATGAAGCGCATTAGCTGAGTTGTGGTTATGGTAGAAACTGGTTTGGAGATTTATCACTAGTAGCTACCCAAGGTGTAGGGGTTAGGCAATTATTAAAATGGAAAAAATTAAAAAATTTGTGCCAGGGCCCCCACAAATAAGAGTGAACCTCTGGTAACTATAAGATGGAAAAACATAAGAAACAAGAAAGATGAAAAATATTAATGACAACGCCAATAAAATGGATGTCATGGATGAGGATGAAACAAGAAATGATTGATTGTAGGAAATGTTTAAGGGAAAGAAGTTAACAATTTCACCAAAAAGAAATGCCAATGGGTCCTCCCCAAAGAAGACTCATGTCTTTTATGCCCTGAAAAACCCACAAACCAAAGAGTCCATAGGCTCTAGGAATGTCATTTGGAAGCAAGAGTTAAAAACTTACCCACAAGAATTCACCAAAGAAAAATAATGCATCAACCCACAAATGGACTAATGATAGAACCAACAATGAGGTGGAAAAATGGGAAGAAATATGGAGAGGAGAGAATGGAATGGAATCTTAAGAACAAGGTTATGTAAAGTTCCTTGTGTATTTTATGGTTAATGTGACTAAGTAGAACTCATCCCAAATCCAAACTCAAACAAACCACATCCAATGATCTCGCATCAACACACTTGACCAATCCATCCACTTGAAGCAATAAGAATGCTTCCACAAAGAGTCACCACCATTCTGAGAAGAGCAATACGGAGAAGCAAGAAGTGAGAAAGGGCCTTAGTTAGAGGGAACCTTCAGGCATGGGTAACATGTATTTCCAATTCAATAACCAGTGCTTGTAGCCCATATTACTTTATTATGTTGAAGGAGTGTGCTTTGAATTCTCACACCTTTTTTTCATGAGAACCACACCATGTAAAGACTTATTTTTATTCACTCAAGTTCCCGATTTTTGAACAATGTCAGAATGGTAGAAAACCTAAGAAAAAGCATCCAAGCACCTAAGAGAATGGCCAACACAAATGCATCGAATCCTCTTGAAGTCACACCCTTTTCGCCCTTTGAGTCTTTCCTTGGTTTGAAAAGTACCTAGCCACTAATTCATTAAAATTTTACTTAGAAAAAGAGGGACTGTACAGTTCCAAGCCAAAGGAGACCATAGAGTTGTATGGATAAGTGGACAGCATGGACTCATTGCCTATTTTACCAAAAGAACTATACCTTAATATTAGCATCATAATTCAAAGGTAAAAACCAAACATTAGCAATCAATATGATATAATTCAATCCACCATCATGAGCGCTTATTGGATGATGAATAAAAGTAAATCAAGTAATCAAACAAATAGTAAAAATATGAGCAATGGTGTAAAAAAAATAAGAAAAGTTGGAAAAATGTGTAATACAAAAATTCAAAAAGAATGGAGGGCTTAGAATGGTTAGCATAGGTAGCCATCTCCCCCATGACTAAGTTGGAAGGAGGAGATTCAAAATAGTGATCAAGGTTGTCCATCAAGAGAGGTAGCATGTGTACTAGCTGTCCTAAGCTCCTGGAAAGGTTTGTTTTTTTGCACATTGACCAAAAGTTTCTTATCTAAGCTCTTAGGTTTGTATATTATCATGGCCTCTGAAGGAAATAATATAAGGTCCTTCCCACAGTGTTTAAAATTTAGTATGTTATGGCACATGTGTGGGATTCCAATAGAGAACCTTATCTCCTGGTTGATATTTAACTTTCCTAATACTTAGGTCATGATGTTGCTTATTGAATGCCTTGTGCAATTTGTTAGATGATAGGGTAGTTAGTTAGTTTTCATCTAGCAAATTAAGGGTTACTAACCATTGTTTCTATGCTAGGTCAAGGTCAAGGTTGAGGTCACATGTCGTGGATAGTGTAAGGAGCTCAGTTTGAATGGGAAGTGTTGGTAATTTACTATACACTAACTCATAGGGAGAGTAGCTTCTAGGGAGTTTCCATGTGGAGTGGTATGCCCAAAGAGCATCATTCAGTTTAGTGCTCCAGTATCACCTAAACTTGCTAGTAGTTCTTATCAATATTTTTGTAATCTCCCTATTGGTGACTTTGGCTTAACCATTTTCTTAGGGGTGGTATGGTGTTGCCAATTTATGTCAACCCCTAAGCATNGGGGTGGTATGGTGTTGCCAATTTATGTCAACCCCTAAGCATTGCATTAATTTTTGAAAAGTTACACCTATGAAGTGTGTACCATTATGTGAAATAAGTGCACGTGGCACACCAAACCTGTTTATGATTTGTTGTTGAACAAATCATGTAGTTGTAGATGATGTATAATCTTTAACAGTAGCTGCTTCAGCCCACTTTATTAGGTAATCAATGGCAACAATAATATAAGCTTTTCCATCGGACATTGGTGTAAACAGCCCCATAAAATCAATTCCCCAAATGTCGAAGGGTTGGAATAGTTGAATCCATTGGTGTGGGCTCTCCATTCTATTAGTCATTCCCCCATCACATTGACAGCACTCACAAGATTGGATGAAATGATGGGCATCCCAAAATAATGTAGGCCAATAATATCCTTCAAGTAGGATCTTGATGGCTGTTCATCTCTTAGCGTAATGACCCCCACAAGGACCCTCATGAGTGTCTTGGAGAACTCGTAGTTGATCTATATCGGGAACACAGCATCGAACCAAGCCATCAAGACATAGTTTGTAAAGTTGCCCATTTTTCTCCATAAAGTACTTGGATTGGTGAAGAAACTATTATTTCTTCTTAAGGTTAACTTTTGTGGTGTTTGTTTGGTGAGGAGATAGGTAAGAATGCTACTGTACCATTTTTTCTCCATGGGTGATTGATTATTCACTACACCAACAAAGAGGAATTCATTAGGGAAATGATCAGAAATTGGATACTCATCCTCTTTGTTGCCCCATTGCAACTAAGATAAATGATCAGCAACTACATTCTTAGTGCCCTTGTAATCGATCATCGTTAAATCGAACTCTTGTAAGATTACAAGCCATTGTATGATACGAGGGCTTACCATTGGCTTATTCATGAGGAACCAGATTACACTATGATCTGTATGTATATATACTTTATATTTCAATACATGGTGTCTAAAATTTTCTAGTGCGAACACTACAACCATTAATTCTTTCTCTGTGGTAGTGTAGTTAAGTTGTGTACCAACGATACTTCTACTTGCACAGTGGATGTAATAAGGACGCTTCTGGTCATCTAACTATGTAAGTATGGCTCCTAAAGCATAGTTGGATGCATCAGTCATGATATAGAATGGTTTGGACCAGTCAGGAGCTTGTAGAATGGGTGTTTCTACTAGCTTCTATTTCAGAGCTGAGAAAGCTAATTCACATTCCCTGGTCCACTTGAAAGGTACATCCTTTTTTGTTAATTTCACTAATGGTTTGGAAACCTTTGAAAAGTTCTCAATAAATCTCCTATAGTAGCTAGTATGTCCAAGGAATGATCGAATATCTTTGACAATTTCTAGTTGATGGGTAATTCCTTGAATAATTTTGATTTTCTCAAGGTCTACCTCTATCCTTGTGTGTGAGATTTTATGCCCTAGTACTACGCTTTCTTGGATCATCAAATGACTTTTCTACTAGTTGAGCCTTAAATTGGTTTCTACACATCTTTTTAACATTTTCTCCAACCAGTCCAAGGCTTGATCAAAGTTTGATCCATAAGTGGAGAAGTTGTCCATAAAGACCTCCACACCATTCCCTATCTTCTATTGGAATGTGCTTAGAACTAGTCGTTGAAATGTTGCAGGGGCATTGCACAAGCCAAACGACATATGTTTGTATGCGAACATTCCCCAAGTACTGGTGAACGTAGTCTTGGCTTGGTCTTCTGGGGCTATTTGTATTTGGTTATATCTGCTATATCCATCCAGAAAATTGTAATAGTAATGCCCTACGATGATGTCTAAGACTTGGTCGACAAATGGCAATGGAAAGTGATCTTTGAATGTTGCCATATTTAGTAGCTTGAAATATCTGCTTGCCCTCCATTTGCCTTTCTTTTTAGGTACAATAACTAAGGGGCTAACCCATTCACTATCAACAATGGGGTATATGAACCCAACCTTGAGAAGCTATTTGATTTCTTCCTTAACTACTTGCTTAAGCTTAGGGTTCAATCGCCTTTGCAGTTGTCTTCAAGGCTTCATGGAGGGGTCAGTGTAAATTCTATGTTGGCATATCCCAGGATCTATTCTAGTTAATCCAGAATATGACCAAGTGAAGGCTTCCAACCATTTATTTATTACCTTCAATAGTTCTTCTTTCTGTTGAGGAGCAAGCTTAGCATTGATAATTAATGATTTTCCATTTTTAAGGAACGTGTATTCCATATTGATGGGCAATGGTTTTAGCTCGAGGGGCTCCCGCTTAAATTTCTCAGGGATTTCCAACTTTTCCCAATTAATATTTTCAAGGTTAAGACTTGGAAGTTGGCGGTGGACTTGCTCTAATGTGTCGATGCTATCGATGTAAGCACAAGTCAAACCCTCAATTAGTTCCATGCATATGAGTGAACTACTTTCTTGATCAGTTGTCAGCCACTGGGTGTCTTCCTATCGTGTGGCTACTGCATATAGGCATCTTTGTATGTTAATCACTTGTGCACACTAATTGCATGCAGGAAATGCTAAACTTTGCACAAACCATAACCTCTACACACAATTATACCCTGTGTCACTGTATACGATGCACAAAACTTTCTTCTTCTCAATCTTTCCGAATGTATTTTCCTTTGATATTTCTAGGGAAAGATCGTAGATTCCTAGGCATCCATTGATGGTGCTTAGCCATGTTCTTATTATTATGATTGGGAAGTTCCCCTTACCATTGTTTACCTAAATCACTAGGAAGTCAGCTGGGCACAACCACCCACAAACAATGGTAATAATGTCTCCCACCAGTCCCAATGGGATAGTGATGGACTGGTCGGCCAACTCTAGATGGATGTTGCTCTTTTTCAATGGAGGAAGGTTCCAAGCCTTGTATATTTCTTGAGAAATCAAGTTGACATTGGAACCTGAATCCAAAAGAGCCTTGCATGGCACATTTCCAGTGATTTTTAAGTATATCAAAGGACTCCTAGGATTAGAGAATTTCCTAGGAAGGTGGCCACCTTTTATCCAGTCGGTGACGACATGTGTTAGCATGACCGTATGAGTTGAGTGCGGTGATTGGGTTGAAGGGGGCTCTAGAGTTTTGATTGATACTGAGGCATCTAAGGAATTATTTGCTTGTGATTACAAGGGCTTGGTTGGACTATTGGTTCTAAAGAAAGGTCTTTTCTTCATGTGGTTGTTGGAACTAACAGTAGGTTGAGAGTTAACAGCCCTTGTGGCATTACGTTGCTGCGACTAGGTAGGGATTTCACCTTGCATCACAGGAGAAGGTGGTAGTGGAGCTATTGGTAGAAGAGATGTGGCCAAATGAGAAGGATGATATGCTTATGGAATATCACCTCTAAAAGAGGGAGTCCTATAATACTCATGGGCTTGGTAGTGAGGTTGAGGAGTGATGTGACCAGTAGAGTCACATGGGGAGATTGGTTGCTGCACATAATATCCATATGGGTCAAGTTACCAATAAGGATACTGTTGCCTTGGTGGTGGCATTCCCCATGATTATGGGTGCTTCCACTATTGATATTGCTCAATCAGTTGTGGTGGAGCTCCACTGGGATAATATGTTAAGGGTTGGTGGAACTACCTTGGGTTACTTTGAGGATAAGGTAACCTTCAGGGTGTTTGCCTTTTGTTTAATCATGGGTTGAGTGCACACACCCCAGACTCCTGTAGATGTGAGATTACAAGGCAACATCCCTTAGGATGGTCATATTGACATATCTCACATCCACTATCATTGTCTGTTTCCGAATCTACAACCTCTTCAATGATGGCAACTTTTCCGTTACCCTTGCTACATGCATGTTTAGCCTCTTCATTTTTTCTTTTTTTACTACCTTGCTCTCTAGACTCCTCTACTATTTTAAGAACAGTTTGAAATCTATTGTCTAGGGAATCCCACATTTGGTCTACCTTTGTCAAAACTTCTAATGTCATCTTTTGGATAGGCAAAGTTTTCCTATTCACCATCTCTTCAAGTGGTGACTCTTTTTCATCCTCACAAAATCTTACTCCCCTCTTCTAAAGGGAAGGATCTTGATTATACTCTTCTACACTTTCTCTCTTTCATAGCTCACCTTCTTTTTTAGTAGTTTGCTTGAACAGTCTTTGAATTTGATGTGACCTAAGCTTAGATAGTCTCCCTTGGGCATAAGTCCCAAGGGTTCTTCTCATTTCATGCCTAAGCCCATCCACAAGATGTTGCAGTTGATCCCTTTGGAAATAACCATGGCCAAGACAACGATGTAACAGTGCATAGTATCGGCCCATGGTAGCATCCAAGGGTTTATGTCCTTCTTGTTTCTAGCCTTGGATTTGCTTTCGCAAGTTAGACACTCGAGAGTATGTTTGGTACTTATCATTAAATAGTTCTAACATAGTAATCCACCTATGAATGGATTCTGGTTCTAAAGATTGATACCAACTTTTCGCTACTTTAACTAATGTTCATGAAAACAACTTAAGTTTTTTCCATTCATTCTCTATGTTCTGTAAGACACACGCATCATGGAATTTTTCTAAATGATTCTGAGGATAAGCATTGTATCACCCTTCAAATCGTGGGATGTTGTTCATATCTAATCTCTTGATTCTACTATCTTTCTAATGTCTTGTTGGAATTCTAACAGCCTCAATTATGTCCAACATACTTTGAGTAGTGAGGAGGGGTTCATCGTGATCATCTTTTCCATTGCATCTATGATGCCTACATTGTTCCCTACTCTCCCTTTTTCTATGTCGTGACTCTCTAGAGTACCCTCATCTCCTTTCCTGGTTGTTTCGTCTATGACTTCCACTTTGCCTACCTTTATCCACATGGTCATTTTCTTGATGAGCATGTCTAAATATTGAAGGAGAGGATGAAGGAGATGATGAAGGTGAATAAGAAGGAGAACCATCAACATGATGGTGTCTGCTACCTTCTCTTCTGTGGTCTCAGCCCCGATCGCAATTACGATTAGAATGTCCACCTTTATCATGAGTTCATGTTCCTTTTTTGGACTCTTTGTGCCCATGGGTATCAAAGCCTAGGTTATGAATAGTGGAATGAAGGTTCTGATACACAACCCCTTGGCCAAAGTCAAGGGGAGGAGCATTATTATGTGGGTGACTACCTGAGGTAGGTTCACTACCCTCATTTTTTCATAAGACATGTGGGGCATCCTGGGACCACTTACCCTTCAAAGACTTATGATTTCTCTCCTATTGCAAGTCCCTTTGATGTTGTGCCTCTGTGGGAAAGTGTTCTCGTAAGTCATGATCTTGCACAACATATTCTGTGTGTAAGTGCGGCATGCCAATTCATGTGAGAGCAGGAAGAAGCATGTTCAGGACTGAACAATCGAGAGGTAACACTATGTTACCTTCTAAGTCTCACCAATGCAATTGTTCGTCTTGATGGAGGATAAAGGTGAAGTTTGGTATATACTCATCGAGATGAATATATACCACTCAAACTTGTTGAGGGACTAGTGGATCAACGTCATGTGTATTACACTATCAACTATTTCCTGTTTCAGACCTAGGCGGTGAGGTGCTTCTGTACAAAGAAGGAGACATACTTATTTGTTCAGTGTGCAATGTATTCTTATTTATTATTTTCTCAACCAACCCTAAGGGTTCATTCCAATGATGTGAATGATTTCCTATGTTCTAGTTAGCACACAAATAACTAAGTCCCTAGCAACGGTGTCAATGATAAGTGGCGAGGTACCCCTACGCTGAACCATATGAATACAAGCGTTTCATGCACGATCTGGTCGAATTTCAAGGACTAAGTGCTTATGCATCCTTGTGGAATAAGGATGGGTTGGTTGATCATTGTCTTCCCAATCTTACTTGTATGTCACGATTGTATGTTTAAGTAAGCTTGAGGCATATGTTTTTTATAGCTTTTATGTTTTTATGTCCTGTGCTAGTAGGGAAGGAGAGAGGTAACTAAGTGACTAATTTAACTTAACTACTTATTAACTAAGTTCTAACTAATCCTAACATCTGCATCCATTCCCACTTGTTGTACACATCCTAAACCAGTGCAACACTACTGGGATTACCAAACACTAATCGTTACTGGGTTACCAAGTGTTACACACATGCTCGAAGTGGTCGTGCTTTGTGTAATTTAACAATTTGCTTAATTGATCAAAATGAATTGCTATGCTAATAAAAGAAATGTAAAGTGCATAAAATAAAATAAAACAAAATAAAATAAATACATAAGAAAATAAAATAAAAGAAATATGTAAGAAAACAAATCTCAACTGCTACAAGGATGAATCGAAGAGCTCATCTTTATTGTCGTACACAAGGTGTACTTAGGTACACAATGTTCAAATAAATATCCATCCACATTTAGACCTCCTACTGCGGGCACTTGGGAAATACTCTAACTTCAAAATAGACTATAAGAGTTTCACTACTTGACTGCTAAAAGATTTCTCTTCCAATTGTGCACCTAGGCATTGTATTTATAAGCTTGGGAGCAAATACTCTAATAATTAGAGTAACCGATCTAATAATTAGATTAAATGCTAAAGTAACCACCAGAGTAACCTCTCTAATAATTATAATAACTATTAGAGTAATCTCTAGAGTAACCACTCTAATAATTAGACTAACTGCTAGAGTACGCTAGAGTAACTACTCTAATAATTAGAATAACGGCTAGAGTAACCGCTTTCATCACATATGTTTTCTTATTCTCTTTTCTATATTTGGATTATTAGATTCATGTTCTTTTCTTGTATTATATTTAGTAGCATCATCTTCTTTCCTTATTCCATTTTAATGTCTTAAGAAAAAATAGCTAGCTAACATTCTGAATGTGTATGAGCACATTTGTAATGTTGATAAGTTACAAGAGCAAAGATATAGCTATTGATATTAGTTAGTCAATTAAGATAATCTGACATCTAAGTTGGTATATCAACTTGTTGGCATGTAGTTAGTATTAGTAGCTAGGTAAATGACAATTAAACTTTTTATTAACTAACATGATTTGTAAGAAGAAAGCTAGTACAATAACATTTATTCAATCTTAGTAAGTTAACTTTGAAGTTGGTTCCTCAACATAATGGCATGTAATTCAATATCATATCTTAGGTGATAGTGAGGACCTAGGGCTTTAGGAATCCATAGAATTGATACTATCTATAAATGTAACCTAATAGTTGTATTTTTATTGGAGTAATCTAGATAGGTGATGAGTGGTGAGGTACCCTTACACTCAACCATATGAATACAGGCATTCATGCATGATCCAGTCAAACTCCAAAGATAAGCTAGTTGTGGTATCTAAATAGTTACACATTGATCGCAGTTCATTGTCTTCCCACCTGAACTAATATTTTCTTTGTCACGTATGATTTAGTTTAGAGTGAGGTGTATGATGTGGTCCTAAACTAGTGCTACTCCTAGAGGCAATGGAAAATAATTTTTTTTAAGCTAAGAGGGAATGGGAGAAGAGAATCTAAGCTAGCCTAAGTACGATAAGCATTCGTCCTTAATCATTCGTACACATCTTGGACCTCGTGTACTACTTCTAGGATTACCAAGCATATATTACTTGAGCGCTCCTAGATATGCTATTGGGTTATCAAGTAGTCACACTTAAATGCTTGTGATTAAGTCATACTCATTCCGCATTTAATAACAAGGATATTAAATGAAGGGTAAGAAATATTAATTAATAAAAAAATAAATAACAATAACAATAAAGTAATTAAAACTAAGTAAATGCTACAATGATGAAGTAATCTTGATCTTTATTGCCAGTCATGCGCGTGTCCAAGAACATCACACTTGAATAAAGGTTCTATACAATTACAATCATCACACTGCAGGCATGCACTAGGAAAAGAGTTGAGAGAAACTAAAAATGAACAAAAAGACTCTACTTCCACACCTACTTACCCTTCCTCCCTTGTGTGCCTAAATGTGGTATTTATAGGCTTACACAGGAACCACGATATCAGGTATTTGATATCGTTATCTAGGATGCAATATCGCGTACCTGATATCGAGGGTTTGATATTGAGGGTTCGATGTCAAGGGTCTGACATCAAGGGTCCAATGTCAAGGGTTCAATGTCAAGGGTCCAATGTCAAGGGTCCGATATCAACACCGGACAAACCATGATTCATCATACCCCCATGACTGAATAACAACTCGTCCTAGAGTCAAAGAAAGTAAGGAACAAGTTCATTCAATTAAAAATAGGGGATAGGTATGATATTATTGAATGAACATGGACTGTTTCATGCCATAATGTGGGACTAAACAAAATTTGAACACAGACACAAAAGAAAAAAGACAAAACTTGTGGAACTTATGGGGTTCCCAGGGGTGGTGGCTCCTCCATGGGTGTCTTTCCTTTGTCCTGTGTGCTAGGCTTCTGAGATTGATACTGTTGAAAAAGCACTTGACATTTCTCCTCTTCTATCTAAGGATTATGAGCCATCCATGCTAATGTCCTAATTTTTTATGGAGTCGACACTTCCCATGGACACAATAGTTGCAAGAACAATTAATTGGCCTTGACATGCCATGCCACAAATAGTCATCGTTCCTCTTCATAAGCTCAGGCCCTAACCTCTCCACCTTTTTCTTGGCTAGATTATGCAATGACAGGAGTTCCCTGATGGATGCTAAATGATTGTGCCTCCTACTCCGTATGTTCTGCATGAGGTCCTTGGCCTCTGCCTCCCCCCGGGCATTTAGTTGCACCTTGAGAAGGCCCTCCTTATTGTCCTCTTTTAGGGGTCATCTATAATCAGAAAAAGATCAATTGTTAGTAAGGTTATTGAAAGAAGTTCAATTATTTCATACCTTACTCATTGCCTTCAATAAATGTTGAATTCTTTACTTAAGGTGATTTTACAGTTAGAAATTTTTTCAAGGAAGTTGCCCTAAAAGTTTAATGTCAGACCTGATTTGTTTAGGTGACACATAAAAGGACATGTAATGGTTTTGAGGAAAGTTTGATAAAATGATGATAAAGGAAAGAATAAATTTGGAAATGAGGTACTTGGAGGGTATAAAATGATGTGGTGGTGTGCAACAAGTACAAATTACAAAAGTTACACAAGTGGGTCCTCCCCAAAGTAGGTTCCTACCTATCATGCCCTTACGTAACTACACCTTAAAATGTTCATAGGAACTAGAAGGGTTACATGTAATCCACACCAACTCCACAAAACACACACATGTAGATACCACCATGATGAGGTATGAATTCAATGTTACACAAGACACAAGTCACAAATACATGAACAGCGAGATGAGGCGAATTGTAGAAGGGATTGTAAAGATTGGGATATGAGGTAACTAACCCAGGGCACAATGAATCCTAAGTGTAGGACATGATTAATATGTCATTATCCCATTGCTCCAAAATTAAGACCAAGTCCATTCCTATAATCAATGACATTGCATTGTTGCATCCAATGATGGACAACCATAAGAGCATCATGACAGCAAGGTGTACGATCACTTGGCATTTTGTTTAAGGGAGGAGTGATTGGAAATTTTTGGCACACTTGTCCTAATCTTTTTGTCACTTTTTGCTTGGCCACTTTGGCACACACTTTTTTTATCTTTTCTTTTTCTTTTCTTCTTCCCTTTTTTTTTGATGCGTAATGTAGGGAAGTCACCTACCTTTAGGCATGGGTTCATGTCTTTCCAGTGGGATCCCCCTAGAATAGCATTGGGGTTTCCTTATTGGGTGCCTTTAGTACTCTTACTCCCATTTTTTGTTAGATCTACAAGGATCTTAGTACAACCAGGCCGCATGATAACTCCTATGGATGTCAACAAGAGAATCCACAAATCCCCTTGATGTCACATCTTGGTCATTCCTTCTTAGTCCATCATTCTTCGCTTTGGGCATAATCAGCACAAAACTACTTTAAGTTTTAATGATGTCAAGAATATCATCATACCTAGAGTGGAACCTCTTATTAATAGAATGGGTGGGTGGATGTGATGGGCTTGCTGTCCAAGTAATTAGTCATCTGAGACTTGATAGCATAGAAGAACACCTCAACCAACGAGCCACATGAGTGTTTTATTCATAGATGATATTGCCCATAAAAAGATAAAAAGATAAAATAATAAATAAAAAGATGAACCAACCAATAAAAAAATAAAACAACAAATTCAAAGATAAAAATTAGAAAACAAAAAAAATTGTAAAATTAAAGAAAAGGAAAAACATTTATTAATTTTGTTTGTTATAATGGGGGATATCCCCCCATAACTAAACTTTCTATCATAGCAAGAATTAATAAATGGAAGGGTTGGATTTATGCATTTTAGAAATATTGGGACCTGGTCATATCCAAACCATTGGGTGTCTTTTGATGTGGTGGTTGGAATGTACCCAAATTGGGGTTCACACACTTGATTAATATAGAGTTGACCCACTATGGTACCCTTGACTGTAAGATGGTATGCGAGGATCGATATGTCTCCCTACATGGCTATATTCATTGGGTCGCATATTTGTTGGAGTATTGATTGGTGGCCCTGATAAGATAACATGTGGTGTTGAGTTTGAGGAGAAGGATGCACCACAGTGTTGGGCTTGTGCTGAGTTGGTGGATGTAGTGGATTTGGAACCATGCTGTCCCTTTCTACGATCATGTCTAAAGAAGGGACGCCTTTGATGTTGTGGGGGATTNTTGTCCCTTTCTACGATCATGTCTAAAGAAGGGACGCCTTTGATGTTGTGGGGGATTCCCATTGTGGTTGACAATAGTAGCATAAGTAACGTTTATGGGTTGGTGTTGTTGTGCAAAACCTTCTGGTACTATTAGTGGTGATGTAGAAGGAGGTGAAGGATGAGAATATTGAGAGTAAGGAGAAGTATAAGGAAGATCAAGTGGTGATCTTGTTGGAAAGGACATGGGCTGATAGTACTTAGGAGAATAATAACAATGTGGTGAGATAGAAGATGTTGACCTGGTTGGGGAAATAGGATGTTGAACTTGATAAGTGCTTAGGTGTGGATGATATGAAGGGTGTGACCAGTTTGAGGGTGGCCTCCCCCATGACTGGGATTTTTGCCACTATGATTGAACACAGTATTTTTGTACAAACTTTGGATGTAACATTCTTCCCCAATTCTCATGTAAATGTAACAATATTGGGCATTGACCTTTGGGGTGATCATATAGGAAAATGTTACATTGATACGTATGATTAGCAGTTGAGTTCTTATTCTTTTAATCCCTTCTTTTCGATTGTCTAAGGGTGTTCTGTCCTACTTCTTGGTTCATCATGGTTCTACCTCTAATAGTGTTGGCATATTCTCCACATTTTTCATGTATCCATTTCGTCATCTTATTGATCTTTTCCTCAATTTCATCTAGTGATTGTAGTATTGGCAAAGATGATTTCACCTCCTTGAGGTGAGTTGATTTCCTCTCTTCATGATCATGGACCTTTGCTAATTTAAGATTTTGGTCCCGTTGAGAGATTTCAATATTCTCACATCTAGAAAACTCTCCTTCTTCTTTTGCTACCCATTTAATAAGCTCTTGGAGTTGGTGGGTTCATAGCTCATATAGTTGACCTTGGGCATACATCCCTAGGGTCTTCCTTGTTTCATTACAGATCCCATCCATGATGTGATACAAAAGCCTTTCCTCAGAGAATCCATGGCCTGGGTAGTTGTTTAACAATGCATCATATCTTTCTAAGGCCCTGTCTAAGGGTTCATGTTGTGCTTGTTTCCATTCTTGGATTCTTTTCCTTAAGGCTACCACTCTTGCATAGGTTTGATATCTTTCATTAAAGAGTTCTGCCATTGTCAGCCAATGTTGAATTGATTTTGGTCGTAAGGACCTGTACCATACTTTTTCTTGGCCAACGAGTGTCATAGGAAACAGCTTAAGTTTTTGTCATCCATTATCAATATTATTCCATACATAGGCATCATGGAAGGCTTGTAAATGATGTTGTGAATCTACATCATAGCCTCCTAAAAATTTGGAAAAGTTATTTAAATCAGGCCTAGGTAGACAACTTTCCTTACGATGCCTATGAGATATTTGAACAACCTCTTGTATATGTGTTAGGTTTTTAGTGGCTAGTAGGGGTTCATCGTCACTAGCTAGGTTATGAATTTATGAGTTGGGATGATGTTGTCTTCATTCATGTACATAGGAGACCCCTACATCAGATTGAGTACTCCAAATTTCATCTTCATCATCATATAATTTCTTGGTTCTCCAATGAATTACCTTACTAGTTGTTGCATTGTCATAGTCTTGTGAGTGAGACATTGTTGTGAACCGTGTGTGACTTAATTGAAATTAATTTCTATTCTAAGAGATATATCATGAATAATTTGTTACAACGATCTTGTATGATGTAACTAATCTAAATAACTAGCACCATCCCCAGCCACGGTGCCAATGATGAGTGGCGAGGTACCCCTACACTTAACCATACGAATATGAGTGTTCATGCACAACCCAGTAAAACTCCACAGATGGGCTAGTTGTGGTATCTAGATAGTTACACATTGATCACAGTTTGTTGTCTTCCCACCTGGACTAGTATTTTCTTTGTCACGTATGGTTTAGTCTAGAGTGAGGTGTATGATGTTGCCCTAAACTAGTGCTACTCCTAGAGGCAATGGAAAATAACTTTGTTTTAAGCTAAGAGGGAATGGGAGAAGAGAATCTAAGCTAGCCTAAGTATGATGAGTATCCATCCTTAATCATCTATACACATCTTGGACCTCGTGTACTACTTCTAGGATTACCAAGCATATATTACTTGAGCACTCCTAGATACACTATTGGGTTACCAAGTAGTCACACTTAAATGCTCGTGATTAAGTCGTACTCATTCCATATTTAATAGTAGGGATAGTAAATGAAGGGTAATAAATATTAATTAAGAAAACAATAAATAAAAATAATAGTTAAGCAATCAAAACTAAGTGAATGCTACAATGATGAAGTAATCTCGATCTTTATTGCTGGTCATACACATGTCCAAGTCCATCACACTTGAATAAAGGTTCCGTACAATTACAATCATCACACTGCAGGCATGCACTAGCGAAAGAATTTAGAGGAACTAAAAATGAACAAAAAGACTCTACTTCTACACCTCCATTTCTTGTGTGCCTAAATGTGCTATTTATAGGCTTACACAGGAACCACAATATCGAGTATCCAATATCATCATCCAAGCTATGATATTGTGTACCCGATATCTAGGGTCTAATATCGAGGGTTTGATATCGAGGGTCTGATGTCAAGGTTCTGATGTTAAGGGTCCAATGTCAAGGATCCAACATCAAGGGTCTGATGTCAAGGGTCCAACGTCAAGGGTTCAATGTCAAGGATCCGATATCAGCACCTGACAAACCAAAATTCATCAACAGGTAAGGTTCACAACCAAAATCCCTTGATGGATACTTTAAGTTATTGTGAGCCTTATAGTTACTTGAACATCTAATGTTGGAATTCATGGAAATATCACTAATAATTGCAAATCATGGATTAATGGTAGACATTAATGATAATTGTTGATGATATCAATTAATAAATAAGCTAATGGTATTTGGTATTGGTTAATACCTTGTTGGTGGATCAAAGGTTGTTTCCCTTTACAAAAAGGGATGAAGGAATGTGGAGAACCTCATGGGATCCATGATATTACAACCATCACCAAAGAACTACATGACCTTGATTCCTTTTGTGTACCACATCATAAGAATTTGTAGGCTTGTGGAGGAGCTTTAACTTTGGTGCTTAGGCTACTACCTTCTCTTCAAAGAAGGACTTAGGGCTAGATATTTTAGACTAGAAACATATCTTAAATCTTCTAGAGGATCAGTGTCTCTTATATGGTTATTTTTGTAGCTATGGTCATGTATGTATGTGTTTCACGTTGGTTCTATTACTTATATGATTTCATGAGGCGTACTCACTATGCTCTTAACCTATAGATTAACATGTTATATACACTTATGTTATGCATGTAGGTGTTGTAAATGTTGGCACATAGTCCATCTTGGATCTACTTTAAAATACTTTATTACTTTTAAACTCAAAGATGGTGTTGAGAAGTGCTTCTCTAAAGCATTGTCATTATAATTGGTATGAGATCCATGGTTTGCAGTTCAAGGCTAGTGGTTATTTGTGATCATGATTTTTTATTCATGAATCATGTGCTACTATGACACATAAAGAAGAGCAAAGAGATGTGAAATCTTAGTAATACTTCTCTTGGTGTCAATCCTCAGAATGGGCTAGTTGAATATGGTAATCTAGTCTATCATGTACATGAGGAGGTATACAATAATATGATTGAATGTGAGAAAGTGCACAAGGATGAAGATGTAAAAATGAACAGTGAGAGCGAGATTAATGAATTCCTTGAAAAGATGCAAGAACTATGTGGCTAGTTATTGTAAGTAGATAGCATCATCATGTATAGTCTATCCACAATAGAGAAGGCTCAAGTGATCCAAGAGCTAGTTGATCTAATGGAAGTTCCTTTCTTGGTAATGTTGGGATCTAGCACCAAATTCAAACTTTTTTTAACTCAAAAATTTATGCTAAGTAACTAGGTGAAGTGACATGGAGATGTTATTAATGATCTTTTGCTTACTAACCAAGAGTTGAGATCACTACTAAAAACTCAACAAGCCTTAAATGAGAGCCAAAAAAATGAGATTAAGAGCTAGAAAAATTAGTTAGCAATTGAGGTTGAGGGATTTAAAAATTAATTAGTCATGCAAGTAAGGGATTTGGTATTAGGACTAAGCTAGTTAGTTTTAAAGTTTTGAGAGAAGGAACCAAAGTTTATAAAAATAATAAAGATAATATAGTTATTGATACTTTTCTCTTTAAGGTGGAAGAATTTTTGAAAACTGTACAAGTGTGCAAAATAGAAATAATTTGACATTGCTACCTAATTTTTGAATGAAGTTATAAAGATATGGTGGCTTTACATTCTTCAAGAAGATCTACTAAAAAAATTCCACACAAAAAAATATCTTGATAACATTGTAGAATCTAGTATAAATAGGCCTTGAATTTGTTATGTTGGTGTTTGTTACAATCCCATACATTTTCTAGAGTGTTAAAAAAATTTTGGAACATTTTCATGGTCAAAAGGTGTAGCATATGGGTCACCAATGTTTTGGCCTTTTCTATCATGTTTTGGTAGTGTATGGGACTTAAATTTCATGGTACAAATTACAATGTATGGGCCATCAACATTTTTGGCTTTTTCAAGCAAAATTTGGTAGAATTTTTAGCTTTTTGAACTCCACACACTATCATAAATGAAATTCACAGCATATGGGTTATAAATTTAAATTTACACATTAAAAATTATCCAATATATTGTCAAAACCAGGTCATTGAGTAGGATTTTTTAATGGGAAAACAAGGCAATTATTTCTACCTTTGAATCCCTACCCAATTACATTACAAATTTGGCTACCAGACTTCTTCTTATGTGCAACATGAATTTTCTTAAGGTGTTTCATTAGCCCTTCTTTGTTGATGTTTGGAGGATTAACTAGAGAGACATTAAATATAAATGTAAAACACTATCATAAGTTCATCACCAATGCTTCCTTTCCACATTTGATTCTATAATAGTCAAATCATGCCAAGTAGTGTTCATAATGTTGAAATAAGGTCATAATGGGACATCAAGAATTTGGGATGAGATAATGGCTATATTTGGCTATCAGAATGGTCACATAGGCTAATAGAGATTTCCAAATGTATTAACATCATGGTTATGACATGGTAGTGACATGTCTACTAATCAAAAAGGTCTCCATGCTTCATGCTACAACTACTGGTTACTTTGATGACGTTTGGAAGAACTAGCATTTTATTCTTGTACTTATTTGACCACTTGGTTGTCTCCTTTTTCTTTTTCTTTTTTTTGGAAAGAAATACCTTCATTGGGTCTTAGTGCTAAGGTAAAATTTTCATTTTCTCACTGAATGAGATGTGATACATTCAGTAAACTTGATTGGCATAGCATGTCAAAGGAGATGTCACATGGCTATGGTGCAAGATAAGAAAGGCCAAATTTTAGTTATGAGGTTATGCATTTGGAGGAGTAATGGACATGATGTGAGTTAAGATTTATTGACAAGATTAAATGAGCTAACCAACTCTCATGTAGTAAGATCACATGGTGACTCACCTTTGCAATTAATCAAATCCTTACAATGACTTTGGGCTCATCCTGCAAGCACAACTCTAAGAGGGTAATAAAAAAAGTCCAAGAATACATGTGATTACAATAGACACATGAGGTCACAAGAAAATATAGGCCATCATTGATTAAAATTACTAGAACATGGCAGTGTTTTGAGATGTCAAAAAGAGATAGAAGATCATGTAGGCTCGCTTGTTGTAGGCCACTTAAGTTGTTGACATCAATCATTGGTCCAAACCTATGAATAGAGATAACAAAGACTATAAGAAAAGAGGTTAACATTAGATATAATAAGGGCATGTTTCCTTGTAAGACCTTGGTGATGTTTTAAGTAAGCTAAAGTTCTAATGAGAAACATGATTTTTGAGTTTTCTCCTCACCATTATGGATCAAAATGGGGAATTCAACCATTAGAAATCCTTTGTGATGTTTCTAGCTTCAAGGACAAAAGCAATCAAGCCATTCCAAGGCATTAAGGTTATATAGTAAAAAGGATTTAAGGCTAAAGGCTTAGGTATTCATGGTTAGCTTGATCAAATCACATTAAAAAAAGGATCCACTTAGGCTCAAAGGCTAGATGAATTTTCTTTCTCATCTTCCTATCTGAATACTACATGTCAACATAAGCACATTTGCTGGCATCTGCATGATATAACTACTAAACAATGTTAAAATAATGCAAAATACCATAATAAAAAAACAAGATAAGGTAAAAATGAGGTTAAAACAAAGTAGAACAAGGCCAAACAAGGTAAAACAAGGCAACAACAAGGTTAATTAAGGTGGAACAAGGTAGAATGAATGCCAAATGATGTAGAATGATATAAAATGAGGTTAAATAATGGGAAAATGAGGTGAAAATAATATAAAATGAGGTTAAATAAGGTCTAAACAATGCCAAATGACATCAATGGTTGCCAAATGATGGTAAAATAATACTAAACAAGGTCAAATGACATCAAATGATACCAAAATGATATCAAATGATACCAAATGATGTCAAATGATGTCGAATGAGGTCAAACAAGTTCAAATAAGATCAAACAATGTGAAATAATGCCCAAATAATGTCCAATGATGTCAAATGACATCAAATGATGTCAAACAAGGCCAAATGACCTTTAATGATATTTAAAATAATGATTTTGATTTTTTTATCATTTTGTAATTGAAATAGAAAAAAAACTAATGAAAAGAAGTTATAAAAGGTAAGAATAATAGGTTTTTATGATCAAACTAGTTGAAACAACAAAAACTTTGTGTTTCTAGTGTGTGGGGGCCATTCCTATAGTGTGTGAATACTGTGTGACATATCCACAACATGTAGGACCTAAATCCTTAATGTGTGAACATAGTGTAACATATCCATAATGTGTGGAACCTGTGCAGGTAGTGTATAAGGAATTTTAACCAAGTTTATGGCTTGTTTGGCTTGGTGTAACTGTGTCTAGACTATGTAGGAGAGGTTCAGGGCTTGGTTGACCATTCTTGATAGTGTATGGGCAAGTTTGATTAGGATTATGGCTTGCTAATGTCCCACACACTACCACAACATGTGGGATAGGCTTCCCTAGCATGTGAGGCTGAAACCTAGTTTTGATAACTTGTGGAGGTTGATTTTCTTCCTAGAACATATGGGTCTCTTGGTGATTTGTTCTAGAGCTTGTGGAACTTACCAAGTAGGGTATGAGACTTGTATGAGCATGTTGATTGTTTATATAAGCCTAAAGTGGAGTCCCACACACTTCCACAGCATGTGGGACTTCATTCCTTAGTATGTGGACAAAATCTTGCAACTTGTGGGGGTTTGGCTATGTTTTTGGCTTGTGCAGGCTTCCATGGCAACATCCAAGCTATTTAGGTAAGAGTTGCAGTTTTTTTGACCATCTTCGATAATATATGATCCATATTAATCAAGTTAAGAACTTCTTGGTGTCCCACACATTGGTATGTGTGGGACTCATATCCCTAATCTGTGGCACTCTTGGATGGATTCTTGGCACTTTAGAATTTTGCTAATTTTTTTTGGGTTTGTTGGGGCTCTCTAGGCAACGTATGGTTATGTTTAGAAAAGGTAATTTTTTTTTTATTTCCACATGCTAGCACAGTGTGTGGAGCTCATGTGGACAACGTCTAACAAAGAATCCAAGTTCTACGTGCTACCCCACACGTTGCAATTGCATGTGAGGCTAGAGGGTATAGCGTGTAAGATCCAATACCAATTTTAGCAGTGTATAGGACTTTTCTTCCTTTCCAATCTATCTTCTATAGTGTGTAGAACTTAAGAAACCTTGGCTAGTAGTCTATGGGGCCCATCCACATTCAATAACTATCAACATGTAAGGCTAAGAAGTCAAAAAGCTCAAGCAAATATCAACGTGTAAGCCTATTTTCTTGGCTTATCTTCCAACCACAATGTGTGGAGGATTTTTCTTAGCTTATAAAGGGTTTTATGAGCAACATGTAGGGCATTTTAAGATGATTTTTGACATTAGAACCCAACACATGAGCTTAATTTCTCACCTAATTTCTATGGTCAAAAATCCAAATATCCAACATTTTCTAGTAACTTTGGCTTTTACCCATCCCTCTGCATAGTGTGGTTGTAGTAAAGTTAGATATGTGGGCTTCTTTTTGTAGAAATCAAGGAAAAACTCTCAAGTTTTAGTAATCATGGTGAAAAAAGTTGGATAAACCAATGTAAACCCAATATTGAATGAGGTAGAGGAGGTAGTACAAATCATCTCTAGGCTTCTAGATCCATTCGTAGGTAAATAATCTTCATCAAGGGATTCTAGGTACCAATTTTCCCTATATTTTCCTTATTTTCAATGAAATTGTAGAAATGTTTTCCCACCTCTAGGCTTGCTCTAGTCCAAATTTTACATTCCAACTATATCAAATTTAAGGTTCAAGCTTTCTAATTGTGTTAGGAATGAAACTTGGATTTTTGGGCATCTTTGAGCAAATATTTGAATTTTTCTCACATCCACATGTAGCATTTATACTCTATTTTTCCAGTCAAAATTTATTATTTTTTCTAGCCTATGTATCGATAGATTTTTGAGTTTTAACTCCATAGAACTATTTTTAGGGTCTTTTGGCTAAACTAGAGGTGGAATCATGCTTTTTTAATCTTTCATTGTGGAGATACAAATTTTTTCTCTCTAATGTATGATGTTCTGGTCTATTTTTTAGGATTTTTGCAATTTTTCTAAGGAAAAACTGGCAGCGTTATCAATTCTTTGACCACATATGGTTAGCATCCAAGGTTTGTGGGAATGAAAAATATAGTGTAGGATGGTCTTAGATAAAGTTTAGATTTTTTTGAATTTTTTCTAGGTTTTTCTACTATAGTCAATTTACTACAAACTAGGGTTTTTCATCAAAATTTTGGTAAGCATTGGGTTTTCCTACACCTGTGATTGTAGCGTTGATGATCAATCTAGGTTTTCTTAGCCATATTATCTACATCCATGGTCAAAAATAAATTTTTAAAATTTTTTTTTTGGAACTTTTTTCAGTCTTGGGATTTTGCCTCCATTAATATCTAGTTTTCTTGTAGAGTTTTGGAAATTTTGTGGCTAGTATTGACAACATTTGGATGCTTGGGCTTGTATTTTGATCATTGTGAAATGATCCAATTTCATGGCCAAGGTGTGACACTTTATAGGCTTAGTAGTATAAATTATGAGGAGATTTGGGATATTTTGTCAAAATTTATGATAGCATGTAGGCTCCATAAGCCAAAAAATCTTATGTTTCTTGCTTCCACTTTTTCCATATTCCCAGTGTTTAGCAATATCCAAATTATTTAACCATTCTTTTATGGATGTGGAGCAGTGAGGTACCCCTATGCTCAACCATACGAATATGAGCATTTCACACACGATCCAGTCAAATTCCAAGGACTAAGTGCTTATGCACCCTTGTGGAACAAGGATGGGTTGGTTGATCATTGTCTTCCCAAGCTTACATATATGTCACGATTGTATGATTAAGTAAGCTTGAGGCATATGATTTTCATAGCTTTTATGTTTTTATGCCCTGTGCTAGTAGGGAAGGAGAGAGGTAACTAAGTGACTAATTTAACTTAACTACTCATTATATAATTTCTAACTAATCCTAACACCAGCATCCATTCCCACTTGCTGTACACATCCTAAACCAGTGCAACACTGCTGGGATTACCAAACGCTAATTGTTACTAGGTTACCAAGCATTACATGCATGCTCAAAGTCGTTGTGCTTATGTAATTTAATGATTTGCTTAATTGATCAAAATGAATTGTTGTGCTAATAACAAAAATGTAAAGTGCATAAGATAAAATAAAATAAAATAAATGCATAAGAAAATAAAATAAAAGAAATGCATAAGAAAACAAATATCAAGTGCTGCAAGGATGAAGCAAAGAGCTCGTCTTTATTTCCGTACACAAGATGTGCTCAAGTACACAATGCTCGAATAAAGATCCATCCACACTTAGACCTCCTGCTATGGAACATGAAAAATACTCTAACTTTCAAATAGACTACAAGAGTTTTGCTACTTGACTACTAAAAGACTTCCTTTTCCAATTGTGTGCCTAGGCACTGTATTTATAGGCTTGGGAGCAACTACTCTAATAATTAGAGTAACTGCTCTAATAATTAGAATAACTACTAAAGTAACCACTCTAATAATTAGAATAACTACTAGCATAACAACTCTAATAATTAGAATAACTGCTAGAGTAACCACTAGAGTAACTACTCTAATAATTAGAATAACTACTAGAATAACTGCTAGAGAAACCACTCTAATAATTAGAGTAACTGCTCTAATAATTAGAATAACTACTAGAGTAACTGCTCTCGTCATACCCCCATGACTAAATGAAAACTCATCCTCGAGTTCCTTACAAAATATTGGGAAGGTATGGGATTATTAACTAATTGAAAACTGATGGTGGAATGGGATGACAAACTCAACATGCCTAGTGAACGGATCAATAAGCATATTACAACATTAGTGTTCATGACCATTTTGGTGAACACTCGTACATAAATCACATCCAAGCCTTTATTTGGCATCTTGAAGAGAAAGAGAGAGAGAGAAAGAAGATGGAGCATGTTGCCACTAATGCCAAGATTATGCCTTCCGTTGTTTATCCATAGCCATGCCACCAAACTTGCTCCTTTCGTAAATGCTCCAATTTTAGTCCATCCTGAGTGCTTCCTCCAAGCCCAGTCCATTGTTTGTATGATTGTCATCTGCACACACAACATAGTCACAAACGAGCAAGGATAGATAATCCACAATGCAGTTGATACCTTGCCTCGATATGAAGCGCATTGGCTGAGTTGTGGTTATGGAAAAAACTAGTTCGAAGATTTATCACTGGCAACTACCTAAGGTATAGGGGTTAGGTAATTAGTAAAATGAAAAAAAATTGAAAAATTTGTGCCAAGGCCCCCATGACTAAGAGTGAACCTCTAGTAGCTATAAGATGGAAAAACATGAGGAACAAGAAAGATGAAACATATCAATGGCCACGCCAATAAAATGGATATCATGGATGGGAATGAAATAAGAAATGATTGACTGTAGGAAATGTTTAATGGAAAGAAATTAACAATTTCACCAAAAATAAATGCCAATGGGACCTCCCCAAAGCAGGCTCATGCCCTTTATGCCTTCACAAACCCACAAACCAAAGAGTCTGTAGGCTCTAGGAATGTCATTTGAAAGCAAGAGTTAAAAGCTTATCCACAAGAATTCACCAAAGAAAAACAATGCATCGACCTAGAATGGACTAATGATAAAACTAGCAATGAGGTGGAAAATGGGAAGAAATATGGAGAGGAGAGAATGGAATGAAATCCCAAGAACAAGGTTGTGTAAAGCCCCTTGTGTATTTCATGGTTAAGATAACTAAGTAGAACTCATCCCAAATCCAGACTCAAACCAACCACATTCAGTGACCTCGCATCAATACACTTCGCCAATCCATCCTCTTAAGGTAATAAGAATGCTACCACAAAGAGTGACCACCATTCCAAGGAGAGTGAGATGGAGAAGCAGGAAGAGAAAGGGCCTTAGTTAGAGGGAACCTTCAGGCATGGGTAACATGTCTTTCCAGTGTCATAGCTAGCACTTGTAGCCCATATTTCTTTATTATGTCTAAGGGGCGTGCTTTGAATTCTTACCTTTTTCTCTTTTTTTTTCATGAAAACCACATCATGAAAAGCCTTATTTTTATTCACTCAGCTTCCTGATTTTTGAACAATGTTCAAATGGTAGAAAACCCAAGAAAAAGCATCCACGCACTCAAGAGAATGACCAACACAAATGCATCAAATCCCCTTGAAGTCATACCCTTTTCATCCTTTGAGTCTTTCCTTGGTTTGAAAAGTACCCAGCCACCAATTCATTAAAAGTTTACTTAGAAAAAGAGGAATTGTACAGTTCCAAGCCAAAGGAGACCATAGAGTTGTATGAATGAGTGGACGATGTGGACTCATTACCTATTTTACCAAAAGAACCATACCTTAATATCAACATCATAATTTAAAGGTAAAAACCAAACATTTGCAATCAATATGATATAATTCAATCCACCATCATGAGCACTTATTAGATGATGAATAAAAGTGAATCAAGCAAACAAAGAAATAGTAAAAACATGAATGATGGTATAAAACAAAAATAAGAAAAGTTAAAAGAATGTGTAAAACAAAAATTCAAAAAGAACTGAGGGCCTAGAATGGTTAGCATAGGTAGGCATCTCTCCCATGACTGAGTTGGAAGGAGGAGATTCGAAATAGTGAGCAAGGTTGTCCACTAATAGAAGTAGCATGTGTACTAGTTTTCCTAAGCTCCTGGAAAGGTTTGGTTTGTTGCATGTTGACCAAACGTTTCTCATCCAAGCTCTAAGGTTTGTATATTAGCATGGCCCCTGAAGGAAAAGTTGCATAAATAATATAAGGTCCTTCCCAAAATGTTTGAAATTTAGTACGTTGTGGCACATGTGTGAGATTCCAATAGAGAACCTTATCTCCTAGCTGATATGTAACTTTCCTAATTCTGAGGTCATCACATTGTTTATTGAATGCCTTATGCAATTCATTAGATGATAGGACAGCTAATCAATTTTCATCTAGCAAGTTAAGGGTTACTAATCATTGTTTCTATGCTAGATCAAGGTTAAGGTTGAGGTCACATGCCATGGATAGTGTACAGAGCTCAGTTTAAATGGGAAACATTGGTAATTTACCATACACTAACTCATAGGGAGAGTAGCCTGTAGGGAGTTTCCATGTTGAGTGGTATGCCCAAAGAGCATCATTCAATTTAGTACTCTAGTATTTCCTAAACTTACTAATGGTTCTTGTCAATATCTTTGTAATTTCCCTATTGGTGACTTCTTCTTGACTGTTCACTTGGGGGTGCTATGGTGTAGTGAATTTATGCTCAACCCCTATGCTATGGCGTGCCTGCTACATACATGTATCTTTGTATGTTAATCACTTGTGCACACTGATTGCATGCAAGCAATGCTAAACTTTGCACAAACCATGACCTCTGCACTCAATTACACCCTGTGTCACACTATGCGATGCATAGAAATTTCTTCTTCTTGATCTTTCTGAATGTATTTTCCTTTAATATTTCTAGGGAAAGATCGCAGATTCCTAGGTGTGCATCAATGGTGCTTAGCCATGCTCTTCCCATTATGATTGGGAAGTTCCCCTTACCATTCTTTACCTAAATCACTAGGAAGTCAGCTAGGTATGACCACCCACAAACAGTGGTAACAATGACTTCCACCAGTCCCAATGGGACAGTGATGGACTAGTCGACCAACTCTAGATGGATGTTGTTCTTTTTCAATGGAGGCAGGTTCCAGACCTTGTACATTTCTTAAGAAATCAAGTTGACACAGGAACCTAAATCCAAAAGAGCCTTGCACAGTGCATTTCTAGCAATTTGCAAGTATATTAGAGGACTCCCAGGATTAAAGAATTTCCTAGGAAGGTGACCATATTTGATCCAATTAGTGATGGCATGTGTTAGCATGACCATATGCATTGAGTGCAGTGATTGGGTTGAAGGGGGCTCCAAAGTTTTGATTGATATTCAAGCATCCAAGGAATCGGCTGCTTGTGATTGCAAGGGCTTGGTTAGACTATTGGCTCTAAAGAAATGTCTTTTCTTTATGTGGTTATTGGAACCAATAGTAGGTTGAGAGTTAATAGCCCTCGTGGCATTACATTGCTGCGGTTGGGTAGGGATTTCACCTTGCATCACAAGAGCAGGTGGTAGTGGAGCTATTAGTGGAAGAGATGTGGCCAGATGAGAACGATGATATGCTTGCGGAATATCACCTCTAGAAGAGGGAGTCCCATAATACTCATGGACTTGGTAGTGAGGTTGAGAAGTGACGTGACCAGTAGAATCACGTGGGGAGATTGGCTGTTGCACGTAATATCCATACGGGTTAGGTTGCTAATAAGGATATTGTTGCCTTGGTGGTGGTATTCCCCATGATTGTGGGTATTGCCACTGTTGATATTGCTTAATCGATTATGGTGGAGTTCCACTGGGATAATACATTAAGGGTTGGTGGAACTATCTTGGGTTACCTTGAGGATAAGGTAACCTTTGGGGTGCTTGCCATTTGTTCAATTGTGGGTTGAGTGCATACATCCCAGACTCCTGCAAATGTGAGATTATAGGGAAACATCCCTTAGGATGGTCATATTGACATATCTCGCATTCACTATCATTATCTGTTTCTAAATCCACACCCTCTTCAATGATGACAACTTTACCCTTACCTTTGCTACGTGCATGTTCAACCTCTCTCTTTTTTCTTTTTTCATGATCACTACCTTGCTCTCTAGAATCCTCTACTATTTTAAGAATAGTTTGAAATCTATTGTTTAGGGAATCCCACATTTGGTCTACCTTTGCCAAAAATTTTGATGTCATCTTTTTTATAGGTAGAGTTTTCCTATTCACTATCTCTTCTAGTGGTGACTCTTCTTCATCCTCACAAAATCTTACTCCCCTCTTTCAAAGGGAAGGATCTCGATTATACTCTTCTACACTTTCTCTCTTCTATAGCTCACTTTCTTCCTTAGCAACTTGCTCCAATAGTCTTTGAATTTGATGGGACCTAAGCTCAAATAGTCTCCCTTGGGCATAAGTCCTAAGGATTCTTCTCGTTTCATGCCTAAGCCCATCCACGAGATGGCGCAGTTGATCCCATTGCGAATAACCATGGTTAGGAAAACGATGTAATAGTGCATAGTATCAGACCATGGTAGCATTCAAGGGTTCATGTCCTCCTTGTTTCTAGCCTTGGATTTTCTTTCGCAAGTTAGACACTCAGGAGTACGTTTGGTACTTATCATTAAATAGTTATAACATAGTACTCCACCTATGAATGGATTCCGGTTGTAAAGATCAGTACCAGCTTTTCACTTCTTTAACTAATGTCCATGGGAACAACTTAAGTTTTTAGCATTCATTCTCTATATTCTATAAGGCACACACATCATAGAATAGTTGTAATTGATTTTTAGGATCAGCGTTGTATCCTCCTTCAAATCATGCGATGTTGTTCATATCTAATCTCTCAATCCTACTATCTTTCTGATGCCTTGTTGGAATTCTAATAGCCTCAATTACGTCCAACATACTTCGAGTAGCGAGGAGGGGTTCATCATGATCATCTCGTCCATGGCGTCTATGATGCCTACGTTGTTCCCTACTCTCCCTTCTTCTATGTCATGACTCTCTAGAGTGCTTTTGTCCCCTTTCCTGGCTGTTTCATCTATGACTTCCACTTTTCCTAGCTTTATCCCCATGGTCTTTTTCTTTATGACCATGTTCAGATATTAAAGTAGAGTGTGAAGGAGATGATGAAGGTGAAGAAGAAGGAAAACTATCACCATGACAGTGTTTTCTACCTTCTCTTTTGCAGTCTCATCCTTGATCACGATTGTGATCATAATGTCCACCTTTATCATGAGTTTGTATCCTTTTTTCGGATCCTTTGTGCTTGTGGGTATCAGAACCTAGGTTATGAATAGTGGAATGAAGGTGCTGATACACAACCCCTTGGCCAAAGTCAAGGGTAGGAACATCATTATGTGGGCAATTGCCTGAGGTAGGTTCACCACCCTCATTTTTTCTTAAGACATGTGGGGCATCCTAGGATCACTTATCCTTCAAGGACTTATGATGTCTCTCCTATTACAAGTCCCTTTAATGTTGTGCCTCTGTGGGATGGTATTCTCTTGAGTCATGGTCTTGCACAACATATTTTGCATGTAAGTGTGGCATGCCAATTCTTGTAAGAGCACGAATAAACATGCTCAGGACTGAACAATCGGGAGGTAACACTATGTTACCTTCTAAGTCCCGCCAACATAGTTGTTCATCTTGATGTACGATAAAGGTGAAGCCTGGTATATACTCATTGGGATGAATATATACCACTTGAACTTGTTGAGGGATTGACAGATCAATGTCATGTGTATTATGCCGACAACTGTTTCCTATTTCAAACCTAGGCGGTGAGGCGCTTCCGTATGAAGGAACCATACTTGTCTATTCAATGTGCAATGTATTCTTATTTATTATTTTCTCAACCAACCCTAAGGGTTCGTTCCAATGATGTGAATGATTTCCTATGTTCTAGTTAGCACACAAACAACTAAGTCCCTAGCAAAAATGCTATTGATGAGCAGCGAGGTACCCCTACGCTTACGAGTGTTTCAGGCATGATCCGGTCGAATTCCAAGGACTAAGTATTAGTATGGTTGAGCGTAGGGGTACCTCGCTGCTCATCAATAGATAATCCCAATCTTCAAGCTACAACACTATCAATCTTGTCCATATGTTTCCATGGAAATCTTGTTTTTTATTTTTATTTTGGATCTTTCAGTATGTCAAAATGTTAAGAAAAATGGAAGACAAGGTTGTTTGTATGTGTGTGATTTTTTTTCTTACAAGATAAGAACTTGGATTAGGATAATAAGGTTTGTGAAAGATTAAAGTTATGGACAAGGAACAAAGAATTCAAAGTGCAATAGGAGGTTGAAGAAAGATGTCTCTGAGAAATATTATATGTCTCAGCAAAATTGAACGATGCATAGGCAAAGACATTTTTAAGAAACAATGAATGTCTTTTTCCAAAAAAA
This sequence comes from Gnetum montanum, assembly GCA_015680685.1. Taxonomy (NCBI): domain Eukaryota; kingdom Viridiplantae; phylum Streptophyta; class Gnetopsida; order Gnetales; family Gnetaceae; genus Gnetum; species Gnetum montanum. The sequence continues at coordinate 209,946 of MNCI01017403.1, forward strand.
AAAAATACATCTTCATAGAATGCAAGATAGTTTTAGAAAGACACATTTCTCTAGATAAAGATGTCTTTTAGGAATGAAGATTTTAGAAAGACATCTTTCACCAAACAAAGACTTCTTCCTAGAATGAAGACCAAATATAGAAAGATGTCTTCGTCACGAAGAAGACATCTTCATGATCATTAGCTACCATTAGTTAGCCATTGCACAAGTTTCAAGATGGATTTGGAAACATGATTACTATAAGAAGACATCATTCTTATTGGAAAATGTGCAAGCTCTTGTACAATTAATGTATAATCATTTTTTAATCATTATCTTGTATTATCATTTGTCCATTGTAAAGTGTATTGTACCTCAAAGTAAAAGGATTAGAAAACCAAGTTGCATTCATCCCTTATAATTATTATTCTCCATTGTACCCTATCGGGTTGATGTACTTCTTGTGGGAAGGCATCTTGCTTGAGCTTATCAGGATCCTACACGATTAAGTGGTTGTTGTTGCAACATAACACTCCAAAGTGGAGCTCAAAATTGTAAAGGTTGTGGAAGCCTGTAAACCACATTCTAAGCCTAATAGGACCTTGCAAGGTTGAGTGGTTGGTGCAACATCACAACACTCCAAAGTGGGGCTTAGAGATTGTAGAGGGTGTGGTACCCTTTAAATCACATTTGAGAGCAACAAAGTTTGGAGGTGTGCTTGTGATCTACCCTCCAAGTGTGGACTAACCAAGTGGGGGAACCATGTTAAATTCAGTGTGTATGCTTTGTCCAAAGAATTTGAATTGTGGGAATTTATACCCCCCCCCCCCCCCCCCCCCCCCNTAATGATCCTTATTTAGCATTGTCAATTTTGATGTCATTTTATATTTAACCATTCTAATGTTTGTTTTTGTTCACAAGTATTTGGTGATCCCAGTGATGGTTTCAGCAACATTCTCCTTCTCATAATTCAATTAAACTTTGTTGATTTTGATAATGTATTAGGCTATCAATCTTAAGTGTTATGATCGTTGGCTAGCTGCTACATTCATGAATTTTCAGACTATGTATTGTCTATTGTTGTTACACTATGTAACTATGGCTATGGTCATAGCCTCCTTGGCTATGTTTGATCTAATTATGTTGTATTTTTCTCTAGTTTGACACTGTTTTCTAGCTACATATTTTTAATTATTTTTCATGTTTAATGTTTTTCTATTATTTTAAATTTTATGTAGCAATGTATTTAGGCCACAAGTTAAAGTAATACAACTATGAAATAAAGTTTTAACAATATGGTATAACAAAATGGAAAATGAAAATTGTAAAACAAAGCTTAACTTTTAAAGTAAAAACTATAAACACATCCATGTAGTAAATAGTTCATGATGTATGAACAAAGAAAGGAAGAGAAGGCCACATATTCCCTAGTTTTAGGCCCTAGTAGGCCACCAATTTTAGGCCCTAGCAGGCTATGGCTTCACTAGTTTTAGGCCTTGGTAGGCCACTAGTTTTAGGCCATGGAAAGCCATGGTATTGCTAGTTTTAGGCCTTGGCATGTCATTGTCTTGTCAGTTTTAGGTCTTAATGAGCCATTGTTTTAGTTTTCTAGTAATCATGGGATAATTTTGAAAGAAAATATAGGAATACAATGAAAATAGAAACATGGTATAAAGCTATGAAAGTAAATAAACAATCATTAACAAAAGAAAAGATAATATGTCTATTGTGGATTTGTTGTCTAATCTCCAATAAATCAAGAAACTTCTTTTGTACAATCTTACATTTACGATTCTTCTTATTCAATATGGCAAGTGACAAGTGCTCTTGTTGGTCATTTAATGTTGTAGGGTTGTCAATGTTACTGTTTTTGTTGTTGGCCCCAGCTTGAGTGTGGGAAGTTTCATCTTGAAACTCCACCTCCGAATCTTATTCAATGTTAAACATTATTAACAGATGGTTTTACGATAGAAAATTTCACTACTAGAAAACTGAAAGATTCTATGTAGAACATTTTAACTCATGGATCCATGTGCCTCAAAAAGTATCCAAAGAACCTTAATAGTCTAGTTGATCATCTAAGAACTTAAAAATTTGTTTCTGAAAATGGAGAAATATGAATAAGATATGCAGAAAATATGGTTGAAACAATTACAAAACTTTGTATTAAAATACTGTAAAGTAACATGAACAAAAATAAGTTTAGGAAGTACATATTGGTGGGCTTTAAAAGTCCAAAAATACAGAAATCACTTTGAAATTTGGTGTAAGAGGCAAGTTGTATTCTACACTTGACTGCACCTTTCTATTCACTTAATATGCACTGTAAAGGTAAAAGGCCACAAAAATATGCAATAATTCCTTCATTCTTTGTTGAAACAAGTCTCTTTTTTTGTCAGAAAATGCTCTTCTCTATGTGTCAAGAAGATCTACCAAAAAGTCTATTTAAAAAAAAAAGAATATCCAAAGATCTTGAAAACTATGATGAATCTAGTATAAATAGGCTGAAAATTTATTGCATTAGCATCCATTATAGTTTTTGAACATTACAAATGGTTCTTTGGTCATAGTATAAAATGATAAAGGGTGTAGTTGTAGGTCAAAAGTTCAAAGTATTAATATAATTTTTATACTAATCCATAACAGACTAGAGGAACAAGCATGTGTGCAAAACTATGTCTACACAATAGCCACTAAACCAAAAGACACATGGTGGCTAGAAAATGAAAATACCAAACCATTCAAAAGATGCATGGAAACATCCAACCCACTTATTAGTTCTAGTATTAAGAAAATGAACCAAAAAAAGAAACTAAAAAAGAAATTCTTACACTTTAACTATACACCAAAAGAAGATGTTAAAGAAGGAGACCTAAGAACTAAATAGGAAATTAAAAAGGGAACATATCTAGACCCTCTAAAATGAACACACCTTCTAGTCTAGTTGAATATATGTGTCCAAATGATCAAAACTTGATTATCATCGATGGTAAATGTGCTAACAAGCAAAAACCTAAATCACTAAAGATGATAAATGAGAAACGTATAATGTATAACCAAAGGAATGTGCAGTCCATTTTTCAAATGCTCATCCATGAGTTTATTCATGAAGGAGATGCCCCATCTTGAATCAAGAATAGATAAGTGCATTTTCACTTTTTGTTTTACAATTTTATATTATTTTCCTATTTCTTCAAAAAAAATTCATTCTTCTTGTTTTTCTTTTCTTTATAATTTTTTCTTTTCTTTATAATTTTCTCTTTTCTTAAGTCATTTCCTTGATGTTTTATGAATTTTTACTATGTTTTTTATTAATAATATTATCATTCATGATGTAGAAGTCAATGTCATTTGTTGGGTCTTTGTCCTATGCTATTAAGATGACTAAATAAACAATTATGTAAAGTAGTAAGACTACCTCATCCCTCCAGTTCAACAAATAAGAGGTCTTTATGATGAAAGTAGTATGGTTCTTCTCACATAAAAAAAGAGTTAACTACTGAACATTGTGCCTTGAAGAAAGGGGGAAAGACCAAGTGGGAATGAAAAAAGATGTGACCTCAAGGGTATTTATTGGATTCTCTTTTTGACTTCCTTCTTGAGGCCTATGATTCCTTACAAAATGTATCATCACTCCTCCTATATAATATAACAGGAAGTATGTCTTTGTAACATGTGGTTCCCATTCAACAAAAAAATGAGAATAAACACACTTCTCTAAATATCTCTTAGGATACAAACACTAGTTATGGGGCTAGAAAGACATGTTACCCATACATGAAGGTACCCCTCTAACGAAGGCCCAAATTTATTCGTCAATAATCTCTAAAACTACTTCCTTTTTCTCTTTTCTTGTCTTTTTGGAGCGATGCTCTTTTTCTGTATTGTTGTGAACTCATGATGATAGGCGGGAAGGAGACATCAATGTGATGCCATTATTGATGGTATGGACTTGGTTTGAAACTTGGATGGACAAGTATGATAATAATCTTAATCATAATTGACACAAGAACTTATTGTGGACATGTTCAAGTACCTCACATCCTAATCTTTGCAATCCCTTCTTATCCCATTATTTACATCATTGTTGCATGCAATTATGTACCTGATGGTTTTTTATAGTGTAGTACAAGATTCCAACTAAGGCAGTTGTGTGTTGTTTGGAATAAGCCATTATTCACATTTAACTTCTAAGATGTCCATGGACATCTATAGAAGTAGTTATGCTAAAGCATTATGACAAGAGCTTGCTTTGGGGAGGATCCACTTACATGACTTTTGTTGATCATGGCTCTAAACCAAAACTTCACATATTTAAAAACATCATATGTAACATCTCTAAATTTATGCATGATTTTGAGACTACTCTCATCAATTTCAATCAATTTTACTACTTTAATATATTTTTATATTGAAATATCCTCCAAATTTACTATATCCTGGTCATCATGTGTACTAGACCTTTAGTTTTCATGTTTGCAAACTTATGAGCATCAAGAATTATGCTCATTAGTCATGGGGGCTAAGGATGTGATTTTTGAACTTTTTGAAATTTTTTTAATGCCCCATTTTCAAACATTATGGTAACTAACAGTAAAATAATCAAATTGAATTAAAATTACATAATGATTTTAGTTACATCATAACCTTGGAAACATTATTTTGTAATCATGTTAAGCCTAAATGCTAAATTTTTATCAATTTTGAGCTAACTAAGGATCCATGAAGTGTTAATCATTAAGAAAAAAATTACCAAAATTAACATTGATCCTTTAGCGATTGCAAATGATGTTGAAAAGAATACCTAAGATTGAAGGTCTTTTGTAAGGAAAAGAAAAGAGACCAAGAGAACAAAAGAGGATATGCCCATGGACAAATAGTAGCACATACAAGGATTAAAGTTCAAACACCATATGTTTGTTGGGCCCATGGGACAATGATGAGAAATTTCAATCCATTCGTTGAAATTGTTTTGCATAAAAAAGAAGTGCCAACATAACAATCAAGGTTGAAAAGATGACTGTTGCTAGCAACATCATGAAGATTCATCATTGAAACATTTTTTGAAGACTTCTATAATTTTATAAACATTGATATTTATCTAGTATTTTACTCATGTTGTAATGCATCTACTCAAATAAAATTTTGTAATGTAGCATTCAAGTTTTGTAATGGTAGCCAATCTAGTCTTGGTCACCCCACAATTTTTGTAATGAAACTTCATCCATTTATATATAACTTCAGGATGAGTCTTTAGTCAATCATGGGGGTATGATGAAACCTAATATGTTGAGTAGTTGAGTCATGAGATATGATAAAGCATCATTTTATCAAGTGTATTAGTCAACTAAGATATCGTAAATGCTACATCATAGATGCTACGTTGCATCTATGTTATAGCATTCTCATTGATGCATCTCATTTGGCTACTACATTGTAGATGATACATCATATTTTTTATATCATAAATGCTATATCACATCTACTATAACTTAGTTGCATCAACACATCCTTGTCGACACATCCCCATCAATGCACCCAAATAAGTTAACGCATCCCCGTTGACAAAGTGTCTATATTTTCCTATAAATATGTGATCATCCACCATATATTTGACACCATTTGGTCAATATTGTAGCTAAACTCTTGTCATTTTCTCTCATAAACTTAAAAAATAGTCAATGAGTTCCTGCAGCAAGGATTTGAGTCAATTGTATAGCATCTTATTTAAGTGGCATTGACATGAACAATAATAAGATCGAGATTTATTCATATTCATTATAACACTTTGACTTAGAATAGATTTACTTTTAATGTAATTTACTTTCCATGGACTTATTTAATATTTACATTTCCATGCACATCAATTAATTGGTGAAATACGCATAACTAGTTCTGAGCGTAAATATGTATATGCTTGATAATCTCAGTAACGTTATTACTTGGTTTGCCTAATAACATAACACTTGATAATCCTAATAGTGGGTATGTGAGTTCAGGATGTGTATGCCAAGCTAGGAACAAACACTTATTATCCTTAGACTAGCTTAGAATTTATCCTTGTATTATTTATATTAATTACATAATTAATTAATTTCTATGATTTTAGCTAGCTTATCCATAGCCACACAACATCAATAATCATATGCCTCACTTTGGACTAAATCATACATGATAAAGCTATTACTATTTCAAGTTAGAAGACATTGACCTATGATCAATGCTCAACAATCAAGATACCACACTAGTTCCATCCATGAAATTTTACTAGATTACATGTAAACACTTGTGATTCATATGGTTTGGCATAACAAATACCCATTGCTCATCAATAGTGATAGTAAAAAATGTAGGATGTTATGAATTAGCATGTTTTATCCAAGAAACATCCCTTGTGATAGTGATTACCAAATCTATGGATTTGAATACATGTTGGATCAAAAAATGTTTGTAAATTAATTTTCTATTCAATCATGTTGAATTGACTTTTCTTTTTTTACAAGTGAAGCTATAGGTTTTAGAGCCTTAGTTGAAGTTGGCATTACTAATACTTGATTACTTTATTATACAGAATGCTATTGGTTATATGTTATAACAATTCACATTGAATGGATACTATATGACTATGTTTATGTACTTATTTAATTATTGACATTGCATGAATTTGTTATATAACTATGTAGAAAGTCTCATGCAAATGTTACCAATTTGCTACTATTACTAACATTGTTTATTCTATGGACGTTAGGATTTCAATTTATTTCTCTCATCAATGGGTTATTACCTCTGGTTACTATTATTTGTTAATCTATCATTCTTAATGCCTTAATTATAGGATGCATTTTTCATTATAGATAATGATTATATGATCACAAGTTAGGATCATGGTATTTATCCTAGAGCTATTGTATTATTTTGACTTAAATTTCTCTTATTTCTCAAGTACTATGCTTTATGAATAATTATTGGCTCTTGAATGAGTCATCCTAAGACCTATGAAGTCTTGTTTCAGTAGAAGTATTTTTTCCCCTTATATCCTTTTAAGCCAAGCATGATTAGACCTTAAGTTTTTAAAAGTTATGATGATTCTCTTTTGCAAAATTAAGTCAAATACAAATTCAAAAAGGATCAAGCTATTGAAGGTAGGACTAGGGTACTATAATGCTACTATTGAAAGGTGGTCAGACTAGTAGGATGGGTTGTGATAGGTAATTCAAGTTTACCTTGATTATTATCCATGAGATGTGTAGATGATGGCTAAAAAAAATTTAGTTGAACTTACTCTTCAATGTTAATGGCTCCTCCTTGAGCTTCAATGTGTGCTTAGACCTATAACAAATTGAACAACCTAAGCATGAAGAAATAATGGAGTCTAAGCTACAATGATTTCAAGCCTCACAATCTTCTTTTTTTCTTTTAAATATTGTAAATGAAATTGAAATGAGATGTAATAAATGTTGAAATTAATGAAACTAGATGATATCTTGAAATGAAATAAATGAAATAGATAAGATATAAAATTGAGATAATGAAATGAAGTGATGAAGCATCAATTGGTTGTGTCGACGTAGCCACTTCGATGTAGCAACCTTCACATAGCCGCTTCGACATAGTTGCCCTCATGCAGCTGCTTCAATGTAGATACTTTGAAGAAACCACATCAATGAGGCCCTGTTGACACATGAAATGATGCATTGACAAGGCCCTATCAATGCAATGTCTATTTTTTCCTATAAATACCCATGCTCTTGCCATGTATTAGCATTTTTTTGTCAATAGAGTAACCAAACTCTTGCAGTTTTATTTCGAAGTCTTAGAGAATAGTCAATGAGTGCTCACAGTGTGGATCTAAGTTAATTGTATAGCATCTTATTCAAGTGGCAATGTACTTGGACACATTCCATGAATGGCAATAAGATTGAGATTGATTCTTATTCATTGTAGCACTTTAACTTAGATTAAATTTACTTTCCATACAATTTTCATTTCATGTACTTAGTTAATATTTACATTCCCATGCATGTTGATGAATTGGTGGAATGAGTGAAACCAGTTTCAAGTGTAAACATGTATTCCCTTGGTAATCCCAATAGTGTTGTTACTTGATTCACCTAATAGCATAGAACTTGATAATCCCAGTTTTGGATACATGGGTTTAGGACATGTATGGCAAGTTGGACATGGACATTCATTACCTATAGGCTAGTTTAGACTTTACTTTATGTTGCTAATTAGTTAAATAATTAATTTCTTGATTATCATTAGGAGTATCCTAAGGCCGAAACAATATCAAGAATCATATGCCTCACTTTGGACTAAACCATATGTGACAAATCTACCACTAGTCCAAGTGGGAAGACAATAAACTACAATCAAGACATAATGATCTAGATGCCATAATTATTCCCATCTATGGAATTTAACCAGATCATGTGTGAATGCTTATGACTCGTATGGTTGGGCGTAGGGGGTACTTCAGGAAATCTTCTTCTTCTTTATTGTTTCAAGCTCTAATGATACATGCTTTAATGAAATATTTCTTGACTTATTTACTTCAAGTTTGAAAAGATCCTAATACATGCATAAATAGAAAGTGAATAAGTGGTGCTTAAGAGTACACTCAACTTCAAAGTGACTGCAAATACCTTATCTAATCATAACTAAATTACAAGAATAGGGAACTTCTGATCCCAACACATTAGCATTTGTCACGTATAATCTTCATGTGGTCCCAAATCATGGATGGGTGATACATGATGCCTTGAGTAATCTCAAGGATGAGATACTTGAAAAATGGCATTGAGGTCCCACACTTGGACTTCATTTGAATTCTTCTTTCCTCACTTTTTCAAATACAAAATTTTGTCTTGTGACATAGTATGTGAAGACAAGGACACATATAACATGACTCATACTATAACATTGAAAATAAAGCTAACTCCTACAATGATATGAAAAACGAAGACAACAAGACATGAGAAAAGTACACATTAGCCTACAAAATATTATCATTAAGAGATTATTATATGTATCTTTCATTTATCATTATTTCTCCATTTTTGTCTATATAGTATTAGGGACCAAGGACGAGGGTGATCTTAGAACTTGAAATATTTTTTTACTAATATTTACTCCTAAGACATATAATCTAATTAGAACTTTAAATAAATGAAAATATTCATCAATAATTACAAAAATAAATTCATTATTTTGTGTTTCATATGTTGTTAATTGCTCACTTTGGTTTTTTTCAATTAGAAAAACACATGATACATTACCTCTTTTTTAGGTTTATGTGTTGTTGACTCCTTTAAAAATGATGAGAATGAGAAAATCTTCATAATGAGTATTATGAAGTTCCTCTAGTTTTTGCTCTAAGAAAAATTGTAATGGAAATTTCTGATCAATCATTCATGCAGTACTTAATCAAAACATGATTTTAAGTAGTATGAGCCCTTTAAGAGTTTATGAAGCAAGTTACATAGCCCCCAATTCAATATTACCCACTAGAATCAAACACATAACTTGGAGTTTCTAAATTAAGAGTCTTACCAATAAGGTAACACCTCATTGTTCCCTATCTAGTATATGATTTTTCTCTAGAAAAGGTATTGATTAATCTAAGAAAAAAACATGTAAGAAAATTGTTTTCTTGTTTGACAAGAATACTTGTTAACTTAAAGATTAAACCTTATATTAAGAAGTGGGCTAATACTAATAGCAAAAAAATATCAACTTAAGATTAATTATAATGGGTGATTTGTTGAATAATTTGTATCATTATTATCTACTAGATTTTCCTCTTGTACAAAAGTTGATATTTCCCTAAAGCTTTCTATAGCTACCTCAAATTTTTTGCTATTTTAAGTTCAAGCATAGATGTTAAAAGTAAAGTAAATGTTGCTCAAACTAGGATAATTCTTCCTACTTATAACTAATTTTCCTCTCTTAATTTGTTAAACATTATTTTAATTATAAATTTATACACTTAAGTAGACATCCCTAACATTGGAAAGTTTTTTACTTTTCATGTTGTTTTTCTAGTTTGCTACTCAATGTTAAAAATATGATGTACTTTAAATTTTTTTTCTTATTATTAATACTAGTTTTAGGATCCAAAACTTCTACTTCCCAAACCCCAACCTTTGCACTCCCCTTTTTTCTTTCTAGTTTTATCATTGATATCTTGTATTTCTTTAATGATGAGTAGTGGAGTGGTCCAACACCCAACCATACAAGATACGAGTGTTCATGCATAGCCTGATTGTAATCCATAGATAAGGCAATGTGAATATGCTAGTAATTGGTTCAAGTTCAGGATTGTTGTCTTCCCACGTGGAGCTAGTATAATCTATGTGTATGGTTTAGCTCTCAATGAGGTATATGATATATTGATGTTGATGGGCCATATCTCCTAGCTATGATGGTAAAGTGTGAAAATAGTTCTAAGCTTAAGGAAAATAGTAAAACAATCTACTCTAACTTAGAGTAATGAGTTTCCATTCATGGCTTGTTGTACACACCTTAGGCTCATGTAACCATTTCTAGGATTACCGACTGAGTTCACTACTGAGTGAATCAAGTGAAACCACTACTAGGTTACCAACCAATTACACTTAAATGCTTAAAACTAGTTGTACTTATTCACCTTACTAATGAACAAAGAAAGTAAAGTACTCAGAAATGTAAATGATTAAGCTAAGAAAATAGTAAAAACTATGCTAAGTGAAACAATAAAGCTAAGTGGATGCTACAATGATGAAAAGCAATATTAATCTTTATTTCCATCATGAAATGCATACAATTACACTTCACTCAAATAGAGATTCTAAACAACTACTCAACATCACACTACAGGCATTCACTTTATGGCTAAGCTACAAAATTAAACCACAAGAGTTTTGGTGTGGGTTAACTAAAGTTTGTCTTAGACCATGTGCCTAAGTGTCATATTTATAGGCAAGAACATGTCCCACAATATCAAATATTTGATGTCATAACATGGGCTCCAATATCGGATACGCGATATCATAGCTCCAATATTAGATGCTCGATATCATAGCCTACAAAATATGTGATTTCTCATACCCCCCATGACTAACTAAAAAATTGTCCTTAAGTTAAAGAAAAATGAAAATAGAGTTTCTTACAAAATTTGGGAGATATACTTACATGACTAACTACCTATATACATGACTCTTTATCCCACAATGGTGTGTTACAAAAATGACACAAGACATGACATGACAAATTTTAACAAAAAAACAAAATCTAGATGAAGCTTAATGTAGCCTAGGTAGTCCTTGGTGGTGGTGGCTCCTCCATTGGTTGCTTCCCCTTATCATTATGCTTTTGGAATTTATATCTATTTAAGAGCATCTAAAGCTTTTTTTCCTCTATTCTTGGGTCATGTACTATCCATGCTTATTGTGCAATGTGTGATGGAGTGAGTACATCCCATGGGCACGACAACTATGAGAACATTTGATTAGCCTTGACATACCAGGCTGCAAATTGTCTACTCTATTATTCAAAAGCTCTAGCATTTTCTCTTAATTCATGATAATCTTATAGTCTCCTAGCTAAGTTTGCTACTACATCTTTTTGGCCCTAGTAGCTAGCCTTTACTACTTCTAGTTTAGATTTTATCACCTACAATATTTGTAAAGAATCTTTATGATATGCAAGCTCTTTCTCATACAAGGAATATGTGGTTACCACTTACTATTCTAGTTCATATCTGGGCCTACCTACTGTTAACATGGCCAAGTTAACATAACAAAGGTTAGCTAACCCCATGTACTCTTTTGGGTCTTCAATCTACAGGTCTTTTTTTTTAACCTCTACCTAATGAACGTGGGCATAACTTTTCAAGATGGATTGCTAGCTAGGATTTTGTATTGATATGGAACTTATTTTGGATTTGGTCATCTGGATCTCCTTTTCATTAATCTACTTGTACATGCCCACTTGGTTACAAAAGTGTTCTTTGAGCCTCTCATGTTTCTTTGCCACGCTCTACCACATGTTGATTTTAATGACTAATTTTTGGCAGATAGCACATACCTCCTCCATGAAGAGGATTCTACTTTCTCATGTGAGACAACTCATATCTTGGTTGACCCTTACTAGTTCTCTTAACTAGTGGATGCTTTTTTCCAAGATGTTTTTATGTTTTTCTATAATGGTCAACTGCATATTATCTATAGTGAGTTGTTTATTCTCCTCTTGGACTACAATGAGTGCCTTAACATGTGCATACATTTGGTATTCTACTACTAAGGCATTCCACACTGCTTTTCCCTTCTTGTTCTCCATCTATTTATTCTACTCAATCAAGCAACTTATCTACTTTATCTTGAATTATTTCATCTGGTTAGGCGCAATAAATTACGTTTGGTCTCTATGTTCTACCCTAAGGATTGTGAGTTCTTCTTTCAATTTCAAAATTTCAACTTCTACATGCTTCACCATGGTCTCTTTCATGACTAGTTTTTCTTTGGTAGCAATCAGCTTTGACCACACTATAATGACATCACTTGGGATGTCAAAAAGTATTATCATTACTTGCCTAGTCGGTAGTAGTTGGTCAAGCACATCTTCATGGTTAACAAGAGTCATTGAGATTCTAGCTAACATCTAATCATCCCTGGCTCTAGTTAGATCTACCAGTGGCACAATAGGTACTTTGAAGAACTCTTTCATGTGATCAATGATCGCCTCTGCTACTCTCATTGCATCCTAGTGCTACACTACAATGACTGTGGCTCCTTCTTCCATCTCTAGCATCACTTGGAATGATGTAGCATTTTCAAAGATCTATTGTGACCATTGGTCCCCTCCTCCTGACTGCAATGATATCTATCCACTCACAAGATTAGCAGAAACTATGGGTTGTATGGCATTATCTATAACTCTATAGAGGTTGGCTTCTTCCCTTGTTCCCTAGCTAATGGTCTCTATAATCTGTTGTAGATGACTCATGAATGGTCTATAGTCCTATAGCAACAATGGAGGAATTTGTTGCTATTTCTATTCTTGTTGTTATTATTTTTGCTGCTATTCTTATTGCTGTTGTTGCTCTTGCTATTATTCTACTTTTTGTTTCTCACCCTTGTCCTTCCAGGGTGATGCTAGTTTAAGCAATTCAACATAAGAAGCATTTTGGGCTCTCCTAGAAACATCATTGTTGTACCCCAAGATTCCAGCTCACTTGCACAACTTATTAATAAGGCAAGGGAATGGAAGTGTTTGCCTCCCTACCTTCCTTTCTTCAACCCACCTCTAAATCTTCATGAAGCAGAGTTATGCGAGATTGGTGTTGTATTTGCCCATCATGATCATAATTTCTTTAGACCTATAAGTGAATAGTGTGTTTAGTCCTCTTGTTGGGAACAAGTGATACATGCTAATTTTGAAATAGATTCTTTCCTCTAAAGTTAATTTATTGTATCCCTTATCCTCTTTTCCATATGTTCATTTTAGCCATAGTTTCTTAATTTCAGCATCTGCTTTGGTGGATAGGTGTGCTACCTTTGCCCCTTCATTGGATATGTTGAGAGCTTTAGCTATCACCTTGATTAAGAATGAAATTGGGATTCCTCTAATTTTGACCATGGTGCCATCTTTCTTATTATGCCTGATGGGACACGATATCACATGGGCCATCAAATCTATAAATAAGAGGCAGCTCTCCCTTCTTTCTAAGTTTAGGTCTAGACTGTAGCGAAAATTTGGTAGTTTTACCTCTCTAGAGATAGAATAATTTCCATGTGTCTGCAGTAGGAGCTCCAAAGTGAACAGATCTTTATTCGAGGAAATATTGTACTTGAACACAAGTTTGTGTACGGAAATAAAGATGAACTTCTTGGATAAACCTTACAGTGCATGGACTAAGCTAGATAGGACTTTATTTATTGTTGTTTATTGTTAATGTTTAAATACTTTATTAGTTTAGTTAAATCTCTCTCAACCCTTCTCCCATAGTTAAGTGCATTCAATACAACCACTTTAAGCACGTGCATTACGCTTGGTGATCCCAGTAACGAATAGCGTTTGGTAATCAAGGTTGCATTGGTTCAAGGTGTGAATGGTAAGTGGGAATGGATGCTGATGCTAGGTTAATTAAGGCTTAGTTAGTTAGTTAAAGTTAGTTAATTAGTCTCTTCACCCTTCACCTCATTAGCATAGGAGATAAAATAGAAAAGATATAAAAATCATATACCTCAGACTTACTTAACCATACAACCGTGACAAATACAAGTAAGTCTAGGAAGACAATGAACGATTAACCTTAAGTATTCCATGAGGCGTGTAGGCACTTAGTCTGCGGAGTTCAACTGGATCGCGCATGTAACACTCATATTCGTATGGTTGAGTGTAGGGGTACCTTGCCACTCATCATTAGCACTGTTGCCGGGGACTAAGTTGTTTGTGTGCTAAGTAGAACATAAGAAATTATCCACATTGTTGGGAGCTTAAATGAACCCTTAGGGTTAATTAAAAAAATTATATAACGGTTAATCGGCATACCAAATAAGAAACAATGTCTTCTTCTTCGAACAAAAGCACTTCACTACCTAGGGATCATACTAGAGACAGTCGGCGACACCAAACACATAACCAAAAACTGCCAATTCCTCAATCGTATCGGGTGGTATATACTCACCAGGATGAGTATATACCCGATTTTACTTTTATCCTCCATCAGGATGAACAATTGCGCTGGAGAGACCTGCAAGGTAACATAGTGTTACCTCCAGATCAGGTAGTCCCTAATATGCTTCTTCATGCTCTTGCACAGATAGGCATGACAGAATTATATGCTGAATACGTTGTGGAAGATTATGACATAAGGGATTACCATCCCACGGTAGTGCAACATTTAAGGGACTCGAGGCAGGAGAGCCACCATACATTGTCGAAGGGAAAATTGGGCCTACACGTCCTAAGCAAAATTGGAGATGGTAAACCAATTATAACAGGTTCTCCATCAAATGATGTTCCTCCTCTTAACAATAGTGAGGAGGTGGGGTATCAGAACCTACACTCCATGATACAAAATCCTTGTTCTGATCCCCATGAACACCAAGTGTTCATTGATGGAACAAAAACACATGACAAGGATGGGCATTCGGATCGTCATCACGATCAGGGCCGTAGCCACTGAAGAGAAGGTAGGAGACATCACCATGGTTATGGCTCTCCTTCTTCTTCCCCTTCATCACATCATTCACCCTCTCCTTCTACATTAGGACATAGTCACAAGGAGCACAACAGTGAGGATAAGGGTAAGCAAAATGAGAGACCTCAATGACAGAGTCGAGTGCGAGGATGAGGGCATTCTAGAGCGTCAAGGCATGAAAGAAGGGAAAGGAGGGAACCACATAGGCATCATAGAAGTCATGAGAGAGATGATCATGATGAGCCCCTACTAGCAACCCGGAGTATGTTAGATATTATGGAGGTTGTGAGAATACCTACAAGGCATCAAAAAGACAATCAGATCAAGAGACTAGACATGAATAATATCCCATGATTTGAGGGGGGATACAACGCTGATCAGTAGTATCACTTATAGGCATTCCACGATGCCTGCACCTTGTAGAATGTTGAGAATGAGTGGAAGAAGTTGAAGTTGTTCCCTAGGACACTCATAAAAGAAGCAGAAAGTTGGTACTAGTCTTTAGAGCCGGAAACCATTAGGAGGTGGGGTACAATGCTAGAATTGTTTAACAATAAATACCAAACATACTCCAGAGTGTCCAACTTGTGTAAGCAGATCCAAGGATGGAAGCAAGGTACTCACAAACCCTTAGATGCTGCCATGGGCTGATATTATGCATTGCTACATCATTGCCTGGGCCATGGTTATGCACAACGGGATCAACTCCGTCATCTTGTAGATGGGCTAAGACATGAAACTAGGAGAACACTTGGGACATATTCCCAAGGGAGATTATCTAAACTTAGATTCCATGAAATTCATTGATTTTTGGAGCAAGTAGCTAAAGAAGAAGGGGAGCTTCGGAAAAGAGAAAACGCGGAAGAATATAACCGCAATCCTTCTCTCCGAAAGAAGGAAGTGAGATTCTGTGATGAGGAGGATTAGTCACCACTCGAAGAGTTGGTGAATAGAAAAACCTTGCTGCTTCAAAAGCTAACAACGGACGCATTTACTAAGGTAGATGAAATATGGAGCTCCTTAGATAGTAAAATTGAAACTGTCCTGAAAATTGTAGAGGAGTCTAAGGAGGAACGAAGTAGTGACCATGATAAGAAAAAGTGGAGAGATTCAGGCCATGCACGTGATAAGGGTAAGGGAAAAATGACTATCGTCGATGAGGTTGTGGATCCAGATACAAAAAATGATAGTGGATGTGAGATCTACCAATATGACCATCCTAAGGGATGTTGCCTAATAATCTCACATCTACAAGAGTTTGGAGTGTATGCACTTAACCCAAAACATAACAGACGGCAAGAACCCTGAAGGTTACCTTATCCCCAAGGTAACCCGAGGTAGTTCCACCAATCGTTAACATATTATCCAAGTGGAACTTTGCCACAACCTATTGGGCAACACCAGCAGTGGCAACACCCACAGTCATGGGGGATGCCACCACCTAGACAACAATACCCTTACCGGCAACCAAACCCATATGGCTACTACGTGCAGCAGCCGGTTTCTCCATGGGATTCCATGGTTCACGCAACCCCACAACATCACTACCAAGTTCGGGAGTATTTTAGGACTCCTTCTCCTCCGGAAGACACGCCACATGTGTACCATCCTCTGGATCCATCCGCCACTCTTACGCCTGTAGTTCCACTACCACCTGCTCCAACAATGCAAGGGTAACTCCCCACTCAACTGTAATAATGTAATGCTACGAGAGTTGTAAACCTTCAACCTGTTGCTGGTTCTGACAACCGCAAGAAGAGAATACCTTTCTTCATAACCAAAATCCCAAACAAGCTCTCACAATCACAGGCGGTTGAGTCTGTGTACACTTCTCCAACAATTAAGGCTTCGGAGCTCCCTTCAAACCAACAACAGAGCTTAACGCACACGGTTATGTTAACACATACCATTACCGACTGGATCAAGGTAGGCCACCTTCCCAGGAAATTATCTGATCCTGGAAGCCCCTTGATTTATCTCCAAGTCGCTGGGAATGAACCTCATAAGGCTCTTCTTGACTCAAGTTCCGAAGTCAACCTAATCTCATGAGAAATGTATAAAGCCTAGAACCTACCACCACTTAAGAATAGAAATATTTAACTAGAGCTGGCTGACCAGTCCATCACCATTCCCTTGGGATTCATGGATGACATTGTTACTAATGTGTATGGTTGGTCATACCTAGCTAATTTCCTGGTGATAGAAGTCAACAGCAACAAAGGGGACTTCCCCATTATAATGGGAAGGGCATGGCTGAGTACAATAGATGCATGCCTAGGGATTCGTGATCTTTCCCTGGAGATATCTGAGGTAAAAATTTATGGAAATATCAAGAAGAAGAAAGTTCCATGCATTACATACAGTGACTCAGAGGGTGATGACATGGAGGAATGCTCAGCATTTCCTACATGCAACTGGTGTGCCCAAGAAACATAGATACAACAGTTCCTGTATGTAGCAACCACACAACAAGAGAACACCCAGTGGTTGATAGCTGATCAAGAAAGCAACCCACTAACATGCATGGAACAAACTGGGGAAACAACTCACATCCACAAAGAAGGCATAGATACATTGGAATATGAGTGTCGCTGACTTCCACCCCTTAATCTAAGAACATCAATTGGGAGAAGTTCGACACTTCTAAAAAATTCACTTAGGTGTCATTATTTTGGATCTCTCCCTTTCCATTTAGTCATGGGGGGGATGGCCACCTATGCTAATCATTTGGGGCCCTCAGTTCTTTTAAGTTTTTGTTTTACACATTTTTCATTTTACATGTTTTTGTTTTACACATTTTTGTTTTACAAATTTCTCTAACTTTTTTTGTTTTTTTTTACAACATCGTTTATACCTTTTTCATTTCTTTATGTGTGTGTATGTGTGTCCTATCCATCTTGTTAAGTTTGTCATTTAATAAGTGTTCTTAATGATGGTATGAACTATTTTTCTATTGGTTGCTAATGTTTGGTTTTTACCTTTAAGTTATGATGTTGATACTAAGGTATGGTTCTTTTGATATAGCAGGCAACAAGTTCACTTCATTCATACATCCATAAATTTCTATGGTCTCTCTCAGCTTGGAAATGTATAGTCCCTTTCTAAATAAGAACTATAACGAATCAGTGACTAGGCATTTCTCAAACTAAGTAAGGACTCAAGGATTGAAAAGGGTGTGGCTTCAAGGGAACTTGATGCATTTGTGTTGGCCATTCTCTTGGGTGCTTGGATGTTTTCTTCTTGAGTTTTCTTACCATTTCAACCTTACTTAATTATCGGGAAGCTGAGCAAATAAAAATAACAAAGTCTTTGCATGGTGTGGTTCTCACGCATAAACACATAAAACAAAAAAAACAGTGAGAATTCAAAGCACATCCCTTAGATGAAATAATCATTTGGGCTACAAGCACTAGTTATGGAACTAAAATAAAAATGTTCCCTCTAACTAAGGCCCTTATTTCTTCCCATTCTCTCCTTCTTCGTTTCATCGAAATGGTGGTGGCTCTTTGGTGAAGGCATTCTTGTTACTTCAAGAGGATGGATTGGCCAGATGCATTAATTCAAAGTCACTAGATGTGGTTTGTTGAGGCCAGAGTTGGAATGAGATTTTCCAAGTCACATTAATAATCAAATACACAAGGGGTTGTACACCGCCTTATTCTTGAGATTCCATTCCATTCTCTTCTTTCCATCATTCTTCCTCCATTGTTCACCTCATTGTCAGTTGTATCATTAGTGTATATTTTGGTTGACGCATTATTTTCTTTTCGGTAGATTCTTATGGTTAAGACTTTAACTCTTGTTTCAAATGACATTCCTAGAGCCTATGGACTCTTCGAATGTGGGTTTGTCAGGGCATTAACGGCATGAGCTTGCTTTGGGGAGGACCCACTAACATTCCTATTTGGTGCACCAATTAAATTCTTTCCCTTAAACATTTGTGTAATCAACTCTATTTCATTCATTTCCATCTTGACATCCATTTCATCAATGTTATAGTTGTCTCTTTTTCTCCATCTTTCTTGTTCCTTTTCTTTCTCCATTCTATCACTACCGGAGATTCGCTCTTAGTCATGGGGTAAGGACCCAAATTTTTTCAATTTTCTCCTAACCCCTACACCTTCAATAGTCACCATTAGTATATCTCCAGATCTGCATTAGCCATACCACAACTCAGCCAATGGACGTTTCATCAAAGCAAGGTATCAATTGCATTATGATTCATTTACCCTTGCTAATAAAAGACTGTGTTGTGTGTGCAGATGGTAATCATACAACAACGGATTGGATCTGGAGGGAACACTTGGAATGGATCGATGTTGAAACAGCTATGCAAGGAGCAAGATCGATCGCACACTTATGGATAGACAACAAAAGGTGCCATCTTAGCGTTGGCAGTAGCAGACTTCTTCTCCTTTCTCTCTTCTCTCTCAGTTGCCAAATAAGGCCTAATGTCAAATGTATAAGGTGTTCACTCTTTTTGTCGTGAACACCAGTTTTGTCTTGTTCTGTAATGATGATTCATTCACATGTCATCCCATTCACCATTAGTTCCATTTGAGTTAATAATCTCATACCGTCCCAATATTTTGTAAGGAACTCGAGGACGAGTTTTTATTTAGTCATGGGGGTATGATGGGACATGATATCGCATGGGCCATGATATCGCATACGCGATATTGCATCCGCCATGATATCGCATCCCCCGCGATATCGTGTACGTGATATCACGTCTTCCCTTGCGATATCGCGTACACGATATTGCAGTGTGTCATCAAATTTATAAATAAGAGGCAGCTCTCCCTTGTTTCTAAGTTTAGGCCTAGACTGTAGTGAAACTCTGGCAGTTTTACCTCTCCAGAGATAGAATAATTTCCATGTGCCTGCAATAGGAGCTCCAAAGTGAACAAATCTTTATTCAAGCAAATATTGTACCTAAACACAAGTTTGTGTACGGAAATAAAGATGAACTTCTTGGATAAACCTTACAGTTCATGGACTAAGCTAGATAGGACTTTATTTATTATTAGTTATTGTTAATGTTTAAATTCTTTACTAGTTTAGTTAAATCTCTCTTAATCCTTCTCCCATAGCTAAGTGCATTCAGTATGATCACTTCGAGCATGTGCGTTACGCTTGGTGATCCTAGTAACGAACAGCGTTTGGTAATCAAGGTTGCATTGGTTCAAGGTGTGAATGGTAAGTGGGAACAGATGCTGATGCTAGGTTAATTAAGGCTTAGTTAGTTAGTTAAAGTTAGTTAATTAGTCTCTTCACCCTTCACCTCATTAGCATAGGAGATAAAATAGAAAAGATATAAAAATAATATACCTCAAACTTACTTAACCATACAATCGTGAAAAATATGAGTAAGTTTGGGAAGACAACAAACGATTAACCTTAAGTGTTCCATGAGGCGTGTAGGCACTTAGTCTGCGAAGTTAGACCGGATCGCATGTGTAACGCTCATATTCGTATGGTTGAGTGTAGGGGTACCTCGCCACTCCTCAATGCCAAAACTAATAAATTTCTCCAAGGTACCAGTTACCACTATCTAAAAGGATGGGCCATAGCAATGACACCTAGAGTTGCGTCTTTACCGCTTCTAGAACGAATTCCATGAATGGGCCAAAGTTCATCTCCACAATTACTGTAGTTAGAATTGACTTCTATTTAATAGCTTGGAGATAGTCTTAGGACAGTGTGAGACATTTTCCTTAACCTGTGGTTCTACTCCCTCTCCTTGGGCCCACTATCCAATGGTAGGATTTTCTTGATGAATACTAAAGGATTGGGCTTCCTGCTCTACATGTTTTAGTTCTTGTCCTCCAGTTCAGCCTATACCTTGGCCTCTTAGTTGTTTGCTTACACCTTGTGATGGTCCTCCTTGTGCTCTTCTCTTTGGGACCATCTGTAATCATTCAAGGGTTTGGAATTACTAAGGTATTCTAATATATTCTTAACAATTCCATACCGTACTCATACCCTTAGTTACATTAAGTTCATAGTTCATTATGATTGCAGAGTTAATGAATTTTCAAAAAGTTATCCCATAAGTGTTAGCTTCTTTATAACCCTTCATGATTGTCTAATTTGTTCTTATCCATGGCTTGTAATGATGGTTATGATTCCTTGAGAGCATTATTTAAGTGTTCTAGTGTTAATATGATTGATTTTCATTCAAAATTTTAGGTTTCCTTTCATCCATACCCTTAAAATACCTTTCAAATGTTAGCAATTTTTGAAAAAACAACTCAAATTTTCCTTACTAGCACCCCCCACGACTAAGATGATCACTCTAGGATCAAATAGATTTGAAAATCATGAAAATCAGAGTGATAACATGCAAGATATGGCTTGGGAAAGCTAGGAGGTCATAGCTCATAATATCAAAGAAAAATGGAAAAATATCCCTTAGCATAAATGAAGAATGATGAAAAATTTGGCTAAGTGTTCACCTATATGTAATTTTTATGTGATCCAATATTAGGGTGGACCCAATATTGAAAGCCAAAAATTTTCATTTTTCGTGAATTTCTAAGGATGAAAAATGATTCTCTTTGAATGGCTAAAAGGTTTAAAGCTTATTTAGAGGATTTGGGCAATGGATAGATGCATATTTTTCGAAAATTTGTCATTGGAAGTTCATAAAGAAGGAATCTTAGGCTACAAATCATTAGGAATTATTGATAAGATAAATAAGAAAGGTAATGAGTCCATGTTGTAAGAATAGATAGTTTTCATGATAGGAGATGTTTTTTATTGACGTTTGTTAATGTTGGAAAGCTCAAGATGTGGAATTGCTTGGCAGGTGATGAGTGGCTAGGTATCCCTACGTCCAACCATACGAATCACGAGCGTTCACGCACGACTCGGTCGAAATCCGCAGACTGTAAACACTTAACATACACTAGACTTCTAACCCATGAAACCTTGGGTTGGAACAGTCGTTGTCATCCTAATCTCACTTGTGAGGTTCTATTACGTTGGTTAAGTGAGACTAAGGCTAATGATTTTTATATCTTTTTAATTATATTTTGGCGACTAATTGTGGTATTGAAAGTAAAGGAGAAACTATTATCTAATGTCTAATTATCCTAGTTTATGTTATAACTACTCCTAGCATAAGTATTCGGTCCCATCTTCTGAGCACGTTTTGAGCATGTCCTAACACTGCTGGGTTACCAGACGTTAAGCGTCGCTGGGTTTACCAAGTGTTTGGATTACGTTCGAGATGGTCATACTTATGTCTTTAACGAACTACGAATGAACCATAACGATTGAAATTATAATAATAAAAACATTAATAATCAACAAATAACTAATAAAGCATAACATATTTAAACTATTAGATCAACAAGTAATTAATAAAGCATAAACAAATAATTAATAAAGCATAAACATTTTAAACTATCAAATGCATGAAACAACTAAGTCCAAATGTTGCAAGGATTGCATAAATAATTCGTCTTTATTGCCGTCATGCCAATGCGCTCAGATACATCAACCCTCAAATAAAGATCTGATCGCTTTTCATACACCTGCTGCGGGCACTTGGAAAATATTCTATCTCTTGCGGGAGCAAATTGCAATAGCTTCACTATCACTACTCAAAAGATGTCAAAATGAGGCAGAAGGCCCTCATATTTATAGATCTGGGAAAGGGGGCTGCATAAACGGGGCCACGTTGATGTAGGTTGGCTACGTCGACCAGCCCGCATCGACGCGACCATGTATACACAGCCCTGTATACGTGACCCAGTTGATGCATTGACTTTTGATACTTCATCATACCCCCATGACTGAGCAAAAACTCATCCTCGAGTTACTTTACAATTTGGAAGGTATGGGTTCTTATTTACAACACACGACTTAAACACATAAATGACACACACATGACATAACATGAATTTACCAAGTGCCTGAGTTACAGAGAAGGAAAAATTACAAAAATGGCGATGTTCAGAGACAAATTGAACACCTCGCTAGTCCTGGAGCTTCTACAGTGTAAGAAGATGTACAAAATTGTTGGAGGAGATCACACTGCCCTTGGGGGTGGTGGTTCTGATAGAACTTCTCCAGCCTCTGGCCTGTGTGTTGGTGGCGACACAGATGTCGGTAACCCTGCAGTAGCTGCAGCCTCTGGAGATAGCCAGAAAGCCTCCAAGAGAGCCCTCCTTTTTTCTTCTTTGCTTCTAGGATCGTTCACGGTCCAGGAAGCTTCTCCAATATGTGCTGGAACTGGAATTTTCCAAGGGCAAGGCAGTGCCAGAATGAGTTCTTTCAAATTAAAAAACCAAGCTGCGAACTATTTGCATTCGATATCGAACACTCAGATTGATGCTTGCAGTTGCTGGTAGTCACTCATTCTTTGGGCCACGTCCTCCACAAAGGTACGTTGGCCTTCAAAGCTTGTACAGAGGACCTTGAGTTCCACGTTTGCTATTGCCAGCTTCTGTTTTGTTGCCTTGTGCACCTGGAACTCACCGTCATATAGAGAATACAAGGACACCACTTGTTTTTCTAACTCTGACCGCAGTCTCTCGGCTATGAGCATAGCCAGGTTTGCATACCGAAGGTTGGCTAACTCCATGTATTTTGTCATTTCTTCAATTTGCAGCTCCTTTAGGTGGATTTCTGCTTTGTTGTAGGCATTCAATCCATTGAAGATGGATGGCCATATGTTGCCTCCTTCTCGGAGCTGCTGGAGCACTTGGTTTATTTAGGCCTTGGTAACTTGAATGTGATTCTCATTCACCTCCTTCTACAATCCCACTTGATCCCTGTAATGATTTTTGACTCTTTCAAACTTTATGGCCTCATTCTTCCAAGCAGTAATTTTGATTATAGACTTTTGTCACAATGCCTGAACCTCCTCCATTGACAGATTCTGATTCTCAGCAGCCAACCTTCTCATATCTACGTTCACCCTGGCTAGCTCCTCCTACTATTGGTGGATAAAATCTTTCATGTGTGCGTTCTCTACACCAACATTGCGCAGGCGATGAACTTCAACGATCAGCTGCACATTCTCCCGGAGAACTACTACCAAGTCCTTCTCTAAATGATACACTTGGACGTCTGCTGTGGACTTTCCTAGGATCACCGTCTCCCTTTCATCCTCAACAACCTAAAGTTTAAGTTGTAGCTATTGAAAAGCTTCATATCTGGTGATTTCACAGTCGAGGATGGCTGGATCGGCAAGCTGGGCTCTTAATTAGGCAACCTCCATTGTCAAGCGCTGACAAGTAGCTTGACCGACCTTTAGTTGTCCCTCCAGAACAAGGCTCTTGCCCCTTGCCATTAGCAGCTCCGACTGGGTTGTAGTAATGTTTTCCGAAAGATCAAAGACATCCAAAAGTGGTTGCCTAGTTCCTACCAGTCAATCCAACATTTCTTCATGTTGGGCTACATGCATTTTGCTATGTGAAGTTTTGGCAAACACCTATACAACTTGTAATCCATGGATGTCTGGTACAGGTGCCACTAGTTCATTAAGAGCGATAACAATGGTATCAGCAACCACTTTGGTCATAACTTCTTGTCCCTAGTGCTGCATCACCAGGACCGTTGCCCCCTCATCATCCTCCAAGCATACTGAGAAAGTAGCAACATTCCCTGAGATATCAGGGAATAACTGCTAGGTTGCAATTGATACATCTCGGATGCTCGGATCTATTCTGGTTGGAATGGGTGCTCAGGTGGCAGAAAATATTGGCCTTGCCCTTTCAAGCAAGTTGACTGATTGTGCCACTTGCTCTAGGTGACTCATCGCATGGCGATAGACCGAAGGGTCATCTCCTCTACTAGTTCTGCCAGATTGCTCTCGCTGATTCGAGAGCATTTCCTGGATCTCGCAAATGTATGTTGCTATTGTTTGCGAGCCTGGCAACATTGTTTGCATAGGTGGTGGAGGTGGTTGCTACCCTTCCTTTGTCTATGTGGTGGTAGGGGTTTTGTCTTTCATCATTTCCCACCACGAGGCAATTGGGGCAAGTTGGATGATGTCATTAGAATATCGTGCTATCCCTGCCCATTTGTATAACTTTTGGATTAGGCAGGGAAAGGGGAGAGCTCATCTTCCACGTTCATTCTCTACGAACCTTTTTTCAATTTCTAAAAATAATAGCTATGGAAGAATCATGGGAAATTTCCCACTCAAAGCGACACATGCACAAGTGGAGAAGGCAGTGATTTTGCTCAGTCTTACCATTGGATTCAGATGGTAAGATGCTATCTTTGAATAGACTCTCTCTACCATGGTCAAGGAGCCAAATTCCTTGCACTCTACCCTGTAGCACCATTGGATCCATTGCACCTTTACCTCTGGATTGACCTGCTTAGGAATTTCCACCACATCTACCCCAGTTTTGAGCAACCCTAGAGCTTGCGCTATTGCTTCTGAAGAGTAAGAGACATATATGTCCTTGATTCTTACTCTTGACCCTGGCTGCCGATTCTTCTAGAAGAGATATGTTTCTCCTAAGTACCACTCACCACTGGTTGTGATGATTGGCCACATCGAAGAGTGCTACAATTGAAATCTCACATCTTCTAGAGCGTGCTCGAGGAATGGTCCAATATTCAACTCTTGGAGGATCGTTCGTTGCACCTCGTGTGGCGTGATAGCATCAAGGCAGGCTTGGGTCAATGTGATCTCAAGCTGTGGTGCTATCCCAAGCGTCTCATCCCCTAGCGATTGCACACCGGGAATTTCCTCTTCGGGGATCTGGTGGACAGATTCCACGTCAGGTCATTTGTGGAAGGGCCCAGTTGCATGGGAACCCTCCACATACTCTGGCGATTGCATTCCACGTCCCCTTCCCGCACGTGGGCGTTTGTCCCTTGGTTGCGATGGTCCTTCGTCCCTTGGGTGCCTCGATTTGGGTGCCATCTGAAAATAAACATAACCGTCTGTTAGACCAAGTTATAGCCTAAAATGATCTATATATACCTTTTCAGTTTAACCAAGTTATGTTAATGGCACATGCACATCGTTGAGTCTCTTGGAGTGTTAAGTTAGGGGTTAGGGCCTGTAACGACGGAAAATGTCGGCAGCTGGAAATACCGATTGAAATTCCGTGTACACAGCTTTAACCACGGATCCGCGCGAGGGCTAAGCTGGAAAAACGAATCCGCGGTGCCCTGAACGGTCTTGTCGATCAGACAGGGACTTACGGGTCGGTAAAAGCGATGACGATTACGGATATTTGCGTGACGTTATTTGTTGCGAGAGATCGTAAAACGGGGAGACAACGACGTAAATAAATCGCTACGAAGATAACGCTAAAACACCAGAAAGATGTCAGTCGGGAGAGAAAAAAAACAAGTGGATTTTGCAAAGATCAAAGATCTATGTCTCAATGCTGGACAGGATGTATGCTTCCGTGTATATTATGTTACAATGGGAGAAAACCCCCAACAACTAGATACAAAATGAGCACAAAACAACAAGAAAACTGTCTGGACAGAAATCTGATCTACCTTATAGGCCCAAAGCTTAGGTGCAGGAATGGTCAAGCTCTGAAGTCCGTCGATCTTTTGAACGACAGAACCTGCTAACTGGGCGAGACGACTCTGCAATTCCTGCTCTGCTTCTTTGCTTCAGGTAGATCTGTTGTTAGGACTCAGGTGTGCTGTGTTCTGTTTCTGCTAAAGGATAATGTTTGCAACGATTACCAAGAGGTTGCTCTTGTTTCTCTGTTCAAGGCGATAAGTGTTCCCTTGCTCAGAAAATGCTCTTGTCCTCTTGATCTGCTGCCAACAAAAGCTATCAAATGCTCTGGTGCTCTGGTTTGTTTTTTTTGGTCAAGTGGCCCAACTCTCTCCAAAAAATTCCTCTCCCCCCTTTTGTATACTTGTCAGCCGGAGTATTTATAGGCCGCGACACGCGCAACCCTGATGATGTGGGCCCGAATGTCGCGGATCCTGTTGACGCGATTCTTTTAAGTCGGACTGCGACTACGTACAACACGCTCTTTTGCGTGCTATGCGTGTAAAGATCAGGCCCATGATAGGTGTGTCTCAGCTGCGTTTGCGCTCATTCGCCTTGTGTTGCGTGTGTGAGTGCACTGACGTAGAAACAATGAGTTCAAGATCGTTTTACGCTCACCACGCAGCTGTGCGTGGTAAAGCGTAAATGTAATCGTACGCTCACTACGCAACCGTGCGTGGTGAAGCGTAAACAAAGTACAACTTACGTTCATCACATAACTGCGCGTGATAAAGCGTAAATAATGCATAACTTACGCTTATCACGCAACGGAGCGTGGTGGAGCGTAAGGAGCGTGCAACTTGAATCATGACCCACGCACTGGTACGCACCGCCGCGTAACGAGCGTAAAGGCCACTTATGTATGCGC